>NHZP01000041.1:0-504385 GCA_003313425.1 Pseudopyrenochaeta lycopersici | reverse complement strand
AACCCTCTTACTCTTTTCCTTTCTCCTACCCTTACTACCTTCTTTCTTAACCCTTTACTACTCTTCTAATTTTACACTTACCTCTCCTACACCTTTAACTCCCTTTTAACTCTACTATAACCCCTTCTTTTTTACTCTTTTCTCTCTTTTACTCCTCTCCTCTACTACCTAACTCCCTCCCTCCCTTTTACCTCCCCTCTTTTTCTTTACCCCTACTTCTAACTCTTTACACCTTACCTTACTTACTCACTCTCTCCTTTTTCCTTCCCTTCTACCTCCTCTCTCTTCTTTCTAACCTTCTACCTTACCTTCTCTCCTCTTTTCAAACTCCTTCCTACTCACCTTTCTCTACTAACCCTCTACTTTTTCTTTCTCTACTTTTTCTTTCTCTACTTCCTCTACCCTTCCTTTCTCCCTTTAACACCCCTTTTTCTACTCTTCTCTAACCTTCTTACTAACCCTCTCTCTCTTTTTTCTTTTTAACTCTCTTTCTTCTACTTACTCTTAACCTTTTTACTTCTTTACTCTTCTTTCTACTACTTTTACAACTTTACCTCTCTACTTTTCTTTACTTCCTTTTTCCTACTTACACCTACTCTCTACTCTTTTCTTTTTACTACTTACTTCTCTTTCTAAACTTCTTTACTTTCCCTCTACTTCTCCTTTTTACTCTTACTTTTCCTTTCCTACTACTTTTAACCTTCTTTTCCTTCTTCTACAACTTCTCCTTTCTTTTCTCTCTTTTAACTAACCTCCTTTCCTACAACTCTAACCCTCTCTCTTACACTTTCTTACTCTTTTTACTCTTTCCCTACCCCTCTTACTTCTCCTACCCTTCTAAACCCCTACAACCCTTTACTTCTACTTTTCTCCCCCTATTTCTCCTTCTCTACTCTTTACTCCTAACTCCTACTTTTCTTCTCCTTTTCTACTCTTCTTAAACCCTAACATTTCCTCCTTTTTAACTCTTTTCCCTTACACTCCCTCTTACTTCTTCTTCTTACTTCTACCTTTTACTTCTATAACCTTTACTCTTTATCCTTCTACTCTCTTCCTCCTTTCTTAAAAACCCTAAATTTCCTTTTCTTCTCCTTCTCTACTCTTCCTTCCCCTAAACACCTCCCTTTCCCCTTCCCCCTATTTTTACTCTTCTTTCTACTACTTAACTTCTCTTTTAAACCCCTCCCCTCTCTTTCATCCCTTTCCCTTCTTTAACACCTTTAACTCTTAACCCTTCTCCTCTTCTTTTCTCTTACTTTACTACTCTCTACTTTTTCTTAAAATCCTAACTCTTACTCTTTTAAAACTCTAACCCTCTCTTTCTCTACCTTACCTACCCTTACTCTAACCCTTTCTAACCCTTTTTACTCTCCCTTTCTACATTTTTCTTTTTTAACCTTTCAACTCTCTCTTTCTTACCTTCTACCTCCCCCTTTTTTCTCTACCCTTACTTCTAACACCTTACCTTACCTTACTTACCCTCTCAACCCTAACTTACTCACCCTTTTCTTCTCCTTCCCTCTCCCTCCTCTTCTTCTCTCTTCTTACAACTCTAACCTTCTCTTTCTCTTAAAACCCTAACCCTCTACTTTCTTCTTTTACTTCCTCTCTACCTCTTCTCTCTTCTCTTTTCTCTCTTCAAACTCCCTTCTCTACTTATCTTTTCCTACTAATCCTCTACTTTTTTTTCTCTACTTTACTCTCTATTTCTCTCTTTAACTCCCCCTCCTCTACTCCTCCTTAACTTTCTAACTAACTCTCTCTCTTCTAAAACCCTAAACCTCTCTTTTTTTTTACTCTCTCTCTCTCTCCCTTACTCTCTTCTAACACCATAACCCTCATTTCTTCTACTAACTCTTTTACTCTTTTCTTTTTTCCTTCTCCCCTTTTACTCTTCTCTTACTCTTCTTTTCTCTTTTTTTCACTACTTTTACAACTCTACTCCTCTACTTTTTTTACCTTCTACTTTTCTTCTCTTACTTTTAACTAACTAACCCTTTAACCTTTCCTACAACTCTAACTCTCTTAACCTATTTTCTCCTCTTCTAATACTTATCCTTTCTCTCCTCCTACTCTACCCTTTTTAATATCTACAATCCTTACCCTCTCTATAACTTTAACCCTTTACTACCTTTCTTTCTTTTTACCTAACTTACTCTTTTACCTCCTTACTCTTTTTTCTCTTTTTAAAACTCTCTTTTTAAAACTCTCCTTTTACTTTTTTTTTACTCTTCTTATAACCTTCCTTCTCTTTAAACTTATACCTTTCTTTCTTTCCCTTCTTTACTTATACCTACTCTTAACTAACCTTTTTTAACTTCTTTAACCTTCTCTTCTTCTCTTCTTCTCTTTAACCTTCTCCTTTACCTCTTTCTTTTAACTATAACCCTCTCCCCTACTCTTCTATACTACCTACTTCCTCTTTCTCCCTTCTCTTTCTCCTCTTCTACTCTTTACTCTCTACCTCTTTCTCTTTCTTACTCTTCTTAAACCTCTACCTTTCCTTCTTTTTAACTCTTTTTATTTACACTATCCTCTACTTCTTCTTTTTACTCCTTTCTTAATTTACTTTACTCTCTTTTCCTTCTTTAACAAACCTCTTCTACTCTTCTCTACTCTTCTTACTCTCCTTCCCTCCTCCTAACCCTCTCCCCCTTTTCTACCTATTCCCTTTCTTTTACTCTCTTTTTAACTACTAACTTCTTTACACTTATACCTACTCTCTCTTTTACTTTTATCTTCTTACTTTCTCCTCTAACTTTACCTTACTCTACCTTCCTTTTTTACACATTTTTCTTCCTAAACTTCTTTAACTTTTCTTATAACTCCTCTTTCTAAATTCTAACTCCTATCTACTTACTTCTATACTTTTTATATTATCTTCCTTTCTTCTTTTCCCTTTTTAAAACTTATTATACTCTCCTTATCCTTCTTCTACTCTAAAATTTAAAAACTTTTTACTTCTTCTAAACCCTAATACTTACTTATAAACTTCTACTTACTTTTATCTTTCTTCTTTACTCTTTTTCTTTCTTTTCTTCTTTTCTTTCCTTTAAACCTCTAATCTCCCACTTTTTTTTATCCTTCTTACTTCCTTACTTTAAACTCCTAACCTCTAATCTTTTCTTATTTCTCCTCCTACCTTTTACTTCCTTTATTCCTTCTTACCTTCTTAGATCTTATTTTTTTTCTACTACACCTCTACCTTAAAAATTACTCTTTACTAACTTTTAATCTATTAAACTCTAATTCTTATATAATTTCTTTCTACATACTCTTCTTTTCCTTTAATAACTCCTTATCCCATATTATAACCCTTTCTATCTACCTTTATTCTCTAAATTCTACCTTATTTTTATATTTTTTTATTCTTATTTTCCTCCAACTTACCCTTATCTCTACCTACTCTATTACTACTATACTCTTCATCCCTTTCTCTCTATTTAAATCTAACTATTTTTACCTTATCTCTAACCCTTATACTATTTTATTATTTATTATTTTTATTTCTATTTACTTTTACTTCACTAATCTACTGTACTACTAACTCTACTGTTATATTTATCTGCTTCTTTCTCTTTCTCTTTTCTTATATATTTTCTTTTTCTATAATTTTATCTTCCTACTATTCTTCTTCTTCCTTATCTTCTTCTTTTAAGCTAAGCAGTTGCCTTTTTCCTATTTATCTCCTAACCTAAGCAGTTTTCTATATACTTCTCTCTTTCTTACAATACCTCTTTATGTAACACCTTACACGTATCTCTCTTCTTCTTCTATAGACTAAGTTGGTGTTATCTTTCTGATTTTAGTTCTAACCCAAACAGAACTTTATGCTGCCTCCCTGTTCTTCTACGCTTTACAGCTGCCCTCTCTTCTCTTTGTAACACCTAACAGGCCCTCTACCTACTCTTTCTGCCTTGCTCTTCCTCTTTCGTCCTGCTGCGCTCAGCTTCTTTTCCTGCACTAGACAGCCCACTACCAACCTCTCTGTTACGCTCCGCGTTCTACACCAACAGTCTTTCTTTCTCTATTCTCACTTTTATAATTCTTCCTTTATATACATCCTTTTCTCTTTTTACCCCTTCTACTACTCTTATTACTTTTTTAACCCTATCTTCGTAATCCTACCCCTATCTTTTCTTTTTATACTTACCCTCTTTATAATATATTACCTTCTTTTCCTAACCTAACTAGTTCAGCTAGCTTTTTTTAAAATCTTTATACTACTATACTTTTTTACTACCCTCGTTTCCTAACCTAAGCGGTTCGGCCGCGCTTTTACACGCTTTTCCTCCTTTTTTAATCCCTATTCTACTATATCTATAACTATAATACTAAATATCTATTGTGCCGATGCACTTGGTGACCTGGTCACCTGGCCACTAAGGGCATCTCAGCTAGTTAGATGCAGCAGTTCAGATGCAGCAGCTCAGGCCACAGCAGCTTAGGCCACAACAGCTCAGACTTCAAGGCAATTAAGCGAGATTAGCAGAAAAATAAGGATATAAGGAGGCAGGCAGGCGGAGAACATCGAAAAAAAAAAGGATCGAGGAATCCAAGCATCTACTATCGAAGGAACCATCTAGAAAACCAAGCAGAAAAACATTCAAGGGAACTAAGCAGACAAAATCTAAGAAAAACATCCAGAGAAGGATTGAGAGGATCCGATATTAAGGAACATCTAGAAGTAATTAAGACAGTACAGATAGACAGACAGATACGGCTACTACAGTTTACTACCCCCCCCCCTATTATTGTTCATCCTTGTTTACCTACCTCCTACCTCTCATCTCATCCTTGATGGGATGACTACCTAGCTGTGTTCAGTGAGCTCAAGGCTACCATCGACAGGGAGAAGTTGGCTGAGGCCTCTGTTCCTGCACACTATCTCTTCTAAACCCTTTAACTAATCTTTTTATTCATATTATACTACGCTTTTTTCCTAACCTAAGCCCTTAGAGTAGAACCCTAATCCTTAATCTTAACATGTTAACTAACTTCTTCTATTTCTTAACCTTACTACTATAAAATAACTTTCCTCTATTTCTTAAATTACCTATATATACCTTTATAATATTCCCCTAATTTTTATTTACTTTACCTTTTTTTACTTTTATAATTTTTAACCTAAACTAAGCCCTTCTAGTAACCTATTTACCTTGTATATTGCTATTCCATATTATTACTATTTCTAATCTACTTTTTATCCTCTAAAAATATCTACCTCTTAAAACTAAACTTTATTCTTACTTTCTATATTTTTTTTTCTAACCTAAGCAGTTCGGGCGGGTTATATACTCTTTTACTAACTTCCTATCTCTATTTAACTTATAAAATGCTCTACTATATACTATATAAGTCTTATACTAACTCTATTCATAGTTTTGTTAGATTTAAGGGTCTTCACGCGACAGGCAATAAATAAGAGATAATCTTGATAGGGTCTAATAACTGTTAATTAATTAATTGATGCTTACTATCTGATTTTCTTCCTTAGGTATTATGTTATTATACCCGAGACTAGTGTTACATAACTATCCCTCTTGTGTCTGCACATAACGTAGGCCGGCTGGATGCTCCAGGTACCTATTATCTGACAATCCTGTTTTATTATACGTCTCTAAACTTATTATTTACTTCTATTAAACTACTCTTTTTTTCTTCTAATATATTATTTATTTAAAACATACAAACTTATTCTTTTAAAAAATAAATTATTTTATATATTAAAATATTATATATAATGTTACTAAAACTATATATAAAACTTAGGATAACAATATTATTATATTTATTATTTAAAAAAAAAGTAGTGTATATATAATAACTTATAGAATTTTATTATATATAATTATGTGTAATTATATACTTAGCTTTTTCTATACTATCTTATAAAAATTAGAAGTGTTAGTTGGCTGTATACTCCTCTAGAGGGCTACGCATCTAGTAGTATAGGTAGTAGTTGTTGCTGCTGTACGTCATAGCGTACGGCATAAAAGGTGAGCTAAAAGATATGTATCTATTCCCTTGACTGTGTACTCCTCTAGAGGCATCGGGCTGAAGAGCCCCTTTCTTATAGGGAGAGAGGGCCCTTATGTACCCTTTACGTACTAGGATAAATAGTTACATAAAGCAAGTAACTTATACGTACGAACAAGAAGTCTAATATTTATACTACATTATAAAATTCTATAAAATATAGATATAATATTTTATACTTATTTAAAGCTTAGAGACTAACTTTATAAAATACTAAAATATAGTAATGTACTTATCTTATCTATACTTTATAGACTATCTTTTATTAGTCACCTATTATAGTACATTTCTTACTCCCTTAAATAATAAACTTGCTTATGCATAATCTATATTTTATAACTATACTTGCTTATAGAAACTACTAACATCATTCTTAGAAATCTGCACCACTAAAGTCCAAATCTGCACCCAAGTCCAAATCTGGACCAGCCGAGTCGCCATTACACGGTGACTCGACGCCCACCTGGCAAATCCCCGCTCGCCCAAGTCCACCACGGGCCTGGCCTCGCTGTGCTTCCCTCTTCGCAACCGGCTGAGCCTCCTCAGAGCTTTGGTCTTGGATCGTCTGCCCGATGAAGATTCCATCTGCTCCGACGCTAATTCCCTCACCTACACCCTCAATAATACCGCCAACACGGCTGCCTCGCCCGCGTCCACCACGTCCCCGGCCCCGCTGTGGTTCCCTCTTCGCAACCGGCTGCGATTCCTCAGAGGTCTGGTCTTGGATTGTCTGTCCGATGAAGATTCCATCTGCTCCGACGCTAATCCCCTCACCTACACCCTCAATAATACCGCCAACACGGCTGCCTCGCCCGCGTCCACCACGTCCCCGGCCTCGTTGTGGCTCTCTCTTTGCTACTGGCTGCGATTCCTCAGAGGTTTGGTCTTGGATTGTCTGTCCGATGAAGATTCCATCTGCTCCAGCACCAACCACCTCACCTACACCCTCAATAATGTTGGGATTACATAAACAGACAGACCCCTGCTAGCGCCATCTTTATATGTAGCACTCAACCGACTAGATGTGAGGGACACCTTTAGACAAAAAAATGAAGACAATACCTATCATGTCGATAGTCTCCTCTCCTCATCGTGCCGAAGAGCCTATAATTCCAACAGGTTATGAGCCCGGGTTCTGCGCCTATTTTCATACCTGACTCAAAGCCTGCCACACGCAGCAATCTTCAAAGCCTGCCACTCGCAGCAATCCTCAAGCCTGCCACTCGCAGCAATCTTCAAGCCTGCCACTCGCAGCACTCTTCAAAGCCTGCCACACGCAGCAATCTTCAAAGCCTGCCACTCGCAGCAATCCTCAAAGCCTGCCACTCGCAGCAATCTTCAAGCCTGCCACTCGCAGCAATCTTCAAAGCCTGCCACTCGCAGCAATCCTCAAAGCCTGCCACTCGCAGCAATCCTCAAGCCTGCCACTCGCAGCATTCCCAAAGCCTGCTCCGGCAGCAACACCAAAAACCCGTGCGCAAACTTAGCTCTACACAGACGACCAAGTCGTACCTCAGACTGGAGCTTTATTGCCCCTGAGCAACGAGCATGTTTCCCGGCACTCCACCGGCACCCCACCTGGGGACCGCACTCAATTTCCTTTTGCTCTGCACAGACGTTCATCTCACAATTCAAGCAGGAACCCTCTGAGAAATAAACAAAAAAAAAAAAAAACTCCTAGCAAACACAACAAAAATTAAGACTATTACAACCCAATTCCTTAGACGATCAAGTCATCCAAGTTTTTTTTTCCAACGGCCAGAGGCCATTGCAAGGCCCACCATAGAGGAACGTGGCCCTCGAGACATAAATGCAACAAGATCCTTTCGAACCAAATCCAGCGCCGATGGCACCCCAGACACGAGCCCAACAACGCGGTTCCGGTACCACCAACGGCGTTCCAAGCTCCTCCGGCACGATCAACGTATCCACCAACCAAACACTCCAACCTCTATCTCATCGTCAACAGCCTCTACATGGTCCCCCTCAACGAAGACTCGAACTCGAAGAACCTGCCGTTGAAGTTGAAGTAGCCAGACTCTTCGGCTCCGGCAGCAACTACACACACACCAAGTTTCCTCAGCTACAAGGGGCATCCAACTGGGCTGAGTTCGACGAGGCACTACAAAACGCTGCCCGAGCCGAACACGTCCATAAGCTACTCGACCTCCCTGGGATGCCAGCTAGCATCACAAATCCTTCCGAGCCCCCCGACGGCAGCGACACCGAGATATGGAACAACTATGTTCGGCGATGCGCTAGATACGAAAGAGCCAATGATAACCTGCTCGCGGGCATAAAGCACAACCTGTCCCCTTACATGAAGGAGAAGGTCAGAGGCATTTATCACGCCAATGAGGTCTATCGGATTCTCCGGGACGAGTCCCAGCAGCGGGGAGCAAATCTGCTAGCCGAGGAAATCGAAGGCTTAATCCACGACAACTTAAACCAACACAAAGGGGTACAGGACTACTCACAGACATTCATGTCGCGAGTCAACAAGATCCGGCGCATGAACCTGTCCTGGCACCTTCCTGAGGAACTACTCCAATTGTGGTTCCTCGCCAATCTCGGCGAATCCTTCAGCACTTTTCGTTCCACACTCTACCAACACTTCAGCGTGGCAGGCGTAGGAACAGGCCAAACGCTCTCCCTCCAAGAAATCATGTCCCGGGCCACGGATGAATGGTCTCGCATACAATCGGAACAAAAGACCTCGGCCTACCTGGCCAGCGGCTCATTCCGATCTGGCGGAAAGCGACCCGGCAGTAACACCCTTAGTAACTTACAAAATTACAAGCGACCTACCATTAATCAGCAAAACCCAATAGAACGTACCTGGAAGATCCCAGTTACTGCAAGACCCCACGAACAAAACCTTTGTAGCGTCCATGGCTGGATCCCTGGCCGTGGCAACCACAATGATGCGCAATGTCGCTTACAGCAAGAAAAGAAAGCGTTCATGACCAGCACCGATAACAGTGCTGAGCTCTCATCAGCGGACCCAGAGGACAACGAACAAGTACTACTGAATTGGCCTGAAGGCATGAACACTACGTACATTGCAGGCTTCGAAGAACCTGAATCCTATGCCTCTATCAATGAGATTACTACCAAAGTTCCTCCGCGTCTCAACAGTGCTAAATCCCTAGACTGGCTACTCGACAGCGCTGCTGGTCGCCATCTCTGCTGCCAACGCGAGATGTTCAGCGACTTCCAGGAATTCCCGAAGCCTATACCAATGCGAGGCGTAGGAACCGGAGCAGAAGCCCTAGGGGAAGGCACTGTACCTATCATAGTACAGCGAGTCAACAACACGCAACGAATAGAGTTTAAAAGAGTACTATACGTTCCCTACATGACGGTAAACCTAATATCTGTCGGCGTCATCACAAGCCAGTCTGGCATGGGCTATTACCAGGACTCCCGATGTGCCCGCATCACGAAGCGGCACCAAGGGAAAAACACCCTAATCCTCTTGGGTTCTGTTCATGGCGTCTTCCGGAAGCTCCGGTACTCAATTAAGGAATCTCTTGAACTCTGGAATTACGCCACAGAAACACCTACTGGTACGATGGCCTTTGTTACCGAGCACACCACTCCTGCCATCTCACTCATGGACCTCCACAAACGGATGGGTCACCTCAACTACAAGACCTGCAAGACTCTAGCTAAACAACTGGAGATACCGCTCCTGGACGACCGGACCGACCTACTCTGCGCCTCCTGTGTCCACGGCAAAGGCCATGCCCAAAACCACATGGCATTAGTAACCCGCGCCACGCGACGAGGCGAGCGCCAATTTGCGGATCTTGGGGGGCCCATCACGCCGCCTACCCCTAACGGCGAAGCTTACTACCTCCTGATCATCGACGACTACAGCAGGCGCCCACGACTTTACCTCCTAAAACGGAAGTCTGACGCGACACACTGGATCAAACTCGATACAGCACAGGTAGAAGCACACACTGGACTCAAGGTCCTCTACTACCGCACCGATAACGGTGGAGAGTTCAGAAACAAGCAACTCATCATACACTTTCAGAAACTAGGCACACAACCAGAACCTACGGCTCCCTATGCCCATGAGCAAGTCGGCGCAGTAGAACGAGTTCACAGAACTCTCTGGGGACTGGTGCGGGCAGTCTTTCATGACAGCCAACTACCACTCGAACTCTGGGGAGAGATCCTCCGAGCAATCGTCTACATCTGGGAACGATCACCACAGTCCGCTCTCAACGGCCTCTCCTCTTATGAAGTTTGGTACGGCTATAAACCTACCGTTCACTACTTCCGGCGTCTCGGGTGTCAAGCCCACAAACTAATCCCTAAGGAGAAACACCCCAAGAAACTCGACAGTCGCACCAAACCTTGCGTGCTAGTTGGCTATGAGGCTGAAAATATATACCGACTCTGGAACCCCTCTACCGGTGAAATCGAGCGCGCCAAAGAAGTATTATTTGACGAGAATGTCCGCCTCAAGCACTCGGCAGAATACAAGCTCCCCTCTTGCTCTGCCATGTCTGCGGCCATTCCGACACCCGAAGAAGTCCTCCCTGCTAAACAATTAGCTCGGTTCCCACAAGTGCCCGCTCTAAAACCTACCACAACTCAGGACCTCACGGCACGCGTTGAGGGGGCGAATCGGGATCAACTACAACGCGACCTTGACCTGAGTCCTGCTGAGCTCCAACAAGTCCTTGACCTAGCCGCCAACCCCATAGAGCCAGTCAACCTTGAACAGAACCCCAAACGTCACCGCTCGGCCACAGGGGGCGCCAAAGAAAATGAAATCAACTGCCTTGAGGTCCTCAATCAACCGTGGGCTTTCCTAGAAGACATCAAAGACCGCATCCACCAACTCGACCTCCCGCCACTGCCGTCCTTCCCACTACTTGAACAATGCAGACCTAGGAGTTGCCGACAGCTAGCTATAGAAGCCTTCCATGCCGCCGTGTCCTTTGACAACAACGATCTCGAAGCATACGGCAATACAGTCCAAGGCCAGCTGCCTGAACCCCTTGAACCTCAAACCTACGAGCAGGCAATAAACGGTCCATATCGAGACCAATGGATCAAGGCAATGCAAGAAGAAATGAAATCCCTAAGCCTCAATTGCACATGGGACGAAGTTCCTAAGACCCAGCAGATGAACGTACTCAGTGGCAAATGGGTATACAAGATAAAGCGAGGCCCTGACGGCGAAATCAGCAGATTTAAGGCTCGTTGGGTCGTCCGCGGGTTTGAGCAACAACAAGGCATCGACTTCTCAGAAACCTTTGCGTCAGTAGTACGACAGAAAACCTACCGCGTGCTGTTCGCACTGGCAGCCATTCATGACTGGGAAATTGAGCAAATGGACGTTAAAACCGCCTTCCTCTACGGGCCCATTGACACCGAAGTCTTTGTAGAGCTCCCCACTGGATTCACCAAGAACGGAACAGTCTGCCGACTACGGAAGGCCCTGTACGGTCTGAAGCAAGCCCCAAGAATCTGGTACCAAACACTCCAGAAAGCGCTACAAGAGATGGGGTTTAAGAGGTCAGCATACGACGAGGCCGTTTTCTTGGACGGAGACACCATCCTGGTAGTCTACGTCGACGACATGCTACTGTTTGGCCCCGACAAGGAACGCATTCAACACACCAAGAATCAACTACACTCGCGATTCGAATTGAGCGACGAAGGACCCTGTAAACACTTCCTAGGCATGCAGATCTACCGAGATAGGGAGAACCGGAAGATCCGCCTAAGCCACAGCACCTACCTACGAAAGGTACTCACACGCCTAGGCCTTGACAACCTCAAGAAGAACGCAGTGCCAATGAACCCCGGGATGTTCCACAAGCCACCTGAGGACAACTACATCTGCGAGAAGAGATTACGCTACGACTACCAATCTCTGATTGGCTCTCTAATGTTCGGCATGATCGGAAGCCGACTAGACCTAGCCTACCCAGTATCTCTGCTGAGCCGGTTCATGGTCAACCCTACACAACAGCACTATGACGCGGCAAAGAAGGTGCTGCGATACGTCTCTGGAACCCTAGACCTTGCACTAGAATTCGACGGTAATAAGGACCAAGAGATCATAGGATGGTGCGATGCTGAGTGGGGATCCGACTGTACTGACAGCGTTTCGACAGAATGCTATATCTTCACTCTAGCAGGAGGTGCAGTCAGCTGGAAGAGCCGGAAGCAATCTGTAGTGTCGGTCTCTAGTACGGAGTCTGAGTATATGGCGCTGTTTACGGCAAGTTTAGAAGCAGCCTATCTCAAGGGACTGCTGGAAGAGCTTGGACATCCGGTTAGTCAAGGCATACTAATCTGCAGTGACAACCGAGGAGCGAAAGACTTGGTCGACAACGCCAAACACCATGAACGCACAAAGCATATCCGGATACGATACCATAAAACCCGGGAGCTTCAAGCCGACGGCACCGTCAGAATCAAATGGGTGCCACGGGAAGAGAACATGGCGGACATGGGAACCAAGGCATTACCACGCGAGCCACTAGAACGCTGGCGACTAGCCGCAGGCCTCGTGCCGCACTAACCACGACCCTTGCTGCTACTCTTTTTCTTCCTTGGATGACTTGAGAAGTTTTTTAACGAGAGCAGCATATGTACGGTTGTCTCTTCCACCTTTACGGGCTCTGTCTGAGGGGGCGTGTTGGGATTACATAAACAGACAGACCCCTGCTAGCGCCATCTTTATATGTAGCACTCAACCGACTAGATGTGAGGGACACCTTTAGACAAAAAAATGAAGACAATACCTATCATGTCGATAGTCTCCTCTCCTCATCGTGCCGAAGAGCCTATAATTCCAACAAATAATACCGCCAACACGGCTGCCTCGCCCGCGTCCACCACGTCCCCGGCCTCGCTGTGGTTCCCTCTTCGCAACCGGCTGCGATTCCTCAGAGGTCTGGTCTTGGATGGTCTGTCCGATGAAGATTCCATCCGCCACCCCGCCGATACCCTCACTTACGCCCTCAATAACACCGCCAACACGGCTGCCTTGCCCGCGTCCACC
The DNA here is from genome assembly GCA_003313425.1 of Pseudopyrenochaeta lycopersici. Classification (NCBI taxonomy): domain Eukaryota; kingdom Fungi; phylum Ascomycota; class Dothideomycetes; order Pleosporales; family Pseudopyrenochaetaceae; genus Pseudopyrenochaeta; species Pseudopyrenochaeta lycopersici. The sequence goes on along the minus strand of NHZP01000041.1, from coordinate 491,307 downwards.
ACGTCCCCGGCCTCGCTGTGGCCCTCTCTTTGCTACCGACTGGGATGCCTCAGAGGTCTGGTCTTGGATTGTCTCGCTCCTGATGCTGTTAGTAACCTAGTATATTGCTCGCTGTGTGGGACCTACAGATCATCAACTCCTGCAGGTACTTCAAGGCCAGCGGTTGTTAGAAGCCTAGACGGGAGCCTATCAGGGAGACCCTCTGAGAGGACAACAGGTGCGGCATTAGCAGTCATGCCAGCAGTAAACGCCAAAATGGCCGCGACCGTTGATGCGCGCATAGTGAAGGGGGCTTTGTTAAGGATTGGTAGTCTTGAAGTTAGGGAAAAGAGCGCTTAGTGGTGGAATCATTCACAGAAGGTGCGTGTCTAGAAATGAGGTGGAGAGGTGCTAATGATATGAGTCCTGATTAGGGTGAAAGATGCCCATTTTATATCCTTTCAAGATACCTCCTATAAGGACGAAAATCGTGCCCCTACATGCCAAGCTGCTTGCATCGTTTCAACATGTTAGCCACCAAGCCAGACGCATAAACACTAACGCTTCTAACTATCCTTTTGTCAGCGAAAACGATTGTATCATAAGGGAGGCTCTTGAAGAAATTCGTAGGGTTTGGCCTTGGCAGGGACGTCGCAACATAGACGACAACAATGACTAGACCCGCATTGCCTTGGCATGAACGGTACTTCCCTAGCACCCCAGGGCACGGCCTATTCGGCATAACGCGGCCGAACTTGACACAATCGCGCTAATTAATAGCCACACTGAACAGAAGGGGGCATAAACGAAGCAGCCGTATTGGGTAACAGGATCAGCGGCTAAGAAACACCTGTCTGGTCTGTGTAGTGTTTCAAAGCCTTCTAGAAGCTGCTGTAAGTGTCTTAGCGTAGCTCGTGCATTTACTCTGACCTCTGACAGTCTGTGCGTCTCCGCTGCACCTCCCTTGGCGAACTGTTTCAATCGCTGGTTCTAACTTACCCCACACAAGCCCAACAGTCGGGATTTACTGACATGCTGGTTACTTGGACGTTTAGCTATTCTCGCTATGCTGTTTTGTTGACAACTAAGGTCTTTGCATTATGCAGCAGGGACGTAGAGAAACGCTAGTGTTAGGTATGCTGTCTTTACCTTGTGCTGCGCTTTACACTAAGTCCGTATGCGATATGCGGCAGCGAGGTAACGGCTACAAAAAACCGACGCTCTTTCGGCATCTGTCTCTGCTGCATTTCCTTCATCTTTGGATTCGCTGTGCCCCTTTCTCTTTTCTTTCGTCTATTCTTACCTACCCAGCCTAAACGTCCTGTCCTCCTATTTGTCTATCTATCTCCTCTTACGCCTGCCTACCAAAAATGCACTTCACTTGTCGTACAGTTCTGATGGCTGGCCTTTTACAGTCTGTAAGAGGCATAGCCATGGATAATCTTACCGTAGAATTCAACACGGCGGTTGCTAGTGGCGGTGTTGGCATCCCCGTGGAGCGTGAGTTGCTATCTACGCTGTGCACAGCAACATGACCCTAACACGTAGGCCCCGCAGCCACCATAGATCCTGCCGTAGCTGTAAGGATAGGCACAGAGCAGAGGCTACCTGGCTCCTACACGCTCCTTCTGGTTGATGAGGCCAGATGCAATGCATCCTCTCCGTCTCTTTGCTCTATGCAGTCGGGTCTGGTGTCCTCCTATCAACTTACATTACTCGCCGGCAAGATGGTGTACGAGCTTGTTAACCCAAGCAAGCCCTCCTCGCAGACACCTTACGCCATGGAATTGCCAACTAATAACCTTCCTCTACTAGATGGCTCTACACAGCTTCTTCTCAACACAACAGAGAGCCAACCTCAGGACCCAGCAGCGTTGTTTGTGGAGCCGTGGGCTAGCCTACACACCGTTGCAGGGAACGTGTACAATGCATCAAGCGAACGGGGTTTAAAAAGAAGCCTGGAACGATCAAAGAACAAGAGACCTACTAGGACCGGGTCTGAGAAAGCGCGCAAAACTCGGGAGGCTAGGCCTAAGTCAACGAGGCCAGCGATGAATATTACTGTGAACTTTGGTAGCGAGAACAAGAACGAGAATAAGAATCACGGCGAGTTACTACAGAGCACACCTCTTATTTGGTTTTTTGCAGCTCTTGTTGTGTTAGTAGCTGTTTAAATTGCACGGCAGTCTCACAAGCATATCGTGGATAATCTTCCTTGTGTTGGCTCCGCTCGAGACCAGACCCAAAGACTTTATTAGCCGCGGACGCTTCCTCCTAAATGTCCTGCCTATAGACATTTACATTCAGCAGCGGGACGACGACAGTATCTCGCACTTGGACAAGGGTTTTCGGTTAGACGTGGTCCCCGCCACTTAGGAGCCCGTCCTAATAAAGCAGCTGTAGATAACAGCTAACTGTAGTTAGAATACCCACAGTTTTACCTCGTTATTACAGGTTAGCTTCCACGCTAATATTGATCTATCAAGCTAGTATGTCATCTACTCTAGCTCCGCAAGCCCGGTATCTCTGCCATTTCCGCATAATGCTCTCTCGCGCCTTCTCCATATCTACCTCTACGTCTTTAGAGTCTTCAGGCACGCCATTCAGCACTTGTTGCTGACTTCGCCCAATTAACCAAGCCTGGCCTTCTTGCGCCCGTACCACTTGTGCCCATCTAATATTTTGCCTTGACGTAGTTTCAGCCTGGACCTGATGATGGTACACGGAGAGCCACATCCTCTGGTGTTGCTTTGTATGCTGCCAGAACACAGTGTGATTGGGATACGGCACTACCCAATTCACGGTAGGAAAGAGAGTCTTTACTTTCCTGCAAAACCATTCAACCTCCTCTTCGTCACACCAAGTCTCTATAATCTTCGCGCAACGCTTATACAGCACCCGATATCCCCTATTATCCCAATGCTTTCGGCTTCTTCCGTCATCAAAGTCCCATAAGAAGTCGATAAAGTCGTCAAGATCCTTATAGACCATCTTGTTCCCACTCGCTAGCCGATATAGCTGAGAGCTATCTAGTATCATATCCAAATTCTCTTTGCAAAGTGTATACTTGCCTTGCGCTGCATTGCTGCGAAATTCAGCCTTAATCGAGCTTTCTATCGATAATAACACGTCTTTCCGGAAATGTCGCACGCACATCCATCTCATGTGCCATAGTATATACTTCCGTACTGAAGGCGCCAATCCATAGCTCTTCAACCATTTACCCAGCATCTCTAACTTCACGAAGTCATCCTTAGCTTCCCGAATCGCTCGCCATCTTGCCGTAAACGATTCTACTATGTGTACGTTGCCAAACAGACTGCGTCCTGGGAGCTCTTCGCGGAATGTAAACTGGGTCCAGTCAATCTTTGGCATCAGCCAGCAGTACCCATGTTGCGCTACTGTTTTTGAGAAGCCAAGTCCGTACATTTTCTCGCCAGTACCTTTGTGAGTTCGCTCATCGTTCCACAGCGCAATTTCGCGTTGGATCTGACAACTTCCGTAGCCGTATTTTAACAACCGCAGGAACATGATCATGACCTGGCTATGCTCCCACGATACATAGTCATGCGATCCTAGGCTCCGTACGTACTCGAAGCCAGTAGTGAACTTATTCATGTTCATCTGCACGAATCGGAGATAAGAGGCTGTAGGTACACGCCAGAATGGCTCTGGCCCAGCAGGAATCTCGATCTCGCGTACCCAATCGCCGCTATTCTGGAGGCATTCCCGCACACGCAAGGCAAGTGTCAACGTCATACGGTGCTCTTCCCGCGTACCAAAAGACTTCTGGAGGGACCCTTGAATTGCTGTCGCACAGCGTAATTTGCTTCCGAGATAAGATTTCTCAAGCACCTCTTGCCGATGGTTTTCTGAACCGCCTGCCTTCTGCCAACTCGCGCGGACCTTTGGATCGAGGGCCAGGCTCTCTAAAGCCCCGTCTCGGAATGGAAATGACTTTGCAGCATCAAAAATCTCCTTCTCGCTTGTGTAGAACTGGCTATACACTAGCCCTTGTTCGCTGCTAGGCGATTGACGTGCGGTCAAGGCAGTCATCCCGGAATAAAGCTAGAATATCATTGCCCCGCATTTCCTCCTGTGAAAATATATATCAAGCCCTAACGGGCCTTACTTCCTTTAACCATAGCTTAATAGGTAGAGCGTACAATCAGCTTAGTTGAAGCATATGGGGTGGGCACTTCAAAAGCGCCATCTGACTCCATGGCCGGAAAATCAACCTCCCACAAATTTCGAAATAGACCAATTTATTGTACATGGCCTGTTTGCTACTCCACTAATTACAACTCTCATATAAAATACAGCGTTGTGGGTGACACAATAAACTCAAGTCTGTAGATGGCTAGGGTGTTCCGCGTGCGTCAGGTGACATATCACGTTATTAGCATCGGTCAATATGCGAACCACCCTAACGTTATACATTCCGTACGGCGTAGATGCCTCTTTAGCGGCGAGATTTACAAGTTAGAGTTCTGGACACACGCCTTTTGGCGCTATCCCCCACAACCACATATATCCTAACGCTCATGCTCCACAATGGTTATCTCCTTGTTGCGAACTCTCTTGAAGCTCACGAAGCCTTCGCATCCTGAAGCTAAATCCGCTTCTAGTGCACGGCCCTTAAGGATAACAAATCATCTAGCTTCTAAGCTTCACGGTGCGCTCTCGACACGTTGAACGAGATCCTACCCACGAAACATTTGGCCAATCTTATTAAGTCTTAGTGTATGTTGATTCATCTATGAGTCGCCGAAGTAACCCAGCCGACTTTTGCAGTTTGTGAATATGCGGGATTGCGTATAGGAAGTGTAGAGATCCCTCGGGTATTATCAATGTAGCCAGACCTCGATCGTTGTGCAAATCTTCGCGGTGATTTATTATATATTATCAATATCGCGAGAAATATCATTTTCTAGCTTACCGTTAGTACTAAGAGGTTTACATCAGCTTCCGTTTGTGACAGGGGAAACATTGTCGGCGCTTGAACCCGCTATCCCTTATTAACTACTCTGGTCGGCAACAATTGGCCTCATCCTATGCTAACAGGATGGTCCCCTGAAAGCGGTAGTAAAGAGCAATGACTTATCTATTCATCGACCCTACCGTCGCTACGGCCGAGTTAGTAGTCGGAGAGGGATGAATGAGTCAATATTGGTAGCTCGAGCGATTCGCCGCGAGTGATGGTTGCAAATGGTGCTCTCCTCATTTCTACAGTCAAATATAAATAGAGCTCTATGAACGCCTTTGTAAATTTGCTATTACACTAGAATCCCGAATTGGTCACGCGTTGCTCGATTAATACTGAAAGCGCGTGAAATCGTACTTGGAGATCCTCTTGCTTTAACAACCTCCTTTTTTGTCGAGGTTTTTGTAGTGTTGCTTTACGGCGATGAAGTTTTTGTTCTTCTGTAAGATTTAAGCTTGGCCGTCCAACCTTTCTTTCTACTGAAACAGCCGGGTTGTGACGAGTATCAGAATGCATCCGTCTTTTCCACCGTTCCACCTGTTCGTATGAAGGTAGAGTGGGATTGAGATTGCCGCCAACTATCTGCTTGGTCAAGTTCATGATCTGTAGAGACCTTTCTTGACCTGACAACTCATGTGAAGAAAGGTCATGTTCACATCGAACCGTGCTGCGATTCCCTATTCCATGATTCATTGCATGGGCGTATTGCTCGCCAACAACGCTTTCCCTTGAATGATCCGCCGTCGAGGTTGCCCCTATGTAGCTAGCTCGTTCTCTGTCCAAAGGCCACGGCTGCAGAGCATCATATGGGGCTCTTTGAGCTAAGTGCTGTACTCCATCCCCTGTCTCCTGTACATGAGCAAAAGTAGTGAGATAATGGTCTAACCACTGCCTGTTTTTATTGTATTGCTTCCTACTCTGGCGCTGAGCGTTGGACCGAACGTTATACCCATGCACTGGTGGTTTCGATACAGGAAACGGAAGTGTACCTTCAATCTTGGTGGGCGGTAGTGTTTGTAAGAACCTCTCAACTTCCTTTGGGATCCTTGGCATCTTCATTTCAAGTTGTAGGGCTTCCAAAGACGATCGCCATCCATCCGTAGACAGTTCCGCAACCTCTGCAATACTGCAGTGCTTCGCTGATGAAACAGTCAATGACTCCGCAAGGTCATTGTGATAGCTAGACCACCAGCAGTATTGCTGCTTCTTGGTGCGCGAAAAGAAGCAGCTACTCTCTGGGTATGGCACAATCCAGTGTGTCTGAATGAACCTTCTCTCTAGGTTGAGCCTCCACGATTGAGCCTGCGCGGGCCCGTAGATGGTTCCGATCATATCAATGCACCTCCGATACAGCATTCGATACGGCTTATTGCTCCAGTGACGGCGCAGGAACGTTCCATCTTCCCAGTCCCAGAGCCACTTGCAAAGAGCTCCTATTGTCTTAGCTGACATACGGTTCCCCGACACAAAATGGAGTGGAAGGTAGGCGGGTTTCACAACCTTCTCCATAACCGGGCCGCAGAGCGCTATGTCTCCAGAGAGAGCAGGCGCGCGGTACCTGCGACGGATGAGTAGTCGTATGTGTTGGAATACATCCTTGCGGAACGTCCGAAGGCAGACGTCGACCAGCAGAGATAGTAGAGCGTAAGAACGCGCCTTGTCCAGGGAATGCTTCTTCATCAGGGTAAAGTAATCTTCTAGAAGGATGAAGTCGGCTTGAACGTCGCGAAGATTTTTGTAATGGACTTGGTAATTGGCCAGCATGGGCAGGTTGTTGAATTGCATATATGGGCGGTGTTGCAGCCGAAAGGTCAGAGTCTTCCAGTCCACCTTATCTAGGAACCAAGCATATCCATATCGGCTCATTGTGTCACGAAATCCTAAACCCTCTAGTCGTTGGATTCCGTCAGTTTCGCTAGTACTAGGGTTGCATCGCACGTCCTGCCAACAGCCGCTGACCTTTTGTATCAGGCCTCCAGTGTAAGAGAACTGCAGACATCGGAGAAACATCAGCATGACACGCGTATGTTCCCAAGTCACGAGATGACGATCGCCAAGTGTGTATACCATTTCGAATCCGACACAGAACTTGTTAATGTTCCATCGAAGCCACTCAAGAATAGTAGCGGTATTGTACGTGTAGAATTGGCGTCCTTGCCTAGGTACCTGGATTGTCCTGGTGTGAAGGCCCCGGTCTCGAAACTGGGTGTCGATCTGAGCGAAGAGTTGCTTTGAAATACGATGCTCCTCTCGCGTCCCAAAGCGTTTCTGCATAGACCCTTGGATGGCGTGATGACAGCGGAGCTTGGTATAAAGGTAGGCCCGTATTAAAGCGATAGGGTTGTGGCTAAGACCACCGCCAACATGCTCCCACGTTTTCTGCAGCTTCGGATCTAGTGCCAACGCCTCAATGGTGCGGTTAGTGAATGGATATACATTTCCAGCCGCGAATATCTCCTTGATGCTAGAATAGAACTGGCTGTACAGAAGCCCGGCAGCACGCCACTTCGAACCTCGATTTGTTTCAATCGTTAAGCTTCCGCTATCGCGTAGCATGCTAAAGGGGTAAAAATTCCTCTTATGGCCATCCAGAGTTCGATGAGCGAAGGTCTCCAAGCAGCATCGCTTCCATAAGACCGTTTCAGCCGCGACCCAGCCTTCGCTTTCTGCGTGAAAGCGTTCTGGATTGGTGTGTGGTCTATCTGCTACGCGAGACTTGAATGCAGAGCAGACTTCCTTGCCAATATCAATGTACATCTCTTCAATATAGGCATCCGTAATAGCGCCAAGCCAATACTTCTGGAACTGTATTGTCATGCCTAGCCATGTTGAGTGCTTTGTGAGCGTCTTCAGATTTTTTGCGTCAAAGAAAATAAACACATCGCGGAACTGCTGCAGGCCCGGCCGCTGGACGGCGTCGAGGATATCAGTCCATACCATGTGCAAAGAACCTGGTGGCAGGAAGTGAGAGAGTCGCTGTTCTCTTGCTACCGCATCAATCCGCTGTGACCGCATCTCTACTCCTCGCGCAGTAGAGTTTGAAAGGCTATGATCGTGGCTAGACGGATAATGTTGAACAAGTGAGCTCTCGTGATGCCGATAGATTATAGGTAGCAAGATGTGATCCATCCAGGTGCGAAAGTCACTATCCAAAAGACGACTAGACTGCTGATCTTCCCGATAGAGGCGTGGGAAGAATAGGTACAAGGATATGTCCTCGAATCCGACCAAACGTCCAAGCATGTAGTGTGGCAAGTGGTGGACTGGTTTTCTCACCGTGTGAGAGTGTCCATGACGGTCCAGGTAATGCACTTGATGGTGGTTCAAGTGCAGATCTGACTGAAGATCAGAGACAGGCATTTGGGTTGGATTCCAACGGATTCCCCGCTTCGCCATAGCCAGACTAGTCCCGAACCCGATTACGCTGTCAATGTCAAAGCTGGTCGTAGCGACCATCGTCTCCCGGGCCTCAGCGTCTAGGCAAATATGGGCTGGTTCTGGGTCAGGACCTTGCCCTCGAATTCCACAATATATGTGTCGCTTAGAGTCTTCATCTACATGTCCGGCAAGCTTCGCCTCGCGAGATGCTAGAGTTTCTGAACCTAGAACGTCGGGATAGTCCACTGCTGTCTTAATTTCATTCAAGTATTCCTTAAGCCCAAAATGTCGCATCTTCCTTTCTGAATGTTCACATTGCGACTTCACGTGACAATCGTCACAGCAGCCCCGATATTGGATGAGCTGGCTGAATAGTTGACGTCCAAGCTCGGCCGATATCTCGGGTATCTGGTCGACCGCCACACCGGATTTTTGAGTACCACTTTGATCACTTGCATCTTCAGTTAGCTTTCCGTCAGCTTCTGCACTGACCGACGCGAGTTGCTCTTCCTCAGTCTCTCCGAACCCTTCCATATGTGTTTCATTGGTAGTTATAGTCAGGTTAGGAGTGTCTTCAAGTTCTATTGGGAGAGGATCCAGCGAAGGGCTATGCAGGGGGCTGAGAGGCGGAAGAAGGTGCTCGAGTGTATCGTTTTCGCTCGGTGGAATCGTCCTCCTAGTTGATGTAGATTCAGTCACGCATGGCTCAGCGGCACTATCAGCTTCTACAATGTGTTCAGCGGACGCAAGAACACTCTTAATTCACTAGCGTACTGCGACCGACCTCGCAAGTTGTGGAGAAGGTAGAACCGGTCGAATGCAAGGTTTCGTTGCGCTCCAACCTTGACTCGCCTGGCGGTTCGTCTGCTTTCAGCGTGCGCGCGGTTCCTCGCCGCATCGGAAGTGTGTATCGCAGGCCGGCCTCTCTTGTTAGACTTGGGCGGAGTTTCTTGTGGCATAGTGGGCAATGAGCTAAGCGCATGAGGAGGGTAATGTGAATCGCCAGACTACCTAGAAGATGAAAATGTACACATCCTCTTCACGCAAGATAATCAAGTCGCAATTGAAAGGGGTAGAGGCAGGGTTCAGCGCTACGAGAAAGGCTTAGCGTCAAGATAATCTCGCTATTGCCAGAAGGGTTTAGTTTTGGCAACGAAATTCAAAAGGGTAAGCTAAGCGAAAGTTGCAGTCGAACACCATTGAGAGGCCTTATGTTCTACGCAACACAAAACAACTGCAAAGCACGAAGACATTATTAGAAGTCGTTAGTAGAAGAAAGAAATACGTTAAATTTATTTTACTAATGTGTACGGGTCGCCAACACTACTCTTGTTAGTCTAACTCTAGTCGGAATCTCGTATATGGAGAACCTTAAATCGCAACCCTCTCCTCTTTCTTACCCCTCTAAAAGCGGTTAGCGAATCCCTACTATCTATCTCTTAAAATACTTTATATAATTACTTAACGCTTCTTTTTCTTTTCTAATTAATACTACTTACGAAAACCTTACTATCTGTCTACTAAAATACTATTACTTTATTTTCCTAACTCTTAACTCTATAAAACTACCTACTAAAACTCTACTATCTCCCTCTATACTATTTTAAATTACTTAACTCTTTTCTTTTGTTTTCTATAATACTACCTAGTACATCCCTTTTGTCTATCTATACTATATTCTATTACTTTACTTTTTTTTAACCTTAATAACATAAAACTACCTTCTACTTACTACTCTCTACTTATACTAACTTTAAATAATATTTCTCAATAACTTTAAACCTATTTCTACTATCCTATTTTCTTAAAATTCTATATCTTAATTTTACTACTTCTACTATACTACCTACTCTATTACTTATAACTTACGATTCTTCTCTACTATATTATATTACTTTACTTTCGTTTTTTTTATAAAACTATTTACTACTTAGTCTTTAACTACTTACTACTTACTTTAATTATTCTTATTAACTTTAAAACTATTCCTACTATTTTATTCTTTTTAAATTCGGAACTTTTATAATATTACTTCTACTATACTATCTACTCTCTATTACTTATAATATCTCTATTTACTATACTCTTTTATATTATTATACTATCTTTTTTTTTCTAATTAATACTACTTACTATCTATTCTTCTTTAACCTCTATTTTATTACTTTACTTTCTTTTGTTTCTATTTTATTACTTTACGCTTTTTAACTTATCTTTTATTACTTTACTCTTTTTAACCTCTTTCTTTTAATTATAGTTACTTATTATTTACTCTTCTTTATACTATATTTTAATTCTTTTACCTTCCTCTTCTTTTTTCCTATTAATACTACTAACCTATTATTTACTTTTACTTCTTTTACTACTACTTTATCTACTTTTATTTTATCTACTTACTTATTAACTACTTTACCTACTACTTAACTTACTACTTTCTTATCTACTTCTTTATCTACTATATTACCTACTACTATATTATCTACTCTTTTACTTACTATCTTATTTTCTACTATCTTACTTTCTACTATCTTACATACTACTATCTTACATACTACTATTTTATCTTCTACTTTACTTACTTCTGCTTTACTTACTGCTACTTTACCTACTACTTTCTTCTTTACTACTATTTTATCTACTTTACTTTAAAAACTATTCTTTACTATAAGATTATTAATTATTAACTCTAATATTTTTATTCTTCTTTTCTTTTTATCTTTTAACTTTTATATTTTAATAACTTCTTATTATACTACTATAAAAGTTATACTACTATATTTCTAGAATAATTTTATATACTATAGCTTCTTACTATTGTTATTTATATAGTATTTTCTACTAAGACTTATATAAACTTAACTTTTCTTAAAATTAACCTAATTATAGCTATTTTATATATTATTTAAAGTAGCTAGCTATTCTTTACTCTCTTTCTAATGTCTTACATTAAATTACTTTACTCTCTTTCTTCTTTTTCTTATTTAACGTAGCTAGCTATTCTCTACTCTCCTTCTAATATCTTATATTAAATTACTTTACTCTCTTCTTCTTTTTTCTTATTTAAACTAGTTAACTATTCTTTTCTAAATACTATATAAATTATATCTATTTCTTTCTTTCCTCTTCTAAGATACTATATATAATACTAGCTACTCCTTTACTAGTAATATGCTTAAAAATCCGCCTATCTTGATATACCTCTCCTATCCATCTACCTAGCTCCTCCTTACTATCTACCTGCCCTCGATATCCTACCTCCCAAAGCCTACTATCTTAAATTCCTCTACCTACCTCTAGCCTTGCTTTTGCCTCTGCTGCTGCTCGTAGCCCATATAGTACTGCTATCGCTACGTTCGGCCATGCGCAATCTGCCTGCCTACTACTCTGCTTACTGCTCTGCTTGCTGCTCTGCTTGCTACCCTGCTTTCTGCCGCAGAGATACTCTATCATCCCACACTTCCAGCACGTTTGAACCTCCTTTTTATACCTTACTCTGCTCCGCAGCTCATCTATCTCTCAGAAACCCTCCTGCCCTAGCTGCGGACACTGCCACAGACTGTGCACTGCTGCCTCGCGCTCCTGCTGCTCCTATCGCCGCTTGTATTGCTGCTACTCAGCCTGCTGCTCTGCTGCTCGGCCTGCTGCTCAGCCTGCTGCTTAGACCGCCCCTCGTTACGGTTACACCTTCTTATAAGTTTACTACTACTCTAGTTGCTAACTCCTTTTTTGCCCCTACTCTAGTTGTTTACTCCTTATTTACCCCTACTTTACTACTTTCCTTCTTATTTACCCCTACTTTAGTCGTTTGCCCCTCTTTTACCCCTACTTAACTTACCCTAACCTTTAACCTAAATACTTTACTACTATTACTTACTTTACCTACACTTTTAAAATCTGCTTATAACTCTTCTTTATCTTCTAATCTTCTAATCTTCTATAGAACTCTAACCTAACCTCTATTACCTAATTTATAACCTATTACTTCTTCTTCTTCTACTAATATATATAACTCTTCTCCTATAATACTAAATACCTCTATGCTTATCCTTCTACTATTACTAAATTAAATTACTATATTATTCTAATTAATAACTTATCCCCCTTGTTATATAAAATAACTATATACCTAAACTAACCCCAAATTTATTATTATTACCCTAGTTGCTTTATTATGTCTTCTCTATTAAAACTCTTTTATATGCCCTTCTACTACCTAGTTCTACTTAATACTTGTGCTACTATCTAGCCTCCTTAAACTTACACATTTATATCTAATAAGAATACTCTTAATCTTAATTTTAATTAATCTCTTACTGCTACTAATCTACTCTCTATTATATCTTAACACTTTTTAACCTACTCTTATTAAACTCTAAAATAACTTACTCTTCTTATTAAATATAAGGAGAACCTTAGAAGTACAGTATAGGAAGGACTAATAACTATTACTAATTAACAGAACCTTTAGAAGTAGAGGACATATAGAAGAATGTAGGAGACAGAACTTAATAAGGAATATAATTATAATCAACACAATTAATTTATCGTAATTATTAATTCTGCAAAGCGTATTTTAGTATTTTATCTAACACTTCTATACCTTTTACTTAACTCTACCTTATTCTTAATTAACTCTAAACCTACTCTCTAACCCCCTAAATAATAATACTATTACTACTTACCTCTAATACAATCCCCTACCCTTCTTTTTACAATTCTTTTTTATACTTTATACACTGCTTTTTATTACTCCCTTATCTATAGTAGCTTGTTACAACCCTAAATAAATCGACTTGCTTATTAACAATCTATATTTGTACTTTACTCGCTTGTAGAAACTACTAACAATCTATCTTAGAAATCTGCACCAGTGAAGTCTAAATCTGCACCAAACTCCAAATCTGGTCTAGCTGAGTCGCCATTACACGCTGACTCAACCCCCACCTGGCAAATCCCTGCCTGCCCAAGTCTACCACCTTCCTGGCCTCGCTGTGCCTCCCTCTTCGCCACTGGTTGCGCCTCCTCAGAGCTTTGGTCTTGTATCGTCTGTCCGATGAAGATTCCATCTGCCACCCCGCCAATACCCTCACTTACACCCTCAACCACCCCACCAACACGACTACCTCGCCCGCGTCCACCACGTCCCCGGCCTCGCTGCGGCTCCCTCTTGGCCACTGGCTGCGCCTCCTGAGAGGTCTGGTCTTGGATTGTCTGTCCGATGAAAATTGCGTCTGCTGCGCCGCCAATCCCCTCACTTACGCCCTCCACAACACCGCCAACACGACTACCTCGCCCGCGTCCACCACGTCCCCGGCCTCGCTGCGGCTCCCTCTTCGCAACTGGCTGCGATTCCTGAGAGGTCTGGTCTTGGATCGTCTGCCCAATGAAAATAGCATCTGCTGTACCGCCGATACCTTCAGTTACGCCCTCAACGACGTCGCCAATACGACCAGCTCGCCCGCGTCCACCACGTCCTCGGCCTCGCTGTGGCTCTCTCTTCGCTACTGGCTGCGATTCCTCAGACGTCTGGTCTTGGATTGTCTGTCCGATGAAGATTCCATCTGCCACCCCGCCGATACCTTCAGTTACACCCTCAACCACCCCACCAACACGACCCGCCCGGCCACGTCCACCACGGACCCGGCCTCGCTGTGGCTCCCTCTTCGCCACTGGCTGCGCCTCTTGAGATGTCTGGTCCTGGATCGTCTGCCCGATGAAAATTGCGTCTGCTGCGCCGCCAATCCCCTCAGTTACACCCTCAACAACACCGCCAACACGACCCGCCCGGCCACGTCCACCGCGGCCCCGGCCTCGCTGTGGCTCTCTCTTTGCAACCGCCTGGGCCTCCTCAGAACTCTGGTCTCGGATTGTCTGGCTCCTGATGCTGTTAGTAACCTAGTATATTGTTCGCTGTGTGGGACCTACAGATCATCAACACCTGCAGGTACATCAAGGCCAACCGTGGTTAGAAGCCCAGACGGGAGGCTATCAGAGAGACCCTCTGAGAGGACAACAGGTGCGGCATTAGCAGTCATGCCTGCAGTAAACGCCAAAATGGCCGCGACCGTTGATGCTCGCATAGTGAAAGGGGCTTTGTTAAGGATTGGTAGTCTTGAAGTTAGGGAAAAGAGCGCTGAGTGAAATCATTCACAGAAGATGCGTGTCTAGAAATGAAATAGAGAGATGCTAATGATATGAGTTCTAATTAGGGTAAAAGATGCTTATTTTATATCCTTTCAAGATACCTCCTATAAGGACGAAAATCGTGCCCCTAACATGCCAAGCTGCTTGCATCGTTTCGACATGTTAGCTACCAAGCCAGACGCATAAACGATAGCCCTTCAAACCTATCTGTTTGTTAGCAAAAACAATCGTATAATAAGGGAGGCTCTTGAAGAAACTCGTAGGGTTTGGTCTTGGCAGGGACGTCGCGACATAGACGACAACAATGACTAGACCCGCATTGCCTTGGCATGAACGGTACTTCCCTAGCACCCCCAGTGCACGGCCTATTCGGCATAACGCGGCCGAACTTGACACAATCGCGCTAATTAATGACCACACTGAACAGAAGGGGGCATAAACGAAGCAGCCGTATTGGGTAACAGGATCAGCGGCTAAGAAACACCTGTCTGGTCTGTGTAGTGTTTCAAAGCCTTCTAGAAGCTGCTGTAAGTGTCTTAGCGCAGCTCGTGCATTTACTCCGACCTCTAACAGTCTGTGCGTCTCCACTGCACCTCCCTTGGCGAACTGTTTCAACCGCTGGTTCTAACTTACCCCACACAAGCCCAACAGTCGGAATGTACTGATATGCTCGTTACTTGGACGTTGAGCTATTCTCGCTATGCTGTTTTGTTGACAACTAAGGTCTTTGCATGATGCAGCAGGGACGTAGAGAAACGCTAGTGTTAGGTATGCTGTCTTTACCTTGTGCTGCGCTTTACACCAAGTCCGTATGCGATATGCGGCAGCGAGGTAACGGCTATAAAATACCGACGCTCTTTCGGCATCTGTCTCTGCTGCATTTCCTTCATCTTTGGATTCGCTGTGCCCCTTTCTCTTTTCTTTCGTCTATTCTTACCTACCTAGCCTAACCGTCCTGTCCTCCTATTTGTCTATCTATCTCCTCTTACGCCTGCCTACCAAAAATGCACTTCACTTGTCGTACAGTTCTGATGGCTGGCCTTTTACAGTCTGTAAGAGGCATAGCCATGGATAATCTTACCGTAGAATTTAACACGGCGGTTGCTAGTGGCGGTGTTGGCATCCCCGTGGAGCGTGAGTTGCTATCTACGCTGTGCACAGCAACATGACCCTAACACGTAGGCCCCATAGCCACTATAGATCCTGCCGTGGCTGTAAGAATAGGCACAGAGCAGAGGCTACCTGGCTCCTACACGCTCCTTCTGGTTGATGAGGCCAGATGCAATGCATCCTCCCCGTCTCTTTGCTCTATGCAGTCGGGTCTGGTGTCCTCCCATCAGCTTACGTTTCTCGCGGGCAAGATGGTGTACGAGCTTGTCAACCCAAGCAAGCCCTCCTCGCAGGCACCTTATGCTATGGAATTGCTAACTAGTAACCTGCCTCTACTAGATGGCTCTACACAGCTTCTTCTAAACACAACAGATGGCCAACCTGAGGACCCGGCAGCGTTGTTTGTGGAGCCGTGGGCTAGCCTACACACCGTCGCAGGGAACGTGTACAATGCACCAAGCAAACAGGATGTAAAAAGAAGCCTAGAACGATCAAAGAGCAAGAAACCTACTAGGACTAGGTCTGAGAAAGCGCGCAAAACTCGGGAGGCTAGGCCCAAGTCAACGAGGCCGGCTATGAATAGTACTGTAAACTTTGACAGCGAGAACAAGAATCACGGCGAGTTACTACACAGCACACCTCTTGTCTGGCTTTTTGCAGCTCTTACCGTGTTAGTAGCTGTTTAAATTACACAGCGTAGTCTCACATGCATATTGTGGATAATCTTCCTTGTGTGGTCTTCGCTCAAGACCAGACCCAAAGACTGCATTAGCCGCGGACGCTTCCACTTAAATATCCTGCCTATAGACCTTGACATTCAGCATCGGAACAACGACAGTATCTCGCATTTAGGCAAGGTTTTTCGGTTAGACGTGGTCCCGGCCACTTAAAAGCCCGTCCCAAAAGCTCAGCTCTTAATAACAGCTACCTAGGAACTTTTTTTTTGCGTCAGCCGTTAGGGTTAGCTCGTCTTAGCTGCTGCGGCTTAAGGGATGGAACCTTTGTCGTAGATGTCACCAATCCACCACCGCCCCCTATGCGCAGACTGAGAACCATGCAAATATTCCTTTAAGGCCTCTACTCGATGGTTGCCCGCCATAGGTTCTGCCCTCTGTCCAACAACGCTACTCCAGTCTTCGAACGATGGCCAATCCGCATCATCTCCTCCCTCAGTTTACTAGCTACTACGATCGCTCGGAACTCCGCTTTCTCTCAGCCTGAGATAGTCAAGCATCTGCTGCACTTGCGCTTTAGTGCAAGCAACCCGCAGTCGGTGGCTTTCATTTCTGCGAAGGACGCCTACTTCTCTGAATTGTCTAGCAGAGGCGGCGCTTGTGGTGTTCGTTGATGGACCGGTTGGTGCCAGTCGTCTACTCTGAAGTAAGCACATCGATTAGAAACCTAGCAGTAGCCAGTCAATATGGCTCAGCCTGCTCGTGAACGGAGTCTACATCTTTCACCTCTATTTGATGCTTCTTCCTTCCCTTAACAGCCGTTTCATCGCCTTTGCGTTTCATAGGAGCGGTTTTTGTATAATAGAGCCTAAGGAAAATAGCTTCTTAGGGAATAGGCACGCTATAGAGTGGTAGGTGGGAAGGCTTTATAAAGTTTGGAAGTTCGCGAAGCTACGTTGTTCGCACAGGCATCTTGCCCTTAGGGGCAGGCATTACTTCCCACGCTTGTTAACCCCTTGTCAGATACAAGCAGCGAGGGTACGCGATACTGCATTGTAGTACAAAGCTCGGGTGTAACTACTTGGCACACACACACTACATAAAAAGGAAAAATAGCAAGGAACAGAACGAGACACATACAATAATCATATTTTTGACCACCCAATCGATGACCTCGTTCTATTATAATCCTATAACACCAGATAACGCATTTTATCTGATAACAATACAATATCGCATACCCTCGCTTGTATCTGACAGTATATTAGTAAAGTAAAGGCGAAAGTATAGCAAGAAGATAGGAGGAGTAAGTAGAATAAAGGAGAAAATGTAGGTCGTAACCTAATTATATAACTAGTAGTAGGTATATTTATATAGAATGTACTAAGAAATTATATTGGCCTATGTAAGATTAGTTACAAGAATTAGTTCTTCTACTTATTCGTATAACAGAGGACCGGCAGCATTATAGTGAGGCAAGAGAGGCAGCTAGTTAACGGCAGCTAACTAGAAAGAGCGCAAGACCCATGTTGACTTGATTTTTCAAGCTGATTCGATTTAATCATATATTAGGCTTTTATTGCCTTTAATCCTCTGTAAAAGTATATGTATATAAAGCACAAACCACATGACATACTCTTCTAGTCCTTGTCTCTACTTCTAATCTTCACTGTATTATCCTAACCCCTAATGCACGTGCGATCTCTCGACAGCTCTTGCTGTTGTAAATATTTGACGTAGTGCACGATGCAAGCCGTCCAGCTTTCTCAGGCGCGCCTGGCGCCAATACCGCTTTACCACTGCCGTCAAGCTTTACCATATTGTTTTCTACTACAAAGTCCGACCCCCACCTCCCAAATACTACCGTTACCGTTCCAGGAGGGTAATAGCTCTCTCTTCCATTTTTGGTCACTTTAGGCCGGATCTTCGTCTCCCCAATAAGCCAACTTAGCACTTCTGCGTGAATTTGGTTCTTTTCTGGCCTCTCAATTGCCTCCTCAAGAGCTGGCGCGTCTCTTTTAATCTCGTCCTGAGCTTGTTTGATAGCTGGACCTCTAGCGTTTTGGCCAACCGAGTAGCCCCCATCTCGCCCAGGAAAGAATGTCACCGCTACTATCCGAGCACGAGCTCTTGTGTTATCGGTCCCAAGCACTCCAGGACTAGGTTGGGTTGCTTCCAGCCAATCGTAGCACCTCTCTGCAAGAACCCATGCACCGTCAACATTCTCTTTGTTTAGGTCAGTAAAAGCGTGGAACTTTTTCCAGTAGACATAGGTAGTATCGCCGTCAGATTGGCTAGGACTGTAGATAGTCATAGGTTGAGGCGCTGCCCAGACATAGTAGACGAATAGCTGAACTCCATAGAGGAACAGAAGTGTAGGCTGCATCGTAAGAAGAAAGAATAGTTCAATGTATAACTATAACAGATTTTTAAGTATGGGAACAAAGAGCTACGTTTGCATAGCGCTGTCTACTCTCTTGTATATCTCTATATATACCTAGGTACCAAGCCCACCCCTACTATGTAAGAACAAGATTAGAGACCGAGCAGGCGACACGTTTAGTTAGCTTCTGCTTGAACATGAGGGAGGCGCAGAAACAGGAGGACTATCGCCTCGACGCACTTACAATGCGAGGCACGTGTGAGCGGCACAGTTGGGCAGCTACTGGCTGAACATGAGGGAGGCACAGAATCAGAGACAACCCCGCCTCCAACATGCGTGGACAGATATAGTGCACAAGGCACGGAAAGAGATAGCTTCTATTCTACTAGTCAATGCGATATAGTAACAAATATACTATAAATTACACGTCGCGCGAGAAGCTTACTAAGAACGCTAAAAGCAGCCTAATTTTTTAGGTACAGGTAAAGCGAGGATGCCAAGCCTACCTACCGAAGCCCTTTATATTGCGACTAACCGCGCTATCCTGTTCCTAGCCCTTCTTGTCACCCTACACCTACATTTACTAGTCAGCCAAACTACGCATGATCGTAGATGCCACTTACTCTCCCTCCTCTATCTTCTGCATCAGCCGCATACTGTCTTACCAGCAATCTTCTAAAAAAAAGCAAACCATGCATCAAGCTGCAATTGACCGCTACTTTCTGCCTAGTAGATCGCGTGTCAACACTTATAGTCTGTTTCTTACCCTTCCTCGCTCAGTGCGCGAAAAGATCTACGTCCTAGCAAACCTCGGTCCCGACCGCTTCATAGACCTTAATTGCTGGGGCCAGCAACAGTGTCCTAGCATCACCAGCCTAGATGATGAGCCAAACCCCCATATGGAAGCGAGCCTTTGGCTTCAACGCAAGTACGAGGAGCGAAACCCACCCAATCCAGTGCCAGTAAGCCTACTTCTAGTCTGCAAAGTCGTATCACAGGAAGCTCAAGATATACTCTATGGGAGGAACTGCTTTGCAATATCTCAACGGAACCCTGGAGGATTACGTGTACTTGAACGTCTGAGCAGGCATGCTATCAAAAACTTGCGGAGCTTAATTATTCACCTTACCCCCTGCACCTGTCTCGCCCCACATTGCATAAAGACACCACGACAATCGCCGCATGTCGCCGAGTCTTTCTGCGACCTTGCCTTTGATGGCTGCCTTGCCAATGCTAAAAAACCATCGCATGACCGACGGCTGTCCAACACTTCGAGAACAGATAGACGTATCTTAGAACAGTGGGAAAGGGCCTGCCATCGACTCGCAGAGAACATAGTGCCGGACCAGCTTGCACTATACATTGTCTGCCATGTTGAAAGCAGACTGGTTGCAGAGCAAATCATTCAGCCGCTTCTCCAGCTCCCGACTCTTCGTAGTTGCGGTATTTGCCTTGGATCCTCTAGCCAGAATAGTTGTGGAGAACTACGAGATCTAGCTACTACAGCGGTACAACGGCTAACCTCAAAAGTTGTGCCAGCACTACAAAAGTCTTTCCCGTTTCTTAGACTCCCAAGAGAGCTACAGCTACAGATTCTGGCAGACAGTCCCCTCGTGCAAGATGCATGCGTATGCATATCTGATGGAAAGTTTTCTAACAGTGGCTTATCCCACAGTTGTGATAGCGATAAAATCACAATTGATAGTAAGCCAATCATTACATTAAGGGGTTTTTGTACAAATAAATGTGCGGCGTTCCGTACAGACTGTAGCAACTCTACCTACGCTACGTACTTTACCCAAGTCTCCCGCCTGGGGAAAACGTTTGCAGACCTAGCAACAGATGTCTTCTTCTCCCAAAATGCCTTTAGTATCTATACTTGGCGCGTCAACTTAGCCTGGGAGGACAAGGGCAACCTAACTGGAATGTATTCCTTCTTGGCTGGACTCCCGTCGCACGCTCTCGGACGGATTCGTCGACTTAACATCTTACTCCCTCCTATTAGTGACACAAGCCTCGCCGACAGACAGCTAGATTGGACGTTCTGGAAGGCAAGTATTCAGGTCCTTGCAACTAAGGCGACGCTATCCAGTCTGGCCCTTACTGTCAAGATTGGGAATTATCAATCTAAGAACCAACGCCTTGCTAGAATGGAGCACTTTACTACACAGGATGAACTCCAAATACTGCAAGCATACAAAGAGGTTGTTCGTCCTCTTGTTCAACTACGGGGCCTTAAGCTGCTTTTTCTCTATGTTCCCTGTCCGTTCGGTAGGGCTAAGGAGGAGGCACGAGTCAAAGTTGAGCATAGTTTAGAGCAAATGGTTATGGGCTCTGGATACAACGCCTACTGCGTGGGAAAACCAAGACCGGACGACTATACCCGGCCGTTCCTTTGGGATTGGTGTCAGTAAGAAGCAGCGCTGGGACTTACATCAGATGATATTGGAAGCTCGAACGCTTAGCTTAGAATAGAGAAGACAGTAACCTGTATTATACTAAACCCTATTGAATTGGCTGCACATATGTCTGAATTCGTTTCGTATGCTGCAAGGCAGGGGCTACGGCCTGTGAGCGCCGCCACGCCACTACCGCCGCCTCCGCCGCCTCCGCCGCCTCCTGTCTATTATGTTACAGACGCCGCCAGTGCCTCCTCCTGTTCATAATCGTATTGGGTAGGCGCTACGTATGCCCCGTGCTAGGAAGTATAGAGCAACCTCACATCATACCCAATAGGACGAGAGTTGTGACCGTGTACGTACATATAAAAGTACCCACTTTGCTCCTAGGACCGTCAAAGCAACACCTTCCGCATCTTTAGTATTAACTTACCTCTACTTCCATTCTCACCTACTACTATCTTACTAACAACGTTTTACACGGTAAGCGCCAGTTATACTATCCGCCATGTTACCCTACTTCTAACCGCATTAGGAAAACTTCGGCATCACGATGAAGTACAACGCAGTTATCTTAGTAGCAGTGGCTGTCAGGATGGCGTCTGTACATGCAAACCCTATCAAACTCCCTACACGCGCTGCCGACAGAGAGGTCTCCCCTCTCATTAGCTGCATTCGCCAGCATTATCCTCAATTTCCTAAGGGCGATAGGCCCAACGACCAGGCCCTTCAGGAATGTATGACCAAAACCCGATCTAAGGCAAAGCGCGAAGAGACTGAGCTGCAGGCTAACGTCAACGAACTCATCTACGAGCCCGAGACAGAGCGTATCGCCGTGCCTAGAGGTGTGATAACCGATACCATTCAAGTCATGGGACAGACTATGGCACTGGGCGGCAAGGCTTCCTGTACGTCTACCCTCCAAGATGAGTTTGTATGGACTCGCGATATACAGGCTAACGCAGTGCGCGTCTGTAACGAGCTTATGGCTGATATCAACAAAAAGGGGGTTACACAAACAGGTGGCGTTGGCCTGATTATTGATCAACTTAGTTTTGGGCACGACAAACAAGGTCACCAGCTTAAGGATAACGCAAAACTCACGGCTACTTGGATTCTAAACCTCTACCCTCCAGCAAACATGGTCAACGAAGATATTAAGAAGATAGCGGCGGGCGTTCACGACCTGTGTGACGATGCGATTAATAGACTTACTACGAAAGATGTAGGATGCACGCAGGACGTTCGCTACTACCGACCCAGTAAAGCTAAACACTACACGGATCCTGCTGCTATTGACGGCATGATCCCTATCTCCTACGGTGGTGGCGCAGACTTTATTGCAGACCTCTCCCTCAGCTTCACCAACGACGACTAGGCGATTGGCATGGTATGTTAGGATATTCTGTGTGTCAAGAGAAATCAGATGCGCGAAGGCAGCTATGATACTAGCTGGGCCCTGCTGCACCACCGCGCCAACAAAGTTTTGTACAAACCTATCCTAGAACTTTCTAAGCAATATCTTCTATAACGCATGTTCCAGTTTTATTATAATTGTCTAACTAAGTATTAACTGTTACTGCTTTTAGCCTAGGATAACTAAACACCTAAATGCTTCTTAGGCTACCTCGTTTATTAACAAGGACACTACCTCCTTGATTCTTATAATTACACCTCTAACTATTAGGCTCTAGATAAAAAGGAAAAACAACAACAACGACTAGAGCAATACTCATGGGTATAAGGGGCCTTCTTTATGCGCTATGATATGTCTACCTACAATTATATGGCTTAAGTCCTGGCCTAGGTCTGAAGTTACATCTCATGCTTTAACTACTACATACTATTAGAAAGATTCCTGTTATTGTTACTTGATCTTGGCATCTATAGCTGCGAAGCGCTGATTCGTACTGGAGGGGGTAGTGAACGCAGTGTACGGGGTGTTGGACGCGCTACTGCGATGGCGATGACAGCTCCAGCCAAGCCGACGCGAGACAAGAACAGGAAGAAAACGAACAAAGTGGCTGCATCACTGCAAACTCGGAGCCTAATCCTTCGTGAACGCACGCAGAATTAAGTACCTGAAGTGCCTCAGGCACCCCCAACACCTTACTCGGCGCTGGCTGCAGTCTAGCAAGCAAAGCTAGTGTCGCTACACTGTCAAACGCAGCACGCAGGTAGTAAGCGTTTCCTCCTGTGACATAGGGCACGTCGCCTTATAAAACGATGCATGGGCAGCTCTCTTGCCGGCAGGCTACTATTGCTACAAGTTCAAACGCAGTGTGCAAGTAAGCGGACGTTTACTATGGGACTATACTGGGATGAGCAAGGTATGCAAATCTCTGCTCAAAAAAGAGGCGGCTACAGCAAGCTGCCTCCCGTCCGCATTAAGCACCACTTCTCGGCAGAGAGACAAGTCATGCAACAGGGATACATTGAGCGTAACTTTCAATCAGAGCTTCTATTTAGGGACATTAAACGTTTTGTCTCTGAGCCAGACGTCACGTAAGCATTGATTGGGTCTACTGTAAGAGCTTTGTTGACAGCAGACATGGTAATACTAGTCCATGTAATCCTGATATCCTGATATACTAGTATTACTTATACTAGTATATCAGGATTATCTTAATCGTTGGACTAGTCCAATACTAGTATAACAGCCTTGGCATTGTTTCGACCCCGAAAATCTCTACGTCTCCGTGTCAGATACAAGGAGAAGCTTAGATGTACTGCATAGGAAAGAGCTATCAATAGTAGGACCGATAACTACTACGATCTGCGGAAGCTCCGGAAGCAGAGGAGATATAGGAGAAAGCGGGGGACAGAACACGAACAAGAGAATCATCATTTTTGACACTTCATCTCGATTATCAATTTCTGCTAAGCGCATTTCAGCATTCTATCTGACACTCCGTCCTGAACATTCCACATGTTCGTGTATCTCTCAAGATCGATATCGAATAACCCTTATTATGGACTCGGAGTCTAGCACGTCTCAATTATCGTCATCGCAGCCAGGATACCCGCCTTCTACTTCGAACACAGCGACTGCACGACTCGAGAAATTCGAAACCGTTTTTAGGAGCACATATCCGGACCCATCCGCACATGCCGTATATCGCCCTGCATACACAAACGCCGAACTCAGACTGCGCAGAACAAGCGGGGCCGTGCTCTATGTCTGTCTATCTCCAGGCTGCAAATGGAGCAACGGTGGTAGGGGCAACTGCGTCAAACATGCTAGACTCCATGGCACCACCATCGTGAACCCGAAACGGCTTCCATCACGCAGAACCGCATCCACGGCCTCATCCACAGCCTCAACGCCCAACATTCTTGGATATATGGTGCCCCGGGGCGAAGAAGCCACTCTCAGAAGGGCGTTTAATCATCAACGCTATATCGAGGCGCTAATATCGCTCTTTACGGTTCATCGATTACCTTTTTCGGCGATTGAATATGGTGCCATTAAGGAGTTTGCTCTCGCATGTAATCCGAACATCGAAGACATGCTGCTTAGCAATCGCCCTATGCTTATGCGGCATTTGAAAGCTAATTATTCGCTCTATAGTGATCAATTGAAGGAGTCCCTGCAAACAACAATGTCTATGATTCATTTTAGCACTGATCTCTGGACGTCGCCACACAAACATTCAATGCTCGCTATTTGCGTACAATGGCTCGATGCTGACTACAACCTTCGAAAAGCTCTTCTCGGACTCGCGGAGTGCCGGCATTCTCATAGTGGTTCTACGCAGGCTGCAATAATCATGGAATACTTCGAGATGTACAGAATTACCCATCGCCTCGGCTACCATACTGCGGACAATGCCACTTCGAACGACACCTGTTTACGGGCAGTATCTGCAACGCTAAGGGACGAACATAATGTCACATTTGACGCCGTACATCGCCGAGTCCGCTGCATAGGACATATTATCAACCTGTCCCTTCAAGCCTTCCTTCTCGCACGTTCAAAAGAAGCTCTTGCGGCAGCCATCGCAGCTGCCGAGTCCGTCGCCGATAACAAGGATATTGAGAGACTGTCAGCACAATTAACAGCGCCGTCGACGTCCTCTCAAAGAGGTGACACTAGATCACAGCGAACTACCACGAACACAGCCAGCGGCGATAAATGCAGCGGGTGGGAAGGTATTGCACCGCTCAGAAAGCTTCACACCATTGCTGTATGGTTGGGTCTCTCCTCACTTCATTCTGATATGTGGAGAGATGCCGTGGGTCTTGAACTAGGCACGGATAATACCACACGCTGGTCGTCGTGGTACAAAGTCATAAACAACGCCATCAAGAAGAAGGCACAGATCAACCGCTTCTTTACTCAATATGACCACGATCTTGGCGAAAATACGCTAGATACCTCGGATTGGGTGTTATTGGAGAGAGCCCAGATATTTCTTCAAGTCTTTGACGAAGCCACTCGGGATGCCGAAAGGGACCATGCATCTGTTGCAGATGTGCTTCAGCTAATGGATGCGATCCTGCAGCACTACGAAGACACAAAGTTGAAACACTCACCAGATGGCCCCGAGCCTGACCCTTGTATGCTACATGCCATTGACATGGGCTGGTTTGTTCTTGATAAATACTATGCCTTAACGGACGAAGCACCTGTATATACTGCCGCTCTTCTCCTCGATCCCTCGAGACGACTGGCCTACCTCGAAGAGAACTGGCCAACTGAGTGGCACGTCGCTGCAATCGGCAGAGCACAGCAGGTATGGGAGAGGGAGTACAAGGACTTCGTCCTTCCGGAGGAGGTCTCTATTTCTGCCGCTCCTGCTGTTGTACAGTCCGCGGTGACACCACTTGAGCGGTTAAAGCAACGCACACAGCCGAAAACCACCGTATCCACGGATAGAGATACATTCGATGCTTTTATTAGAGAGGATCCAGTTGACCTTCATGGCAGTACAGCACTAGAATGGTGGTGTCAACCGGAGCGAAGACGGCGATATCCACGACTTCACCGCATGGCTGTGGATATACTTTCGATCCCACCGGAATCCGCAGAGCCAGAGCGTACGTTCTCAGGTGCTCGACGAACCACACGTTGGGATAGATCGAGACTGACTTGTGATAACATTGAGCTCATTGAATGCATCGGCAACTGGCTGCGCAACCGCCATATTAGGACTGGGGGTGTGGTTTTGCATGAGGATGCGGTTGATAATATGGATATTGATGCAGCAGTAGTGTAGAGGTTAATCGATTTAATCGCGATTTGTACGGCGATTTGTCTCCTGTAGCTGGACACTAGAAAATGCCAAGGATATCAGGATATCAGAAATGATATACTAGTATACTAGTATAAGGATTTCGGTAATACTAGTATATCAGGATAAGCATTTTGGAACTGATATACTAGTATTACCATGTCTGAGTACTGGGGCTATGGTGAACGGTGGGAGCGCGACGCTACGTCGCCGAGCAACTAGTCCCCTGCAGGTGGTCTATCCAACGCACTACTTTTATCGTGACGGAATTAAGCAGTGGACTCTTGCCATTGACTCTCCGGCAGGTGTCGCGTATAAGGATGTTCCTAAGGGCCGTAGAGAAG
This sequence comes from Pseudopyrenochaeta lycopersici, assembly GCA_003313425.1. Lineage (NCBI taxonomy): Eukaryota > Fungi > Ascomycota > Dothideomycetes > Pleosporales > Pseudopyrenochaetaceae > Pseudopyrenochaeta > Pseudopyrenochaeta lycopersici. The sequence goes on along the minus strand of NHZP01000041.1, from coordinate 464,678 downwards.
CCTATCTCATGGAACATGGCGCCCTTAAGATCTACCTATAGAGAAGCAGTACGCGATTCTCTCTAGGCGCTATAGCTACTGTCTAAGCGTTGCTAAGTGGCTACTCTTAAGAAGAAGGCAAATTGTATCTATTAACTATACGCGGAGTATCTTATATAGTCAAATCTTTATTATCTACTATCTTCTCCTTGTCAGAATTTAATGAATCTTTTTGGTCATGATCGTGGATCAGAATTGATTGTCTTTTCGTTGGTTCTGTTTTCTCTCCTTTTTAAACACAGACCTGATACATCGATGATACATAGGTGATACCGTCCACGATGCAGTATTCGTATACTTCAGTTTTTATGCCTCTTATCTGACACTCCTCCCTTAATATCTAACAAAATATAAAACTATTCTATTATAGTAGAAAATATCTTCAGCAATAATAGAGCTAGTAAGATATAGTTATTCTACTACCTAGCATATATAATATTATTGGGCCTCTCTACATCCCCAATAGTCCTACGGCCTAGATACCTAAGAGATAGTAACCTAGTAGAGGTACTATAGAAAGAAGAAAAATCTAATAACTATACTACTACTACTACTACTACTACTACTACTACTACTACTACTACTACTACTACTACTACTTCTATATCTACTACACTTGAATAGTATCTTATTATTGTAGAAAATTACTGTATTCCTCCTTTAACACAAGATAACGATACTAGCTAAAGAAGAAAAGAGGTTCGCTCTCCTTACTATATGTACATAGCCACAATAGCAGCCACAATAAAGGCCGATACTATATTTGCATGCGTGCGCTTATCTATATATATATTATAATAAGCCTTATCTACAGTTCTAGATTAACTCGAATACGAAGCTTCTCTGAAGCTATTTATACTAATGCCTTAGGTGCCGTACGTGTACAAATATAGTGCATGAATGTTTCGTACAGGCTGCAGAAAAAAACTGTCGCCGTGGGTAGCGATAGTGACTGTTGGGAGGCTTAGACCTGTGCCATACGCCTCCCCCTAGCTTTGCCACCCACAGCACGCGCCCTTGTATGTTGGCTATAGGTGCGTTACATTGACCGTTATGGCTAGTAGGTAAATCTAATGCAACTCTAGTATACGCTAGTGCATATAAAAAGCGAGGTTAGTCTGTCTTTTTCTCTATAGCTGCTAGAGCAAATTACTACAATTACAGAGTGCAATTTACCTATCCTTTCTCTGCTCTTTTATCTATCGACCTCCTAGCTCTACTTCGTTTCTAAAGCCCCTACTATACCTCAGCAAATTCCATCCCCCGCCGTTACAATGAAGACGACTACGGTAGGTCTTCCTTCCCTCTTATTGCTGTCCTACACGCACGTATAGTAGTAGCAATAATCTAATCTCCTCTCTCTTCTTAGAGTTCTATCGTAGCTAATTGTATATAGACGTACTATATCGTGCTTACAGCGTATGCTTCTGCAGCCGTAGCTCTTCCCTACCAGCAGCTGGGATCTGTTCCGTCACGCAGGGCCGACCCTGCTGTCCAGATACTCCCTGCGGATGTCCATGGACCTAGTACTACAGCACTGCGCCCTGCTCCAGAAGATCTGCCTAGCGACCTACGATCCTTCCTTGACAAGTACCAGCCTCTCGCTAATAATGCAAGCTCTCAGATTGGTGTTAAGAATCAAGATGTGTTTACCTCTGCGGGTCATTGCTTTGCCGAGTATCCATGCTTTTCGGTAGAGCGAGGCGCTATGGCAAGCATCGGCAGTAGTGAGGAGATTACGCCTAAGCAGGTCTCGGCAGTTTTAGATAAGCTTTTGTCCTCTCCTACCGCTACATTTGACCACATCCAGCCCCAATCCCCACTGAGCGGGCTTAAGATTACCGTCGACCAAGCGACCCTTGAGGTCATTAGCCCTTCTACTACAATCTCTAGTACCTTCCTAGCTGGTATGGTCTTTGATATGTACAAGATGCAGCACAATGACCCTTCCACCAATGCTATCCGAGCAGTGCAGGCTAAAGCAGACAACCAGGAGCGCCCCTTCGTAGCCCTCTGCCTCTATCCCCAAGACGCCGATCCAACACAGGCTTACAATTTCTGCATTGGCAACGAGTTGAATAGTAGCCCAACGGCGATCTCACAGCCAATTACTAAGCGGTTTTCTATCGAAGGCGGGTTCTCTTTACTATGCGGGCTTATTAAGATTCCTATCCTCTGCCATGAGGACGATTAGAACTAGGCCATACAGGAAGAGAACAAGGAAAGGACTTTTTCAGACCCTACGCTTATTATAGATGTGTTTCATATAGATATAGCATTACCCTTAGCTAGCTACTACGCTAGAAAACATTCGTGTAGCGAATATAGTCTCTCTTTATATAGTTTTTCTAGCTGCTCTTTATCTCTCTATTCTATAGATTACTCTCCTAATTACTAATTAGTTAGTTTGAATATACTACTATCATATCTAAAACCATAGTATATATCTTATATTTACCTATTCTAGAGCTTTAATATTTAGAGCAACTTAATAGCAATATTGCATAGGAAACTCAATGTAAGGGACAGAAGCATAAGCGTTATATTTACTCTATAGAGCTAATATAACCCTTTTGCAAATATTATATAGATATTGTAGTATATAATAGTAATAGTTAATATATGACTATATAAATATATAGTAAATATTTATAATCTAACTTTAAGATAAGATTCCCTATAGTAATAGTTACATTAAGAACTAGAGTTTTGAAAAATTGTAGAAATTAAAGAATAGTAGGAATTACTAAAGGTAGTTTTAGAGAGAGACTATATAAACTACTTACTATCTCTATAGGTAGTTATCACCTTATATGCAGATATCTAACACGATTCGCTAGAGTTCACGCTAGCTTAGACAACGCAGATTTTCTCGGCAACAGCGGCGGCGGCGTAGATACCTACGCCCCGCCTACGCCGTGCCCCTACATCAGCGCTAACTGATGGCGGCACAGTAAGGCATATTGCGTAGTAGAGCTACTAGAAAGCGATGTTTTATAGCTAAAAACAAACCCCTTGGCGATACGCCATCCTGCTTCGGGATGCTGTAACCAATCTAATAAAGCTAGAGTTGATTATAGGTTATTCCTAGTCAAAAAAGAGGGGAGTAAGAAGTTTAATAGCACTTTACGTTAAGTATATAGCTTATGCCTGTATAGCTAGATAGGTATTGTCATTCTACAACTTCTTACTATCTTACTTGTATAAGAATACGTAGCGAATTGTAGTAATAATGAATACTACAGATGTACAAAGGCGTAGGTATATATTTATAATATTTAGGCTATGTTACTGATAGAATGCGATATAGATCCGCCCACAGTAGAGAGCCTGTATATTTACCGGCCGAACCGTCCTCTAGCGTTTCTTGGAGCTGTAGTATTTGCAGTAGTTGTAGGCGTACATGTCTGGTTGCTTATACGGTACCGCACCTGGATGTTTTGGGCCATGTATATTGGACTTGCAGGTTTGTCTTTACTATTATAGAGATTTCATGCACCTGACATATAAACAGTAGAGTGTATTGGTTATCTAGCTCGGGCTCTTTCTATACACGACCCTACGAATATAAATGCATTTATAGTCGGTTATCTGTCCCTTATGTAAGTTATTCTATTGCAAGTCGTTAGTTTTTTCTACTAAGTGTTTTCTCTAGTCTAGCCCCTTCATTCATGGCTGCTGCGTGCTATACATTGTTTGGTAGAATTATCTGGTGGATTACTCCCTCAAACAGTCACCGAATTAGGCTTCTATGGTGCCCTACGCGCTTTGTTGCGCTCTTCTTCGTGGCCTTTGACCTAGGCTCTTTCTTTGTACAATTCTTAGGGGCTAGCGCGTTAGGGTCAGCGTATACAAACAAGGATCTTTCAGTAGAGAGGCGGGAAGAGCAGGCCAAATCAGGTCTTGCTGCACTCAAGTTGGGTCTTGTACTGCAACTTGTGTGTTTTGCTATGTTTGTTGTAATTGGCTTCCGCTTTCTTATAGTCAGCCGTAAGTGGAGAGAAAGAGACGTACTCTCCTCTAGTAAGTCGGGCGCCAACTGGCAGCGACTAGTTTGGGTCGTGAATGCAGCAACAACTCTAATCACGGTAATGCTTTCTAGATACTAGCACGCATTGAGTACGCTAACGTAGTCTCTAGGTACGAGCCATTTATCGGATGATTGAGTTTAGCAGTCCAGCCCAGCATCCCAGCTATATATCTTCTCACGAGTGGCCTTTTTGGGTGCTAGACGCCGCGCCTATGTTAGGTAATGCACGCTCTTATGTCTCTCTGAGTCTACTAATACAACGTTAGGTGTATTCCTTCTCTTTATATATACACACCCAGGACAGCACGTCCCACCGCAGTTTTGTAACTTCTGGCTCAGTATCCGTCGCCTGCGCAACCAGGCTAAAAGCTCGCCGCCACAATATAACGAAGCAATTGTACTAGAATGTGCACAGGGAGAACAGACTTATGCTTGCAACTTACAAGCATAGGTAGTAAACTATCATACGGCGTAGGAATCTCATTTCTCCGCAGCGGCTACGCCACATGTTAGCATGCTGCAGTATATCGGCGTAGTTATCGATCATGCTATAGTTAGTACACATCCTAGCGCGTATTGCGGCGCCTGACTTACTACACCTCTGTCTCGTTACAGGGGCCGCACAACTTATAAGATGGCGAAGTTGATAGACACTAGATTGTAATTGATATAGTTTAAGGTCTTTTTATCATCATCTCCTTTTATATGTTCTTCGAGAGTAGCTGTTAGTATACAAAAACACCTCCCTCGACTTCTCAACGAGAAGACTAACTTAGAGACACTTTTAGCTCTACAGATAATCCTAAAAATGTACGGAGGGCTCCTTATAGCTACCCTTGTTGTAGGATGTATTATCCTTGGGCTGCTTGTTACACTAAGCACGTTCTACCTCTTACAAGCCTATCGTAGCTATATACCAAGACAGCCAAGACAGCCAAGACAACCTATACACCTACTGAAACCTATAAAAGACAAGAAGAAGAGTACGCTAGATATGCAACAAGCTCAGCTACAAGATCAGACCCGATGGTGGCTCTATAGAGTCTATAGGAGCCGTGCCTGGATCCGTCACTTTATCGCGCGATGTACAAGGCCCTGTTCTCCTATCTGTGACGATGAATACTCCCAGGCAAACTTAATGGCATCTCAGACAAGCCCTTGTCAAGACCAGGCAATCCAGTCTCTTATAAAGCCACAGCCAGTGCGTCTAGTAGATGAAGCGCAGATATCAGCACACTATTTTCGGGTACAGCTACAGACACCCCAAGATAAATACTACTATTCTCCCTCTTTGTATTCTCAGACGGAAACAAGATACTCTACTTCTACCATCTTTGAAGAGTATCTCTTGCCAGATCCTCTAGAGCCGCGATGCCTAGCTAGTGCTATATAGTTTATATAAAATAAAGTTAGTATCGAGTACCTAATATAACGTAAAACCAATCAATCTCTATCTTTTGCTATGTCCTCCCCCCGCTGCTTTACAAGCTACTCCTAGCAGGCAAACTGCACGCAATGCGACTCCTCTCCTGGATCTCAGTATGCAAGAAGCGGACGGCACACGCTTTATTAAATAACACCCTAACTCTATAACGTGTTTTACAAGCGAGCCGTCCTTACAGTCACGGGACAAAAGTTCGGTTCGCGAAGCGACGCGTCAAAGCGTCCCTCATCAACACCAAATTTTCAAACCACTACCAAAATGCCACAACGCCGTCAATTTGGCCAGGAAATAAGTGGCAATGCAAGAACAACCACCCGATTAACCCCGAATAAACGCACAAGAATTATCGCGAAGTCGGAAGCAGGGTGTGGCGCGAAGGAGTTAGCAGAAGAATTTCGCGTCACACCCAAATGTGTACGCGACACCTTGCGACGATGGCAGGTCCACCACACCACAAAAGACCTACCTCGATCTGGGCGCCCTAAGATACTATCGCAACGTGACGAGCGAGTGCTGTTTCGAATGGCTCGAAAATATCCTAAAATAGAGTATAGGCAGCTCCTTGAAGAAGCTGCCCTCACCAATCAAATATCTGCCAAAACTGCGTACAGAGTGCTTAAGAGGTATGACCTAAAGAAGTTCAGATGCAAGCGTAGACCTAAGATCACTCAATATACGGCAGGAAGAAGAAGAGCGTGGGAGAGGAAGTGGCGGCATTTTGACTGGAAGAGGAGGACCATGCGCTTTTCTGATGAGTGCTCTATTCAGAAAGGCTCTGGTTCTAACCAGGAATGGTGCTTCCGCTATCCCGATGAGAAATGGAGGCATGAGATGATAGAGGAGCATGATACGTCGCGTCCTCCTGCGCAGATGGTGTGGGCGTCAATCTGGATTGATAGAAGGGGGAGGGCCCAGAAGAGTCCGCTAGTGATTATGGAGAGGGACCCCAACGCCCCCCATAATGGCTACTCAGCTTGGAGCTATACCCAGGCGCTAGAAGAAGGTCTCCTCCACAATTATCGGAGGGGCGACCTCTTCCAACAGGATAATGCACGCATACACACTGCACGAGCAACTGGCGCGTGGTTACGGAGGCACCGTATGAACGTTGTCAACTTCCCACCCTACTCACCAGACCTCAACCCTATCGAGCACATGTGGTGGGTACTAAAAAGGAAGGTAAATGAGCTTCACCCAGAGCTAGCCACGACTGGCGAGTCTGCAGAGGACTGGGAGCGATTTTGCGAAGCATTGAAGGAAGCATGGCAGAAGATCCCTAATTCGTACGTGAAGACGCTTATTCTATCTATGCCGCAACGCCTTGCTGCTCTAAGGCATGCGCACGGTTATCAAACAAAATATTGAGCTTTTTACAATAAATTGACGCCTCTTTTTACGTTATTACGACTTTTGGGGGTTTATTAATAGATAGGGTAGAGAGAGGTGTTGATGTTCGGACCTCGTATTCGGTTGTCGGTGAACCGAACTTTTGTCCTAGTACTGTACAAGCGAGCCGTCCATACAAGCGATCCGTCCACCCCACCAACTTTGGTCACCTTTAAAGCTCAAATCAACAATGTCTCAACCTCAACAAGCTCTATTGCACTCATCTAAAGCTGATATACAGCTTACTATATCATCTCTTAATAGACACCAGATTAAGGCTGAGAGAGCTGCTGCTCGTACGTTTAATATCCCTCGAATGACGCTACGCGACCAACGCGCTGGCAAGCCTGCCCAACGCGATTGCCAGCCCAACTCAAAGACGCTTACCCAGCTAGAGGAGGAGGTGATTATCAGACATATACTTGACCTCGATCGACATGGATTTGCCCCTACGTACGCAGCTGTACGTGATATGGCTAATCACCTGCTGGCTGGGCGCGGCGCAGGTCAGGTTGGCGTCCACTAGCCATGTAATTTTGTCAAGCGTACAGGCAGTCTTACGACGCGTTTCAATTGAGCGTACGACAGGCAGAGAGCTCTATGTGAAGATCCAATCCTAATTAGCCGCTGGTTCAAGCGTGTAGAGGAGACAAAGGCTAAGTACGGCATCCTTGATCAGGACGTCTACAACTTCGACGAGGCCGGCTATGAATATTACTGTGGACTTTGGCAGCGAGAACGAGAACGAGAACAAGAATCACGGCGAGTTACTACACAGCACGCCTCTTGTCTGGCTTTTTGCAGCTCTTGCCGTGTTAGCAGCTGTTTAAATTACACAGCATAGCCTTACAAGCATATTGTGGATAATCCTCCTTGTGTAGTCTTCGCTTAAGACCAGACCCAAAGACTTTATAAGCCGCGGATGCTTACACCTAAATATCCTGCCTATAGACGTTTATATTCAGCAGCGGGACAACGATAGTATCTCGTACTTTGGCAAGGCTTTCCAGTTAGACTCAGCCTTTGCCACTTAGGAGCCCGTCCTAAAAATGCAGCTGCAGATAATAGCTACCAATCGTTAGAGAACAGGTAAAAGCTCTTTCTATCTATATACATTTGCATACTCTAAGGAACTGCGATGCTAAAACAATTTAGGACCATTTTTTTCGCGTAATTGCGTCGTAGCAGAGGAACCTAAAAGACTATTAATACCTATTTTTACATCTTTACCTACTAGCCCAGTGAAAGCAAGACCTAGTTCATGGCTATCTACTTGACCTTCAGACTAGCCGCCTGAATTTTCTGTCTCTGGATTTAGCGACACTCCCAAACCACATATACCCCTCTCAGCATCCATTGAGCCTCCTGCGAGGCCGCCAGCGTCTAATTAGCCTCCACTCTCGCTAGATAGAAGACAGTTGCTGCAGTGTGCGCGATTTCAGATGGGCGGTCTTAGTAATTCACTCAAACGGCTTATCAACAAGGAACAGGCGATACTAACATCCTTAGTCGATCTCTCTTATAATCGACGAGCATCGCTCAACCCACGCCCGATCATGGCTACGGAAAATCCGCCTAATGAACCCATCTGCGTCCTTCCTCAACCCTAAAAGTTCCCTCCGCAACCCTATCAGCTCCTGCTCCGCCTGCAGCTTTACCTCGTTATTTCGAGGGCTGTCCCGGCTTCCCATCACTTCTGCCCACCCTAACTCCCGTAGAAATCGGTTGCTGACACCTTTGTGCTCTATTGGCATCGCAAACCACATTAGCTACTACTCCAAAGCATCCCAACGTCCAACTTACCAATCTTTTTCGTCACTTCCGGAATACGAAGCACCATTCCATCATCTTCTTTCCACGGAAATGCGTCTGGCTTGAAAAACCAGAGCATCCGAGTTACAAGGTTAGCTGCTAACAACTCTGGATCCCTTTTAGCACCTTTATCGAAACTACGTGTATTCGGTAGCACGCAAGGTGTAACCGATGAAGCGCAGATGGTTAACACCATCATCAACATTAAATCACAAAGAGGATCCCCTAGACACTGCACCAGGCAATTCCGTGCCACCTGATAGTGCTCCAAGATCATTAAATTACCCCTTTGAAACTGCTCTGCTTGTTTAGTAAATCCCTTCTCTACTATTGTAGGGACGCTAGTAAATGGGATAGAACAGCCAAAGTCGATCTTGCGCTTCTTCCCTGTATGAATCGGCCGCTGGTCCGCCTCAATAGCAGCACGCTTGAGGCTGCCGGGCCTAGCTGCCAACGCCAACCTAGACGGCGCAATTCCGACAAGCATAATTACTTTTCGATGCGTCAACTTGGAACGGTGAGACCCCGGAATCCACTCAATACAATTGGAAAGCATCGCCGCCGCGAGCCCACCGACCCACTGTTCCTTTGTAACATGGCTAGTGTCGGTGTGCCTAATTACGGCCTAGATAATCCAAATCCACGTGGAATGAAGAGACGACAATACTTCCTTTGCAGTCCGCTTCACATCAATACAGGCTTGATAGAGCTCTTCTGCAAAATCTCTCCGCGTCTTGGTAGGAATAGACTCCGGTGTAGGAGCTGTAGCTCCAGCTGCAGGCAGTACAAGCGTTTCATAGCTCCTAAAGCACGATCAGCGTCTGAACAGGAGCGTAAGTATTGTTACCTACCGCCACCTGAAAGGATTCTCGGCCTGCATCCAGTCTTGCAAAACTGTCCGCCGACGCTGCGCAGACGCTAAATCCTGGCTCGATATGCCACCCGCTCCTACACCCTTATTGAGTTGCCGCTCGACTTGGTGGCCAATAAATGCCTTCATTTCTGGTATCCATAGGTCACGAAATACCTCCTCAAGAAACCGTGCTGCGCTGTTTGGCCCGCGTATGGACCTGCCCCCAAGCTCTCGGAACCACAGCTGACTGTGGCGACTAGCAGCGACTTCAGGCCCGTAGTAGTATGAAAGAGAGGCTATGTGCATCAGAATAGGCCGACCGTCCTTAGTCCGTGGCCATTTTGCAATGTTAAGCTCCCCCGCACCATCGCGCAGGTCTAGCATGCGCGGCGCGATATACGGCCATGCCCCCTTCTTGATGCTATCAAACGTCCCCAGAGGGCCCAACACCGAACCCATTAAAACTTTCCCCAACCCTGTAAAGCAATAGCTTCCAAGCCGGTCTAGCGCTGCGACACCTTCAGACAGGGCTAAATTAAGCCCCTTGCAGCCGCTCGCTTCGAACCGTCAATACATCTCGTCCATTGCAAGCCCGAAGACTCTAGCAAACGAGCTCAAAACTTTAGGGAAAATAGAAGGTCAGAAGCATCGCAACATGTGGACATACAGTTGCTTCTCCTTCAAGAAGAACCGCATAAGCTAGAAGATGGGTCGCAGCACCGTGTCGAATTGGCGGCGCTCGCGGACGAGACGGCGGACATTGATAGACACCACCTGCTCCATACGAAAAGCTAGTTCCTCTTGCGCAATAGCCGCTTCTATTCGCTGTCGTTTACGGGCAAACGGCTTAGACGATTCTGGATCGCCTAGCGAGAGCTCGCCATGTACACGCTGAAGAAGTGGCTGTTGCTTAGCCTTAATCTTAGCAGCATTCACGTTAGATATAGGGAGCGTGAGGGCAGCTGTAGTAAACCCTTTGTCGGCAAGAAGATCGTCTGGACGGTGGCGAATCGAACGCTTGATATTGGAGTACCCCTGGAAGTACCCAAAGGAAAGCAGACTTGTCGGCAATTCAATATTGATTGATAAGGGTGATATTGATATTGAATTGATATCCAGACCCAAGATTGATATTGAATTGATAATATTGCCAAGAATCACCCGATTGGGACTAGCATATAGAATCTATGGTGTTTCAGACACTTTGGGCACCTATAGTCCGGAAAGCCCATTGTCATCGCTTTCTACTTCGGCTGTGATATTGCCAGGATCTTCTGCCGGTATGTAGAGTGTCTGGATAAGCCCGTTCTTATTCCAATTACCCAGAACCTCTGTCATCTCCACAATCCATGCTCCTAGCCTAGCTCTGTCCCATGAGATAGTTCTCCGTACGCCTGAGAAGACGCGCTCGGCTTCATCAGACATTGGAGGAATAGAAAGGATATCCATCGCCATTTGATGAAGCCGAGGGTATTCTAGTCGCTGCTCCTCTTTACACCACCACTCCAAAGGAGAGCAAGTGATCTTACAAGGCTTTGCGTTCACAAATTTCTCGAATTCATCCTCCTCTTCCTCCTCTTCCATAACGTCAAGCTCCGCCGCAAGCCTCTCAAATTTTGAGAGTTCTGGTTGTGAATTATCCGCCTCCTTCTGCGACTTTAGAAGAGGCAGATCCTTATAATTTGCCCAAATCTCTCTTGCGGTAGTAAGGGCCGGTTCTCTCCAGGAGGATACCCAATTGATATCAATATACTTGAGGCGGCGTCGGGGATGGAGGAGGAGGGCTGTGGTATAGGCAGGCGCTTCGTCAGAGGATTTGTAATACTTGTCAAGGACATACCACCCCATATTAATGGAGTTGACTATATGGGAGTTGTTTTTATATTGAATCTACTTAAGATTAGCAGTATAAATAAGTTTTTTATCAGCAACATACCTTTGCTTCCTCGTAGTGTTTAAAGAGGATATCCATTGTCCAGAGAGCTTGGTCAAGCGATGACCAGTTAGCTTCCTGTGTAAGTGTTGCTTGATTAAATGGCTGTAAGAATTCAAGAGTCATTGTAAGAGTCTCCCAATCTTCCGCAGAAAGAACAGCGCCACCAAGGGCACTATGATGCTTTTGACAGAACTTATTCAAAGCATCCTGCTTCTCAACGGCCAATGCAATCAACTTGTACCAGGAGTTCCAGCGTGTTGCGTTATCGATGCCCAGAAGCTTCCCAGCAAGTGCCTCCCACTCATCAGTCAATATAGTGGAGGAGCGAATATAGACAGCGATACCATGGAGGCTCCCAAGCGCTCCATTGGACTGCCACCTAGCCTCGTTAAGGAGTCGCATTCTTTTGCCTTTCTTGTCGCCTCTCTTCTCACGAAGCTGCTCTTGCAATGCTTCAACCACAGTGATATCTGACTCCTCTTTTGCAGCCTCAATGGCAGCCTCAAGGGCTTCTACTGTAGTTGCAAAGAGGAAGGCATCAAGAGATAGATTGATTATATGACCGCTGCATCGAATCCGCCTCTTTTTTGCATTGAATTCCACCCCAATTTTTGTAAGAGCATTTGCAATAGCCCTACAACAAGTGTCGTTACTGGAAGCATTATCCCCAATAATATAGCCTGTCTTCTCCGTAACCTCATATGCTTGTATTGTCTCGAGAATATGCCTTGCCATCGTCTCGCCGCTGTGAGAGAAGCGACACTGTGGGAGGGAGAGGAGAGCTTTGCGGAGGGTGTAGTCGTGTCCAACGAATTGCGCGCAGATGCCAAGGAATGATTTCCGATTTGCCGATGACCAGAGATCGATAGAGTAGTGGATTTGAGACTTTGCCCTGTGTAGGCGCTCCTTAATGGTAGCGTAGTGTGTTTTAAAGCTTCGCTCAATGTGGACAGGTATAGTAGTGTGTGACTCGATAAGTAGGTTTTCGACCTCTGGATTAACTGCCATTAGGAGCGCTTGGTATTCTGGCCATTCAACACAGTTGAAAGGCAAGCGGCGGCGAGTAACAAGCTGGATTTGTGCCTCGTAGAAGGCGTCTTTGTTAAGCGCCTTCGTAAGAACCTCCTCCACATCCTCGGTATTCTTCTCTACCTGCTTCTTTACCGACATTTGAAGGGCTGCTTGGAGAGAGACTTGCCGTACTTTCTTTCCCTTCGGCTCTTCAACATCAACGTAGACTTGATGTAGATTCGCCATATGAGTCCTAGCGTTAGTGGTAATAGCAGTAGCCCAGGGTTTCCCATAGCCGTCACAGTCCTTACAATACATCAGTGATTGCCCTGACTTATCGCGCATTGCCTCATCATTCTCTGGCTTCCGAAAGTGTGTCCATATATCAGCAGCACGCCTCTTTCTTGACTTTACGTCCTCACGGCTACGGTCAGGTCGATGTGGTTTGTCATTGAGGAAGCGCCATGGGCTAGGAGAGGCTCTGGAGGAAGGCGTAGTGGGTAGAGAGGGTGTGGATGAGGAGGAAGGAGGTCGGATAGGCCGACCTTGGGAGTTCTGGGAGGCCATAACGTTGTAGAATGGTTTATGGCGGTGGTTGTGGAGCATGCAGCAGAGAGATAAACCGGTAGATACCCTGGGATTTGCACGCAAAAGGTGCAAAAAAGGAAAACGCGAAAGGACGCGAAAGGGCGCGGAAGAACACCAAAAAAGGCGAAAAAAGGCGAAAAAAGCAAAAAGGTGGTGAGAAGTGGGTGTGCACGTGCCCTTATCAATACTTATCAATATTGAATTGATAACGATATCCCATATTGATATTGCCTACTTGGATGAATATTGATATTGATTGATAAGAACATTGATAAGCACATATTGCCGACAAGTCTGAAGGAAAGGACGTCGGCGCCCTGGTTCTGGAAGCTCATATTATCTTTCATGACCGTAAGCAAATTATCCGATAGGAAGGAAGGCGGGTGTGGAGAGGTAAAATTGCCATACACTGGATGGAATGCCAATGGATAGAAGGTAAAGTCCCGGCTTCACCTATACTCGCCAGCAACGGCATTGCGATTGGCAAGAAGGCAGAGCGCAGACTTGTGTTCTAAATCAGGCGACGAGGCATCAAGGCAATGTATATCGACGGCAAGGGCATAAGAAATAGAGTCAATATGACCCAGTTCGTATTTATGCTCCAGTTCAGTTCGTAGCTGGTCAAGACCCTCGGTGTACAGAGCCTGGTAATCATCTCCAGCAGTCGAAACCGAGTCTGCTCCTGGGTCCGACCGTAAATCTTGATCTAATCCTTGGCCCTCCTCCTCGTATCCTCCTTCCTCATCAGATTCTGAATCGTCTACAGGCCTTAAGCGCGTTTCCTATGGTGCACACAGGATGGAGAGTACCTACCCTTCAGCTGTAGTCACCACTTGAATGGTCAACCCTCCACGAATACTCCTCGCCCGCCGTAATGGCATCGTCTCCACCAGGATCTTCACCGCCAACCCTATTTTCTAACCCGGAATACCCGTGTAGCCCATCCTCATTGTCGGAATCCCGAGTTGACGTCGCTCTGATCCTCTAGGAGGGAGAAAGGGTCTTCTCGCTTGTGGGGAAGTAGGCGGCCAATGATTATGAGAAGGTCGAGGAAGAACGCAGGAAGGTGAACATAATAAATAGGATCTCCATGATTAAATCCTACAGTTAAACCGTACGCTCTCATTCCTCTCTGATAATGGCTGCACATCGCTCTACCCAGATATTGTCGCCGCTCCGGAAAACCAAGTTGATGAAGTCTAGTGCACTTGCCCTCAGAGACAGCAACTCTCTCCGCAGCCGCAGTAGCTCTCCCTTACTGCGGAGCTCCAAGTCACGGTTCTGCGGACTGTCCCGGTTACCCCGTACCACTTTTACCCATCCTAGTTCGCGTAATATTCGGTTGCCTACACCTTTATGCTCTATATAATATTCCAAGATTAGTTCGTGCCGTGATATACATGTTCTGTAGAAGGACTTACCAATCTTCTTGGTCATTTCTGTTACTCGAAGCACCGACCCCGCATTCTTCTCCCATGGGAAATTCCGCGGTCGAAGGAACCAAAGCATTCGCGTTACTAGATTCGCCGCAAATATGGCAGGATCCTTCCTTGCTCCCGCACCAAAATGTCGCATCTTGGGCGCAACCGAAGGAGTGACCGATGACGAAGCTAGCGTCAACACCATCATCAGCATCACATCACAGAGAGGGTCGCCTAGGCATTCTATCAAACATTGACGCGCAACTTGGTAATGGGCCAAGATCATACGGTTCCCGTCCCTGAAAATTACCCCCAGCTGTCGAAAGCCGTCTTCTACGATAGCCGGAACTGAGGTAAAAGGTACTGTACAACCAAAGTCAATTATACGCCTTTTTGCAGTGTACTGCTCTCTATTTCCGTCTATGATGTTTACTATGGTAGGGCTTCCTGATCTTGATCTTGGTCCTGATGCAGAAGCCGACGGGACGTATCGTACAAGCTTGGTAACCCTTCGGCATGTAAATTTGGCGCGGTAAGACCCCGGAATGCATTCAATCCCGTTCGAAAGCATGGAAGCAGACAATGCATTGATCCAGTGTTCCTTGCTCATGAGAGTACCGGACGTGTGTCTAATCGCTGTACGAAGCAGCAACAGACACGTCGTAGGCAGCCACAGGAAGGTTGTCTCCGTCCGCCCATCATCCCGAACGCAGGTTTCGTATATGTCTTGAGCGAAATCCCCGTATGCCTGACTGGAGATCTGAGTAGACTGGGCCACTCCGTTCGGTATAAAGAAAGTGAAGATCGGCTCGTAATTCCTGTACGCCTCTCATCAGTTTCCAACATCACTACCTCCTGTTTGTATGATGATACTTACGTCCAAGAGAATGGATGGTTCAACAGGGACCATTTCTGAAGTAGCCGTTGGCCCTCCTGAGATTGCAGCTCCTTGTCCGCACTAACGCTTCCGTGATCACGACTGTTCCCTCCGACTTTGCGGCTAAGTTTATAACTGACCGAAGCTACGAGTTGCGGAATCCACACCTCGCGGAAGAATTCGTCAAGGTATATCGTTACCTCCAACCCTCCAGCAGCAGATATACCGCCGAGTTCTTGGAACCAAACATCGTTACGACGACGAGTGGCAACGCCCGCTCCATAATGGAAAACAAGAGCGGCTGCTTGCATGAGCAGAGGGTGGCCATCTTTGCGTCGGGGCCACCTAGCCAGGTTGAGAGAACCCTCGCCTTCCTGGAGATTCAATATATCCGGATCAACAAAAGGCCATGCTCTCCTCTTCAGAGCCTCTATCGTGCCCAGCGGTCCTAGCGCGGGACCCATCAATTTCTGGGAAAATCCTGTAAAGCAATAGCTGCCGAGACGGTCTAATACCGCCACTCCTTCAGCAAGTGGTAGCTTCAACCCTTTCGACCCCCCGGCTTCATACCGTCGGAGCATCTCGTCCATCGCAAGTTCGAATACTTTCGCAAAGCATGAAAGCACCCCAGGGTAGACTGTCGGCCTAAAGGAATGTAGCAGGCAGGTGTAAAATCGAGGCTGTTTCAAGTAAAACCGTATCAATTGGAAAATGGCACGGAAGGTCGTTGAAAAGCCGCGTCGCGTATCGGTCAACTTGGACACCTGGATGGTCAAGACTTGTTTCATTCGGAAAGGAAACTCTTCCTCTTCGATCGCTGTTTCAATACATTTCCGCTCATGCACAAATGGCTTAAACAAGCCATGTGCCTCTGAAGCCCACTGACCACGCAGGTAGCCCAGCAGCTGCTGTTGCTTAGCCTTTACCCGATCAGAATGATTTGCCTCAGCTTCAGGAAGCGTCATCGCTGCTGTTGCAAAACCTTTGTTTGCCAAGAGGCTGCTGCTAAGTCCCGGACAGAAGGAGCACCTGATGTTCGAGTACGCGTGGAAATACGGACAGTTAAGTATGTCCGCGCCGTCATTCTGTAGGCTCATATTTTCCGTCAAGATCGACAGAACGTTCTCTTCCAGAAATGGGGGTGGCCCGGGCGTGGAGAAGTTGCCGTATGAGGAGTGAAAAGCCAGTGGATAAAAGGTGAATTCCTGTGATTTTGTGAATTCACGTGACACTTTGTTACGATCCGCAAGTAGACAGGTCGCAAGCTTATTGCCCGAGTCGGGGGAGTTTCCATCAAGGCAATTCAGATCCACGGCAAGAGCACATGCGACGAAACCGATGCTCTCTAGCCGATATTTTTGTTCTAACGCCATCCTAACACGTCGAAAATTATCTGGATAACATGCGTCATAATCTTTGTCACTGGGTGATCCGGTTGCGATGCCCTTGGCCCCGTTAGTGCTATGCATTTGCCCACTACTCAAGGCTTCCAGCTCATACTCATCCCTCTGTAGCCGAATACCGGGGTCCCCACTAACTCGCTGTATGCGCATCTCCTCTGCAAGCGACAGAAGCCGCTCATTCATTTCGATTTCCATAACAAGCCCATAGTCATGGGCGTGAAATGCAGGCTTATTCTCCGTCCAGAATGGATCACACGATTGTGCATTCACGTACCGGTCCCAGCCCTCAACAAATCGTTCCTGGAAAGTGGTCCACCGGTCAAACGTGATCCTCTTTGAGCCTTGGCTACCGAGCACCCAGGAAGGATCAAAGTTCTCCCCGAGGAGGCCGCCAACACGAAAGACCTCGTTGATGTATGCAGCCAGGAACTGGGCATGATGATTCTGTAATGCTCCAGCATGCGACGAATTTCTGCGCCGCTTCGAAGTATCTCTCCACGGCATCTCCTCACTGATCACCGCAGCGGGATGCATGACAATATACCATGCCTCTCTCGACGGTCCCGTAGCCAAAAGAAATGTCCGGTGATCCAGATCGAATTGTAGTCCATGTCTATATTTGCTGCTGTACGGGACCTGCCAGTTCTCGAAAGTCACGGCAACTTCGCCGGATGACTTGCTGACTCGTTGTGTAATGGGTCTGAGCGGCAGACCGACAACAACCAGTGGTTCAAGGGAAAAGATGGGGTAAAACTCATCCGCCGCCGCCGACGCCGGCCTTGACCCAGCTTCCTTTCCCCCATAATCAATCGTGTACCGTTTTTGCAACATTTTGATTGCTTGTTGGCCATTAAACGCAACAGATGATGTCTTAGAAACCAGGTCATCAACTAGGTATCCTTAGCTTGCGCATGTCGTCGGTGAACCATTGCTTACCTTTAAGCCTATTCTCAGGCCCCACGTTGTTTATCTCCCAGGACGCACAACCCAACTCTGCGACGTCGTCATCATAGTCTGCAAAGTCGCCTTGCTCAGACCATGAACTAGCCCAGGAAATACAATCACCATAGGATAGACCACCCCCACCATCCACCCGAGTATCACCATCAACCCTAGCATCCGCTTCGGTCTCTAATCCTGCAAGTGCATCCTCTTCGGAGTCATTTGCAGCCTCATCGGCTATCGCTTCAGCGTCAATACCAACGACCAGACATGGTAATACTAGTATATCAGTTCCAAAATGCTTATCCTGATATACTAGTATTACCGAAATCCTTATACTAGTATACTAGTATATCATTTCTGATATCCTGATATCCTTGGCATTTTCTAGTGTCCAGCTACAGGAGACAAATCGCCGTACAAATCGCGATTAAATCGATTAACCTCTACACTACTGCTGCATCAATATCCATATTATCAACCGCATCCTCATGCAAAACCACACCCCCAGTCCTAATATGGCGGTTGCGCAGCCAGTTGCCGATGCATTCAATGAGCTCAATGTTATCACAAGTCAGTCTCGATCTATCCCAACGTGTGGTTCGTCGAGCACCTGAGAACGTACGCTCTGGCTCTGCGGATTCCGGTGGGATCGAAAGTATATCCACAGCCATGCGGTGAAGTCGTGGATATCGCCGTCTTCGCTCCGGTTGACACCACCATTCTAGTGCTGTACTGCCATGAAGGTCAACTGGATCCTCTCTAATAAAAGCATCGAATGTATCTCTATCCGTGGATACGGTGGTTTTCGGCTGTGTGCGTTGCTTTAACCGCTCAAGTGGTGTCACCGCGGACTGTACAACAGCAGGAGCGGCAGAAATAGAGACCTCCTCCGGAAGGACGAAGTCCTTGTACTCCCTCTCCCATACCTGCTGTGCTCTGCCGATTGCAGCGACGTGCCACTCAGTTGGCCAGTTCTCTTCGAGGTAGGCCAGTCGTCTCGAGGGATCGAGGAGAAGAGCGGCAGTATATACAGGTGCTTCGTCCGTTAAGGCATAGTATTTATCAAGAACAAACCAGCCCATGTCAATGGCATGTAGCATACAAGGGTCAGGCTCGGGGCCATCTGGTGAGTGTTTCAACTTTGTGTCTTCGTAGTGCTGCAGGATCGCATCCATTAGCTGAAGCACATCTGCAACAGATGCATGGTCCCTTTCGGCATCCCGAGTGGCTTCGTCAAAGACTTGAAGAAATATCTGGGCTCTCTCCAATAACACCCAATCCGAGGTATCTAGCGTATTTTCGCCAAGATCGTGGTCATATTGAGTAAAGAAGCGGTTGATCTGTGCCTTCTTCTTGATGGCGTTGTTTATGACTTTGTACCACGACGACCAGCGTGTGGTATTATCCGTGCCTAGTTCAAGACCCACGGCATCTCTCCACATATCAGAATGAAGTGAGGAGAGACCCAACCATACAGCAATGGTGTGAAGCTTTCTGAGCGGTGCAATACCTTCCCACCCGCTGCATTTATCGCCGCTGGCTGTGTTCGTGGTAGTTCGCTGTGATCTAGTGTCACCTCTTTGAGAGGACGTCGACGGCGCTGTTAATTGTGCTGACAGTCTCTCAATATCCTTGTTATCGGCGACGGACTCGGCAGCTGCGATGGCTGCCGCAAGAGCTTCTTTTGAACGTGCGAGAAGGAAGGCTTGAAGGGACAGGTTGATAATATGTCCTATGCAGCGGACTCGGCGATGTACGGCGTCAAATGTGACATTATGTTCGTCCCTTAGCGTTGCAGATACTGCCCGTAAACAGGTGTCGTTCGAAGTGGCATTGTCCGCAGTATGGTAGCCGAGGCGATGGGTAATTCTGTACATCTCGAAGTATTCCATGATTATTGCAGCCTGCGTAGAACCACTATGAGAATGCCGGCACTCCGCGAGTCCGAGAAGAGCTTTTCGAAGGTTGTAGTCAGCATCGAGCCATTGTACGCAAATAGCGAGCATTGAATGTTTGTGTGGCGACGTCCAGAGATCAGTGCTAAAATGAATCATAGACATTGTTGTTTGCAGGGACTCCTTCAATTGATCACTATAGAGCGAATAATTAGCTTTCAAATGCCGCATAAGCATAGGGCGATTGCTAAGCAGCATGTCTTCGATGTTCGGATTACATGCGAGAGCAAACTCCTTAATGGCACCATATTCAATCGCCGAAAAAGGTAATCGATGAACCGTAAAGAGCGATATTAGCGCCTCGATATAGCGTTGATGATTAAACGCCCTTCTGAGAGTGGCTTCTTCGCCCCGGGGCACCATATATCCAAGAATGTTGGGCGTTGAGGCTGTGGATGAGGCCGTGGATGCGGTTCTGCGTGATGGAAGCCGTTTCGGGTTCACGATGGTGGTGCCATGGAGTCTAGCATGTTTGACGCAGTTGCCCCTACCACCGTTGCTCCATTTGCAGCCTGGAGATAGACAGACATAGAGCACGGCCCCGCTTGTTCTGCGCAGTCTGAGTTCGGCGTTTGTGTATGCAGGGCGATATACGGCATGTGCGGATGGGTCCGGATATGTGCTCCTAAAAACGGTTTCGAATTTCTCGAGTCGTGCAGTCGCTGTGTTCGAAGTAGAAGGCGGGTATCCTGGCTGCGATGACGATAATTGAGACGTGCTAGACTCCGAGTCCATAATAAGGGTTATTCGATATCGATCTTGAGAGATACACGAACATGTGGAATGTTCAGGACGGAGTGTCAGATAGAATGCTGAAATGCGCTTAGCAGAAATTGATAATCGAGATGAAGTGTCAAAAATGATGATTCTCTTGTTCGTGTTCTGTCCCCCGCTTTCTCCTATATCTCCTCTGCTTCCGGAGCTTCCGCAGATCGTAGTAGTTATCGGTCCTACTATTGATAGCTCTTTCCTATGCAGTACATCTAAGCTTCTCCTTGTATCTGACACGGAGACGTAGAGATTTTCGGGGTCGAAACAATGCCAAGGCTGTTATACTAGTATTGGACTAGTCCAACGATTAAGATAATCCTGATATACTAGTATAAGTAATACTAGTATATCAGGATATCAGGATTACATGGACTAGTATTACCATGTCTGCCAACGACACAATCATCATTGTCATCACCAACTTCAGTATTACCGTGAGTGTTGTCTAGACTTAAAGTTCCAGCTGGAAAGCCTGCCTTTGCCAATCTTGGTTCATGCAATATTAGCAATTCTTCATGTAGGTTGGGCATACAATATTTTCCCCGGTCCCTAGCAATCAGAATGTGCATTCTTCGCAAAGTCTGGTTGACTACACCCGCCTGCCGCTTTCTCTGCTGCTCGATACTCTCCTCGTCAGATGTAACCTCTGATTCCTCTGATTTCTCTGCCTCAGAGTCGGAGTCGGAGTCGGCGTTTGGATTGACGAACAAGTTGGCCTGGCACCGCTTGCGTAAGCGTCGTCTAGAATTTCCTAGGAGTTCATGCTTGTCCAACTCATGGCTCAATCTCAGGCTACAATGGCCGACGTTGTCATAATGTCTCGCAGACTTGTCCCAAAACTGGCGACCCAGGCTATCTGTCATATCGTAGACCGCTGGAGATGTCTCTGATGCTGCTGTAATGACCCGATTCGTCTTATCGCCCGTCTCGGCCAATTCAAGGAGCTGTCGATAAAAATCCGATTCCGAAAGACTTAACAGACACTGCTCCGGTTGAACCTCGTACGGCATATACTGCAAATGTCCACCGCTTAGGCCCCACCTATCGGCCGGATAATGCGGGATATGAGACGAGGGGAAATGTTGTGATGGATCTCTTTGTCCCGCCAGTCGCATGTAATATTCATGTAGGCCGTCATGGAAGCTAGACCACCATACCACTTCACCACTGCCATTCGCCTTACGCATGAAACTTCGATTCTTGGGGTATGGGAGCAGCCAGTGGCTCCTGACGAAAGAAAGCTTCAAGCTCTTTTTCCACGCACGCACTTGGCGCTTTCCCTTTAGCAACGCGATAATGTTATAGCTCTGTTGGTAGAGCATCCGGTATGGTTTCTCATTCCAGCCTTTTCGATCAACCCGCCCATCTTTCCACTCCCAGAGCCAAGAGAAGAGTACCTCGATATTCCTCACTGCTAATCGGTTTCCCGTAGCTAACCGCGGAGGTCGATGCCTTCTCTTTAATACTCTATCAATACTCTTCCAACAGAGAGGAATCTGGCCAGCCAAGGCCGCCTCAATATGCTCGTTGCGAAGGAGGGATTTGATGTGTGTGAAAACATCCTTCCGGAAGGCACAGAGGCACAGTTGGCAAAGGTACTCTTCTAGGATATCCTGGCATGGAGGCATGGTACTAAATTCCTCCATCCATTGGCGCACCTTATCAAGTCGAATAAAGTCGATGCGCACGTCTCGAACCTGACCGTACCGCGCATGATATGCTGCCTGCAAAGATGGATTGTTGAACATCATATGCTGGGCGAATGGTTGGCGGAAAGTCATCGTTTCCCAGTCCACTTTGTCCATAAACCAAGCATAGCCATACTGCTGCATAGTATCGCGAAACCCCAGTCCTTCAAATCGCCGGAGCCCATCGGGTTCATTTGAGTCGGCTTGATACCGGACGTCTTGCCAACAACCTCCAGCTCGCTGAATCAGCCCACCGGAGTACGAAAACTGTAGGCATCGCCAGAACATCAGCATAATCCGAGTATGCTCCCATGTGACGAAATGATGATCATTTAAGCTGTATACCATCTCGAACCCGACACAAAATTTGTTAATATTCCATCGGAGCCAGTCCAACGCGGCAGCAGTGGTGAGCGTATAATACGATTGGTCTCCTTCCTGCACGAGACGGAATTGTTGGATATGGAGCCCCCTCTTTCGAAATTCGGCGTCGATGTTAAGAAACAGCTCCTTTGAAACACGGTGCTCCTCTCGTATCCCAAAGGATTTATGGATCGAGCCCTGAATAGCGTGATGGCAACGGAGTTTGGTGTAAAGATAAGCCCGGACCAATGCCGATGGATCATGGCTGAGGCCACCCCCAACATGCTGCCACGTCTTGCGTAGTCTTGGATCCAAAGCCAATCCCTCAATCGCTGCATTCGTAAATGGATAGACATTTCCCGCCGCGAATACTTCCTTGATACTAGGGTAAAACTGGCTGTAGAGGAGCCCAGCCGCACGACCTTTCGAACTCCGGCCGGTTTCGATTGTCAGGCTCCCGCTGTCGTAGAGCATGCCAAAAGGATAGAAGGTGCATTGGTGATTGTCTACATGCCGGCTATATATGTTTTGGATCCAATCACGGCAAGCCTCCAAACAGCAACGCTTCCACAAGAGTATTTCGGCCGGACTTTGCACGGCTAACTCAGCATCGTCATCTCCTGCTATGTTCTCAAGCCGACTGCATACGACGCGGGATTTTTGCGCAGGACAGACTTCTTTACCCATGTCATAGTAGAATTCTGGAGTAGTGTAAGAATCCACAATAGCACGTGTCCAGTAGTCCTGGAATCGCGACGCCATCCCCTGCCACGTGGAGTCTTTGGTAAGTGTTTTCAAGTTCTTCGCCTGGATGAGAATGGTCACATCCTGGAACTGCTGTAGGCCTGGTCGTTGGACAGCTTGGAGGACCTCTTCCCATATCGCATGAAGTGAATCTGGCGGAAGAAAATGAAACAGAAGCTGTTCTCTCGCCACCGTATCGGTTCGCTGGGACCGAGATTCTACTCCTCGGGCAGTAGCGTTGTAACGGCTGTGGTTGCAGCTGGATGGATAGTGCTGTACTGTGGAACTTCCATGATGTTTATATATTGCAGGTAGCAATATATGATCCATCCAAATGCGAAAATCATGATCTAGAAGATGGCTTGATTGCTGTTCTTCTCGATATAGGTATGGAAAGAGCAGATACAAGGATATATCCTCGAACCCTACCAGCCTTCCAAATGTGTAGTGTGGTAGTTGATGGATTGGCTTCCGTACTGTGTGACTATGCCCATGATTGTCCAGGTAATGTACTGGGCGGGTGTTTAGGTGCAGGCCCGATTGAAGGTCTGAGATTGGCATTTGGGTTGGGTTCCAACGAATGCCCTGTTTAGCAATAGCCAGACTAGTAGGAAATCCAACAATGCTATCAATGTCAAAAGCGACTTCAGCAGTCCCTGTCCGCCGGTCCGCTGCGCCCAAACAGATATGTACCGACTTTGAAGTAGCATTTGCTTCATCAAACCCACAGTAAATTCGGCGCTTGATTTCCTCACTTGTCTGTCCGGCAAGGTTGGATTCGCGTGACGCCATTGATTCCATCCCTATTACATCGGGGTAATCTGCGATTTTTTTCAAGTCTTCGAGATATTCCTGTAGCTCAATATGACGTTCGTGCTTTTCTGCATGCTCATCCTGAGCGTGCTTGTGGCATTGTCCGCAGCATCCCTGATGTTGTATCAACTGATTTGCCAAGCGAGTCGCGAACTTACCCACTTCATCCGTACCAGCGCCGAGCGCCGCATCAGGTATATTTGGGTTGCCATCTTCGCTCATATCACTACCTACTTCCATATCAACCACTATCGTGTCTTCGTCCGCAATTGCTCCCGAGCCAACACCGTCTGTAGGCATCTGGTCGGCAGGTATGGGCAAGTCCGGAGAGTAGCTGAGGTCGGATGGTACCGGGCTCGGACAAGGTCCGCGCAAAGGACTAGGAAGTGGGGGTAACTGTCCCAGATCATCTTCATCGATTGGGATGGCCGTATTGCTGGTGGTTCCCGACTGGGCGGTGTAGGGTTGAGCTGCTAGTGCGGCATTCTCGAGGGTATTTATCGTATTCGAGATTTGATGCTGCGAATGTATGGTCGAGTTAGACAGTGATACGGATTGTAAAGGGTGTCCAAGGTAAAATTGGTCGAATTTGGCCTCTCGTTTCCCTGCTGCGACATGTCTCCTCTCAATTCTCTTTCTTTTGGCATCCGCCTGCCTCCTCTCTTCATTTGTTAAGTATACGGGTGGACGACCTCGTTTCTTTGGTCTTTGGTGCCTATTGACTAACATCGCAGGCAGCTAAGACATTACATTAGCTCAAACGCGGCACAGGCTGAGTATGAATTGCACTGCCTGCACCTATATACTCTTGATGAAAGGCTAACATTAAAAGGGGATTGAAGCGAACAGACAGCGCCACCCAGCCTTAGATCTGTTGATGTCGCAGGCCAAGGTGTCATCTCAGGGAGCCTGAGGAAGAAACTGCATTAGTAATCTTGCCATATAATCTAAGACGTGCGGGGTCAGGTTCACAAGACCAAGACACAATACACACACAATACAACTTTTCTGCTCATCATGAATTCTTCCTGATGCATCATCATAAGCACATCCAAGTGCGACAGTTGATGATGCCTGAAAAGGGCTTAGACGTGTCCGAGAAATTAAGAAAGGGTTTAGCGCGTCCGGGAAATTCAAAAGGGCATATTAAGCGAGAACTTCCTTCCCAGTGCCAAAACCAACCCAACTTCGGGAGACCACACCGCACTAACGAATCAAGATAAAAGCATTCTGTTTGCAGGATATAGAAGCTAAGTATGAAAAGTATACATTCCGAAATTTCTATACCTTTTTCCCAACGTTGTATGCAAATGTGGTTGTGGAGATTTCGCAAATGGTTTTGGAATGGGGGGGCATTCCCACACCGAATACCTGAGTAAGCTTTCAATGTACCTTTACGTCAAGTCAATTCAATAATACTGATCCTGAAGCCTGTGACTGGTGCACGGAATACGGGTTTTATTTACTAGTACGTATTTGTACATCAATCATATTGATTTGAAACTTTAATCGGATGAGGTCTCTAGAAGGCCTCCGGCGAGACATTAAGCCTAAATTAGGCAACCCGTCCCTTTACCATGGAATCTCCTTGTTGTTATCAGTAACGTGAAAAAACTTGCCGGACGTGTTTTCACGCGTTGAGCTGTCGATCTTTCCCCTGTTAGTCGTTTCGGCTCTATTGCTCTAGGACGTGGGACTTACTAATGCGATCATTGCATCGGCGCTCGCTTGCTTAGTAGTTGGTGCTTCTGCCATGCCAAATGATTTGGCGGCTGCGTTACCCATATCAGTTTGCACTAATCTAATGTTGTTAATACGTTTCTAGATATAAAACAAATTATCAAAGCTTACCCAGGATGCAAGGAGATAGCGGTCAACCACTTGTGGGTAGCGTGTACAGAACTAAATTCTTTTATATTAGCTACTCACTCACAAGTAAAAGTGTACTTTATTTTAGATGTTAGAACTCACACAGTTGCCCAGTTTAAACCAGCCTTGGAAATGCCATACGCGGGTGCCACATGCATACCACTAGTCCCTAGCAGTCCAATCGAAGAAATATACGTCGAAACAACAACCCACTTGGGATTCTTCGACTTCTCAAGCAGTGACTTCGTGGCCTGGAACAAGAAAATCGGTCCCAAGGTGTTGACCCTGAAACATTCGGTGAGAGCTTCGGCGGTCACAACGTCAATAGGGGCGAATCCTGGTGGGCCAGTAATACCGGCATTAGCAATGACGATATCGAGGTGGTCGATACCAGCAGCTTGAATCTCCTTCACGGCAGTCAGGGCAGCTGTTGGCTCGGAGACCTCGAGGCTGACAACGATGAGCTTGCTTCCTATTGCAGTTGGTATCTCACAGAGTGATTGACCAGTAGCAGAGGCCTTGTCGCGGACACTACCAATAACGGTTGTGTTTGGGCGGGCGAGGTAGTTCTCGATAAGTTGCCTTCCGATTCCTCTTCCGACGCCTGTGATGAAGACGATAGTGGGCGAAGTCATGATTTTGGCGGATTTGATAGATTTAGGATCTTTGAATTGGAGTGGAAATGTAAGTATGGCTTCAAGAGGGGTCTTTGGCTTTTATGCTGGGTTCTCTTAGGGCCAAATAAGTATGAGTAGTATAATAGTATTTGTCAGCTAAGCGTCGTATACAGTGTATTAAACGGATGGCGCCGATTTGGATGATCCATCCAAATATGGCTTTGGATGGCTGAATCCAGATGCATAATGGATTTGGCGATCCATCCATATGCGGTAGTGTGGCTTCAGCCATCGCCTCCTATTTCCTTAGTTAGCCAGCCCCTGATAACGATGAAGCTTCGAACGCACTGTTTCTCCCACCTATATCCAAAGCTTCATGATGTCTTCTTTTAAACCCAACTTTCAACGTTCTTTTGACTTCAGTAAGATAAACTTTGAGCCTCAAGAATCCCGTTAGTATCCAGATATGAAGGCAGCACGTGCCGGATATCGCGCCAAATATCCATCATTAACATCATCGCCGGAACCGTCGTCACCATCAGATATCGGCGGCGCCTCCGTAATTGTCTCAGATGTAGCTTCGACGTTATCGGAGGTGTCAACTCTTACTACCGTTCCAACTTTCGACACAGATCTGAGTAAGAAAGTACAACTTGGCGAGCCGAATCAGTTCGAGCAATCAAAGTTCGACTATCGTGAAGTCGAGTGGGATAGACTGCCTGGCCACACTATACCGCTTCAGCGATTGACGGGCGGCCTGCGTTCGTGGATATGGCAATTTGGCGTGCCAACTGAAGAGACGGAGACCGGATCACGCTGGTGGCTTTGCATGAAATGTCACAAGGTAGATCCGGTGTTTCGAGCCCAGCACAATTACCATTACATGGTCGACAAAGGAAGCAGTAATGCATCTGATCATCTTCACCAAGTCCACAGGCTTGGGTGGAACAAGAAGACAAAGTCGGTCGAGCAATATGCAGGCAAAGGCTTACTACCACTAGTAAGTCTTGATGCATATAGATCGGCGGAGCAGGCTACCCTGAATGAGTTAGCAATCGCCTTCGACGAGGTGCATTTTCGGAAGCTACTCGCACGTTGGATTGTGTACGACAATGTCTCCTTCCGACAGGTGGATAGTGAGGTCTTTCGCGACTTTATTACCTATCTCTCACCGCGCGCGGGTGTTGCCTTGCCTTGCGGTCGAACTGTGCGTAACTGGATTATGCAGGGGTACCAAATTCACAAGGCTACTGTGAAAAACGCCTTGCACAATGCTATCAGCAAGATCCACATCGCCTTCGACTTATGGACCTCTGGTAATTGTCTCTCGCTGAACGGAGTCACGGCTCACTTTCTGGATGCCAACTTCAAGACGCAGTCGATTCTTCTATCGTCGCCGGAGCAGAGTGAGTCCCATTACGGTGTCGACATCGCAGACCAAGTTATCACGGTCATCGAGGACTTTAACATTGCAAGCAAGCTAGGATTCTTTGTGTTAGATAATGCCTTAAACAATGACACGGCGATGGAAGCAATCGGAGCAAGATTCGGCTTCAAACCCAAGGAGCGACGTCTTCGTTGTGCTGGCCATATTATCAACCTGATTGCGCGCCACCTTTTATTCGGATTTGACAAGAAACTTTTCGAATTCGAAGATGCGATTCCAGGAAACATGCGGGATGAATTGAAGCGCTGGAGGAGGACGGGACCGGTCGGCAAAGCTCATAACTTGATTGTCTGGACTTATTCAAGTCCATCGCGAAGGAATCGCTGGCATAATAAACAACGAGAATATTTTGAGCAGATAGTCGACAAAGACGAGTGGCATACAATAAAGATTCGCGAACTTCATAGGAGTAATGATACTCGCTGGAACAGTGTCTACGACGAGATTAAGACGCTGCTTCCTCTGCGCGCGCCGTTCGACGACTTCATCCAAAGTGAGCGCGAGGCTGCTTTAAAGAAGAAGACCAAGAAACATGACAACGATCCCGATGCGGCTCGCAATGCAATCATACAGGATACACTGTCCGAGGAAGACTGGGCTATTCTTGCTCAGTATGCGAAGCTCCTCGAGCCATGCTGGGAGGCTACCATGGACCTTCAAGGCCGCCCGGGCGATGGGAAGACTTGTGGACTCTTTAATGTCATGCCAGACCTCGAGTGTATCGTCGAGCACCTTACCGAAGTGTACAACAATTACAAGGACGCGCCGGCAGCGGCTACCGAAGGTCAATGGCATTTTAGGACCCAGATCAAACTTGCGCTCGACAAGGCAGAAGAATATTACGCCAAACTTGACGACTCTCCCGCATATCTTGCGGCAACAGTACTTCATCCGAGTTACACTTGGCGCTTCATTGAGCAGAGATGGGCTCGCAAGAAGTCTTGGGTTTTATCAGGCAAGAAGTCCGTCAAGTCGTTGTATGGGCTTCAATATAGGAAGCAAGTTGTATCGGAAGCTATCTCACCGCAGAAGCAACGTGAGCCGAACAAAGTCGTTGCTCATCGTCGGCAACATCTTGACAAGGTTCACTCGGATGCCCGCAAAGCTACTCCTCAGGATGAGTTCGAGCGGTTCTGCGATCAAGCAATTATTGATGTTAACGACTGCCCAATTCAATGGTGGCGTACGATCGGCTTAAAGGAATATCCTCATCTTGCGCAGATGGCGTTTGACATGCTATCTATCCCAGCAATGAGCGATGAACCTGAACGAGTCTTCAGCCATATGGGACTCATGGTAACGAAACGTCGTAATCATCTTGAGCAAGATATAATCCAAGCCGCGCAATGTCTCTACTCCTGGGATCGTGCCAGCATTATTGACATGATGGCGAGCGATCCAGCAATGTAACTAGTCGCAATCACGCTCTTCAGAGATCAAATATAGTTCGGTGGCTTCAGCCTCAAAGACCAATTTGGCTTAGATCCAGCGATTATCCAAAAGCCATCCAAGCCACCTAATGGATTTGGATCGGCTGGCCGATCCATCCATTTAACACACTGGTCGTATATAGATGAAAGACTATTGGTAGGATGTCATGGGACTACTATGGCGTAAACGCGTGTGCGGTGCAATTGTTGTTCCGTATACAGGAGGGGGGTTAGATTGGGGACCTGATTACTGAACACCTTTGAAATCGTATGTAGGGCTAAGATCCACTGAAACCATGCCGCTTTAATCGCCTTTGCTCTGAGACTACCATTTGGAATTGAAGGTATGCATCTCCAAATGCAATGGTAGCAACGATATACGGGAGCCCAGGGGCTTCCGCGGCTGGAGAGGATGGAAATCCACACGGCGATTTGATTGGGGTTTGGGTTTCTGATATTGCTCGGTACGCGATCTACCTTGGAAGAAACGAAGCAGGAATGGAGCCTTACTAATAATGAAAATTATACTAGTGCACATTTGCTTGGATCTACAAGAAGTGATACATCCGTAAAAAAGAGAAACTGATCTTTTTTTTTCTGAACCAGACTGTTGAAGCTGTCACGGGACCACGCGACACGCTAGCACGGACACGACGATCCGGAGCGGATCAACGCAGAACCGTGGTCCTGAAGGGATCACGGACGTGAAACCCTTTTCTCCTTCTTCGTGCTACGTCTTGTATCTAGTCTTGTCCCTAGCTAAGCTAATACTATTGCTATTCGTTACTCGAGCATCGCTGCTGAACCAGGTCGCAGCCGAACCCTGACAAAGCAAGTGATTGCAGTGATCTAATTGGACTGGACTAGCACTGGACTGGATTTGGATGGACTGGATTTGGCTGGACTGGATCCGGAGTTTGAGAAATTTGGACTGGACTGGATCGAGAGGTCTGGAGGCTCCTGGAGCGCCAATGGACCATGCCTAATTAGGAAGCAACTTAACCTAATAAGGAAGAGTGAGTCACATCTTCGGCGTTCTTGCTTCAGGTACGCTTTGCCCCAGAAGCGCGTTCTCAGAAGGAGTTCATCTAGTCCAATGACTTCCTAATAGCATTCAATAATGAATCTGGCAGGCCAGCGGGAGCTACGACTGCTAATATGTTAAAAATGGTATGAACCCACTCAGCGGCGGCAGACATCCTAAAATGGCCGCATCAACAATTACTAAGTTCTTCGCTCGCTCTTCCTCTAAGACTTCCGAGTCTGATAATATTATTCTTGCCCCTGAATCTATTAACTCCCGTCGCGACCCAGAAGCTCTGATCCAGCCAGATGAGTTTAAGCTCCAGGGGAGGCAGTATATCCGCTGTGCAGTGCTAGCGAAGGGCCCTAAAGCAACAAAGAAGCGAACGTCGGTGATCTGGATATACGGTGAAGATCTACAGGCCAAAAAAGATGGGAGACGTGTATGGTATTGCTACCTCTGTGAAAAACAGCGCCGTCAGCAAGAGCTTCCAGCAGTGTCGAATGGCAATTCTACAGCGCTCGACCACCTCGGCTCGACACATAAGATCGATAAGGTTACCGGCGAAAGTAAATCCTTCCGAGGAGACTCGGTGGATACGAGTCAGCCGTCGATATCCGACTACCAGGACATGAAGTCAATCGTCTTCGCCCGCCGCTTAGATCGGTTTAAGGAACTCCTAATCCGCTGGCTGGTCTGCTGCCATATCGCTTTCTTCCAGATTGAAAATGGCTACTTTCGGGATCTCCTCTTTTATCTATTTCCCCCTTTAGCGAACCTACTTCCAAAAGCCGCATCTACTATTCCTCAATGGGTGATTAGTGCATTCAAGGAGAGGAAGGAGAGATTACGACACGACATGCATGACGCTCGGAGTCCTATTTCGTTATCGTTCGATCTTTGGACGTCGCCGAATCACCTCGCTGTGCTTGGAGTAGTGGCACATTTTATCGATAATACCGGAACACGTCGAACTGCCGTGTTAGCGCTACGTGAGGTAGAAGGGGAACACTCAGGAGAAAATATCGCCGATGTCCTTTTGCAGGTGATCAAAGATTACAAGATTACTGGCCAGATCGGCTATTTTATGGCAGACAACGCGTCCACTAATGACACCTGTATCAATTCCGTCCTTCAGGCCCTCTACCCAAATATGTCAGAGAAGCAGCGGAGGCGCCGGCGCCTCCGCTGCTTTGGGCATATCGTGAACCTATGTGCGCAGGCTTTTCTCATCGGAAAGGACGCTGAAAAAGTCTGTAAAGATCTGGACGCTGCGTATAGGGAGGGTGATATGAAGAGGGTTAAGGAGCTCTGGCGGAAGCGCGGCGCTATCGGAAAGCTTCATAATATTATTCGATATATACGAGCAAGCCCTCAGCGCCGTCAGTTCTTTAGATCAATTATATGTGGAGGGGAGCTATCGGAGTTTGACAGCTTAGAGGTGGGCTGGCACCTGCTAGGCGGAAATTAGAGCTAACATACTCTAGCTTATTCAAAGCCAACAGACGCGCTGGAATTCATACTTTACCTCGATCGGTAGAGCTCTAAACGTGAAGGAGCGAATTCAGACCTTCTGTGACGAGTACGAGGCTGGCCAGGGCCAGAAAACCCTCTTTCAAGACCGCCTTTCTAAGCAACAGTGGGAGGAACTTGCGCACCTTCACGACCAGCTTGAGGCGTTCTATGATGGAACCCTATCTACGGAAGGCAGGGCGTCAACACTAGCGGGTCACTTTCAGACGCTTGGCTGGCTGCTAGATGAGATTCAGCAGGCTAAGATTAAATTTGAAGAGCTCCACAAAGAGGCGGTTCGGAAGAAACATGGCCGCAGAGCTCTTGCAACTGAAGCAGATGACTTCGCATTTCGTGCCGCTGCAGCTGAAGTTTCCTGGAGTAAGGCGGATGAATACTTCAAAAAAGCGGATAATACGCCAGCATACTATACCGCCATTTCTCTAAGTCCAACTCTTAAACATCAGTGGTACATCGAAACCTGGACGGACGAAGTTAAGCGGCCATGTATTTTAACCGTGAAAGAGCTTGTTAAGGAGCTCTGGTTAGAAGAGTATCGAGGTAGATACTCTACTAAGCAGGCGTCTGCTACCCCAGCCCTAACGCCAGCTGTTCCGGCTAAGAAAGAGAAGGCTTCTGCTGCTATTAAAAGCCATAAGCGGCTTAAGCTCCGCCATGAGGCATCAGCACCTGAAATACCCGCTATCGATCTCCTCGATCAGTTTCTTGAGAAAGACGTCATCCGGCTCGATGAACATGACTCGTTTGACTTTATCCAGTACTGGAATGATCGCTACTACTCGCAACCTGATCTAGCACGTATGGCTCTCGACGGACTAGCTGTTCCACCGATGTCCGATGAGTGTGAGAGGCTATTCAGCAGCGCAAAGATGCTGCTTACCGACCGGCGTTCGAGGCTCAAGATGGATATTATCGAAGGTAGCGAGTGCCTTCGATCGTGGTATGGACCACCTACACGGAATACTTTCGACGACGAAGGCATCGGGAGACTAGAAGGTGAGCCTGACCCTCAGGAAACTGGGCAGCAGGGTGGGGGTGATGCTGATACCGAAATGGACGGCGCGGAACTTCAGATCGTGGACCAAGACGATCTTCTGGACGAGGACGATATTGATGGAACCAGTATGGACATTGTGGATGTCCATGACGCAGTATATAGTGTAGAATAAATGTGTATTCGGCCACTGGACTGGCCTTTTCCATTGAAAAAGGTTACTTACTAAGCAATTGTGAGAACTGGATTTGCACTGGCGCTCCACGAGTCCCAGAGCCCTTGCACCGGACTGGACTGGATCCGAACCCTGAATCCAGTCCAGTCCAGTCCAACAAGATCACTGTTTTGGAGAAGGCGTGGCGCCCTAGGACGCCTCCACAACGTTGTTCGGTATATTCGAATGACGCCTCAGCGCCGTTCTGAGTTTAGAAGATGTGGGATAGGTGGTACGTGGGCGCTCTTCGATAATTTGGAGGTGAGTGAGTTTTGTAGAGCAAACTAACCAATTAGAAGCCGTGGAACACTAACTACTAATAGCTTATTCAAACCAACTCTACACGTTGGGACTCCTTTTTTGTATCAATCGGCAGAGCCCTTAATTGCAAGCAACGGATTGAACGCTTCTGTGCCACCCATATACCTAGACGCGGGCGTTGGTATCGAAAAAGATCGTCTTAATGCTCAGCATTGGCTTCTCCTTGAACAGCTTCATACATGCCTCCAACCGTTCTATGAGGCCACACTTTTGACCCAAGGACAAAAGGATACACTCTGCCGATATTTCACAACGTTGGACTTTGTTCTACAAGAGACGTACAGGGCTCAGGCATATTTTCAGGAGCAAAGTCCAAGAGCACCCCGACAGGGATGAATTCACTATTTTAGCAACTGGAGCAGCTACTGCTTGGGAAAAGGCAGAGACCTACTACAATCTAGTAGATGAATCTCCTGCTTATTACACCTCCCACGTCCTTCGGCCTGCAAAGAACTGGCTCTGGTTTCACGAGCAATGGAACGATCATGAAGAGAAAAGAACTGGCTGGTTAATCGTAAGATTACTCAGGGCGTTCGGGAACTCTGGGAGAGCGAATATAAAGGGAAGAACACCGCGGAGTTGTCGAGTGATAAAAACCAACCACAGAAGCCACAGAAACCTCGTCAATCCAACGACTTTGGCCGCCTTCGAGCTCACGAAGAAGTCAAACAAAAGGCCTCTGCCACTTCAGATCGATACACGGCCTTCATTAACACTGATCCAGAGGATTGTCAGGGTTCGGCTGCGACCTGGTTCAGCAGCGATGCTCGAGTAACGAATAGCAATAGTATTAGCTTAGCTAGGGACAGGACTAGATACAAGACGTAGCACGAAGAAGGAGAAAAGGGTTTCACGTCCGTGATCCCTTCAGGACCACGGTTCTGCGTTGATCCGCTCCGGATCGTCGTGTCCGTGCTAGCGTGTCGCGTGGTCCCGTGACAGGATAATCCAGTAAATCCAGCTGGTTTATCTGGACTGGACTGGATTCGACCTCAAAATCCAGTCCAGTCCAGTCCATTTACATCTCTGGCTACGAGTAGGGGTTCCAACGCTCAACTAAGTAGCTTGATTATTATACTACGTACAATCTCAGGTGTAATACAAGACGTTGCGTAAAGAAGAGAAGAGGACAGAAACTCGGGTGCAGAAGAATACTCAGGGGCTAGGCCTGTGCTCGGGCTCAGGCCTCGACGGTGCTAGCCAATTCAGGTGTTGCGGGAACCACGGTGGTTACCGTGACAAACCTCCATTAGGAAGTGTGAGTTATTTAGTTAATGTCAAGAGCTGATTAGTAAAAGAGTGTTAGAAATCATAACGTGTTTCACCACCACCTGCGCACACCAGTCACCTGCGCAGCCGAAAACCCACCAAAAATCAAGAGAACCACATCATCATATCTCAACAACGACTTGATAAAAAGTGCTGAAACTTTAATACATGATAGATAACTCTTAGGGGTAGAGGCAATTAAATTTCTAAAAGTGAAACTTCGGTACTTCTTAAGATATTACAGAACAGGTGAATTCTTTCGAATTTGGGGGCCGAAACGCCCCTATTTTGAGAACTATAGGGTTTTAGCACTTAAAAAATTCTATAGCCTTTAGGTTTAGGCACTACATATAATATATTAACATTGCAGCACTTTCAATCTAATTGTTGTTGAGATACGATGGTGCAGTTCTCTTGATTTTTGGTGGGTTTTCGGCTGCGCAGGTGACTGGTGTGCGCAGGTGAGTGGTGAAACACGTTAGTATCCGTGATAAAGAGTTGCATTTAAAAGGCTTTCCTGATTAGTATGCATGCGCTTCTTTCGCAGGTACATTACCAGAGATGTCAACAATCAAGCCGATCAAGCCCTCGTCGTCGGCTTGGCTTGAGGCTTGATTTGGAGTCGTTAGGCTTGACTTGTTTGACTTGATTGCTTAGATGAGGCTGGCTTGGCTTGAAGCTTGATCGGTGGCTTGATTGTTTATTGTTGTAGAGATCGCTCGGCTATACTAATTACTCGACCTCCTGGCCCCAATAGCACAACTTGTATATAGCGTCTATTTCAGTGTCAGTTATTCTTGCTGTAGCAACGCTGCTGCCTTGATCAAAGCCAGCCTTATACCACCGCCTTATACACTGAATAGCAGCCAGTAACTGGGGTGAGATCTTCCGCCTTCGGGGCTCAAGCAGGTCGCCAAGCTCGCTGAACATACGCTCACACTCGCAGCTTGACGCTGGGATAGAGATGACGTCGATAGCCATCTTAGAGAGATTAGGGTAGCGATCGCGCAAGCTTACCCAGTATTTAATTGGGAAGTTTGCGGCATCACTACCCTTCTCAACCCTTGGCTCGCACCTCTTCCACCTATTAAACTCGTCTATCTCGCTGTCCTCAGCAGCCGCGCTAGCCTCAGGATCGATGAGGGCTTCAATAGCCTCGTCGATATCGTTGGTAACAACCTTTGGCCGCCTCACTAGGCGTGGTGAGCGGTTGTATTCAGCCCAAAGCGCGCGGAACGCGCAATTATTAGCGTCCAGCCACTCAGGCTTGTCAGCCCAGGCAACGTCGCAGTAAGTTTTATAGCGCGGATGGAGTATCGTTGCCGCGTAGTACGCTGGTGAGAGGTCGAGTTTATTGTAGTAATCGCTAGCCTTCGCCCAGGCAGCGCGAAGGTTGATCGCGAGATGGTCCTCAGGCGCGTCGTCGTGCGCATTATAGTCGACTGCCTCGTACACCTTGACGCGCTGCTCGTAGTAAGTATAAACTCAAAGACTGGGATGACCTCAGCAATAGCGCCATAACGGCCACTTTTGCCGCGACCTTCAAGCCGCTTTGTTGCCAACTTTAGCGGCTTTAGTACGTCTATGTACTCAGTAACGACCGCCCAATCGGCGGCTGTTAGCCCGTCCGATCGCGTCCAGGGCGCTGCCTCCGGCAGCTTGTTGCCGCGACTTATCGCGTACGTGTCCTCATCTCGCACGCGGCGTATATGGTGGTTAGCGTAGGCGTTAACTGCTGGCTGCAGTTCCACGGCGCGCTCAAAGGCAGAGTAGTACGAGTTCCAGCGCGTGACAACTGGCTTGATTGGCTCAAGTATCCTGTGTTGATCTGTGGGCAGCTCAGCGTTAGCGAGGCGCTGAAAGTTTTTAAAAAGCTCATGTTGTTGCGGCGTTTTGATGTAGTTAATAACGCTAAGAAGCACGCCTAAAGGCCCATCCTCGCGCCATTTGCGCATTAACTCGCTCTCAGCAGCAAGCTCACCGCTATCGTTGTCGTACGCGTCGTCGTTGTTACCCCAGAGTAGCGTCTGACCGATGAGGTTAAGGATGTGAGGGCCGCAACGGAGGCGGCGATGGGGAGCGATGAAGCCCATCTGCTGCGCGAGCTTGAGGACGGCAGCGTCGTTGTTAGTAGCGTTGTCAAGCATAAAGTAGCCAACTGTACGCGGATTTATGCCGAACTGCTGCAGCGTTTTGCTAACTACTTCAGCAATCTTCTCGCCAGTGTGAGCGCCCGTCAGCTGCGGCAGCGCGATAGGTACGTCTACAAGGTCACCAACGCTGTTAACGTAGTGAGCAACAACGCCTAAGAAGCCACGCTTGCCGCCTTTAGTCGTCCAGCTGTCAAAGCTGATGTGGACCTTGCTTATTGATTGCGACAGCTCAGCGACAACCTGCGGCTGCATAAAGTCGAAACGGCGCATTACAAAGCGTGAAACACTCGCATGGGAGGTCCACAATGCCGCCACTGCCTCAGGATTTGCAGCTTCAAGCAGCCGTCGAAACGCGGGGGACTCAAACTCAGAAATTGGATGGTTGTTCTCGACGAGCCATGCGACAGCAGCATGTCGAAAATCCTGAATGCTAAAGCCGGCAAGCTCGTTGGCAACGTCTTGGGATACCTTGACTTTGCCGGCCTTGAAGACAGCGCGCAGCCCGCTCTTACCTGCCTTCGTCGCAGCGTGCGCTTTGCCTGGAGCTGCGTAACGATGGCCGCGTTTATTCTGCTCTAAATGGCGCGCTGAGGTCGACGTCGATAGCGTTGTTTCGTATATGCCGCCGCCACCAGCGTCGATAATCTTGTGCTCATGACAATAGCGACAGACAAAGAAGGTGCGGTCTGGGTCCTTAATGAGCGCAACGCGAAAGCCGTAGAGGTATACCCAGCTCTTTTTCTGCCTCTGCGTAGCCAACGGCTTGCAGTATTGAGGTAAACGTGACCAATTAATCCCCTCGAAGTCGTCTGCAAAGCGCTCATCAAAGCCCTTACTACTATTATTATTATCTTCTAACGTAGCTACTGTTGCAGCCTTGCTGCCCTCAATAGACGTGACGATCGCAACGTTAGGCTGAGACTCGCGCAACTGCGACTCAAAGGTGGGTGGCTCGGTAGCCTGAGACGCGGCAGTCGTCAGTGCTTTGCGCGGCGATAGACGCTGAGATAGTTGCTGGGTCGTATTAACGTCGACAGGCTGGGACTCGATGCTACAAGCAGCGACCCTTAGGCGCTTGTTCGGGACAGCAGCGCTGTTACGGGGACGTTTAGGGGCTTTGTTAAGCGGCATAGCAACAATAGGGGCGTAAAAAACCACTAAGTAACTGTCTATATAGGCAAAGGCGACAGTATAGGTAGATGACGCGTAAGATGGACGCGTAAAGTAGCTTTAGGTAGGTAGCTGAGATGCTTACTAAGCTAACTATAACACCAGGAAAGTATCGCGAGATCGCTCGTACAGCAAACTTAGTAGCCTCATTGAAATCGAAGCTAAAACATGTTGCTGAACACTCCCGCAACACTAAAACATCAAGCCAATCAAGCTAACCAATCAAGCTTCGTATTAAGGCTTGATTTGATTGCAAAAATACTAGGACGAGGCTTGGATTGATCGAATTGACGATCGTCAAGCCAATCAATCAAGTGCTTGATTGTAGCTTGATTGTTGACATCTCTGTACATTACTGCAACTCTAAACAATGGGTTAAGCCATTGGACCAACCCCTTTGGGTTAGACAATTCAGAAGTGACACCAGACGGGACATCAATTTGCCCGTCCTCACCGGTATTTTTACGCTAAACGAGGTGTTAACGAACAAGAACTGATCCGCTGCCGTATGGATTACCGCGTCCGTGCGTACAATGCACTAATTCTGCTAATTTACATAAAACCCAAAACTATCTTGTCTTTCACTATTAGTTTGTATGAACCCAAGTTAATAATCAATGAAAATAGGTAACGTGTTCCACCGGTCACCTGCGAATACCAGTCAACCGCGAACGCGAAAACCCACCAAAAATCAGGAAAACCAACCCATGCAATCTCAACAGCTACTTAGTAGTATATCTTAAAACTTGATATCTAGCGTTTTACACTTATTTAATAGCTCTTTTTAAATCCTTAGGCTTACAGCTTTTACTACTATCTAGATATTAAGTTTTAGTGTTAAATTTTGTGCTATTTTACTCTGTTGTAAGACTTACTATAAAAAATCCTTTAAAAACTTAAAATAAAGCTTAAAATACATATAGAAGGTTAGATTTTAAGTTTTAAGATATAATACTAGGTAGTTATGAAGATTACAAGGGTTCGCTTTTCTGGATTTTGGTGGTTTTTCGCGTTCGCGGTTGACTGGTATTCGCAGGTGACTGGTAAAACACGTTACAAGGACACGAAGGATGGTCGCGGGTTCAGGACCTAACAACTATGCTAGTACCTAACCTCCTGTGAGGGAACGACCAGGTGACTTTCATACTTTATGAATAGTCCCCACTTTATGAATATTGCGAAAATAGCTTAAGTCAGAGCTTTCCTTACGAATCTCTTTCTCTCCTTGTAAACAATCACTTTACCCAAGTCGCATTCGACCTCGTTCGTGCTCTTGCACCGTCACATCGTCGGCGTCAGCGCTGCCAATGCTTCCCTTTGTGTCGTTAATACCCAGTCGCAAATCCTTCAAAAAAAGTTAACCTTGTGGTCGGCCCTTTGTGCCACGACTCGCGCTCTTGTCTGGAGAGACGCTGTGCATCTGAGCATAACTGATTTTAAATCATGTTGCGACTTGGGGTGATTATTACGCTATCTTGATGTTACGCCGTCCCGACCGTTATGCCGTCTAGCTTGTTACGCCGTCCCGATCGTTGCGCCATCAACCTTGGTACGCTAAGAAGATAAGATCTACATGATTGTGCAAGCCCACGTCTAGGACCAAAATGGGCAATTCAAGTGTAGATGAGAGCTTGGAACCTACTGGTACCATCACTGTGCTGTCAAGCTAGGTAGAGGTGTAACAGTTATCTTATTAGGGCTGAGGATCGCTAGACCTAATACAGGTTCCGCGATCACGTGATTACTACCTGCGTCGCTCAATCTTTGACATGCGCTTCGCATTTGTGTAGCCTCCTCATGAAGGCTAGCACAATAAGCCACTTTTACTTCTGTTAAGGAAACAGCGCACGTGTATCGTTTTATTTAGGAGGGCTGTGGTTAAAATCTTACCCGTATTGTTGTCAGATACAAGGTGCGTGCCCGGAAAGAGCATGCTGTTAGATCTACAGCACAGCAGCGAGGATACGCGATACTGCATTGCAGTACAAAGCTCGGGTGTAACTACTTGGCACACACACACACTACATAAAAAGGACAAAAATAGCAAGGAACAAAGAACGACGTACAATAATCATATTTTTGACCACCCAATCGATCATCT
The DNA here is from genome assembly GCA_003313425.1 of Pseudopyrenochaeta lycopersici. Lineage (NCBI taxonomy): Eukaryota > Fungi > Ascomycota > Dothideomycetes > Pleosporales > Pseudopyrenochaetaceae > Pseudopyrenochaeta > Pseudopyrenochaeta lycopersici. The sequence continues at coordinate 424,457 of NHZP01000041.1, read as the reverse complement.
CGTTCAATTATAATCCTATCGCACCAGGTAACGCATTTTATCTGACAATTGTTTAAAGCTCTCGCTGCTCTGATAATTGAGATTTGCCTTAGAATAGAAATTAAAGATCACTAAACAATTTTGGACGTCTCGGTGACGGCGCAATGTTTCCCCCGAAAATACTACCTAAATGGTGGGAGAATTGATAAGCCATTCACTAGTAGCAGATAGTCTGATTTCAATGCTCAGGTAATGTTTTATGTAAGACTCCTTGGCCGTGCTTTTCGTCCGTACACGATTCGTCGATAAGGATAGCTGTCAGATCTTGAATAGCTGTATTCTGGTAATCACATTAAATAATTTTAAGACTCTGTGCATAATGAAACGTTTACCTCGCAACTCATTTTCCAACCTTCCGGTCCTTATTGCCTATCTTGATTTCATTGCCACTACGGTTGATTGAATTTCTACTTCACCCTTGTTAGAATTAGCAGCGAGAGCAATTTTTGTCATCAGAACCGACGATAGAAGATCTGTGAACTAGCAGATATGGACGAAAAGAGCAGTTCAGAAGATTCCATTACGCTGCACACCCCGATGATCTCCAATCCACCTTACGAAGCGGCTGAGGGCGGTGAGATTGACTTTGAATACTTATCCAACGATCTTTCTAAACTTGATACAGAAATCACGGAGCTTGCAAGGAAGTTGACAGAGAGACTGGGCTTCCCCGCTGATTCTCATCAAAACCCGTTCAATGCAGAGGCTGACTCTACACTTGACCCGAACTCCGAAACCTTCAGCCCTCGAGCATGGGCAGAAGCACTCATCCATCTTAAATCTAGAGAGGGAGAGGAACCTTCCAAACGAACGGCTGGAATTGCATTCCGTAATCTGAACGTTCATGGCTTCGGAAACCCTACTGATTATCAGAAGAGCGTTGGTAATGTATGGTTGGGGCTTGCCGGGCTAGTGCGAAAAATCATGCGAACTAGTACCCCACGGAAGATCGAGATTCTGAAACAGTTTGATGGTCTTGTAAAGAGTGGCGAAATGGCTGTTGTTCTAGGACCGCCCGGCTCTGGATGTTCGACTCTGCTCAAAACTATTGCTGGTGAAACTCACGGAATTTACGTCGCTGAGGGCTCAGAATTGAATTACCAAGGTACATTACCAAGGATATGTTTCTTAGCAGATCATTCTGGAACGCTGATGCTGACTTCGTGTAGGCATCAGCGCTCAAGACATGAAGTCCCAATTTCGAGGCGAAGCCATCTATACTGCGGAAGTGGACGTTCATTTCCCTATGCTTAGCGTTGGCGATACCCTACTATTTGCAGCAATGGCACGAGCACCACGTAAGCTCCCAGGTGGTGTGGACAAATGGACATATGCGACCCATATGAGAGACGTGATGATGGCTATGTTTGGCATTCGACACACAGTCAACACCCGGGTTGGAGATGATTTCGTCCGTGGAGTGAGCGGTGGAGAACGAAAGAGAGTCAGCATTGCTGAAGCTACCCTGAGCGGCGCACCTCTTCAATGCTGGGACAACAGCACCCGTGGTCTTGACTCGGCAAATGCAGTCGAGTTTTGCAAGACACTTCGCCAATCAACAGAGCTTATGGGAGCGACTGCTTGTGTCGCAATCTACCAAGCCCCCCAAGCTGCATACGAGATGTTCGACAAGGTCACATTGTTGTATGATGGATATCAGATCTATTTTGGGAGCGTCAAGAATGCGAAGAAGTACTTCGAAAATCTGGGCTTTCAGTGTCCTGACCAGCAAACTGACGGAGATTTCCTTACATCGATGACGAGTCCCCAAGAGACAATTGTTCGACCTGGCTGGGAGGGCAAGGTCCCTAGAACCGCAGTGGAATTCGCCACTATATGGAAATCAAGTGCTGAGAGATCGCACCTTCTGAAAGAGATAGAAGAGTACAATCGCACATATCCTATTGGTGGCGAACATTTTGAGAATTTCACACTATCGCGAAAGGCGGAAAAATCGAAAAGACAGTACGTATCGTTTACGCCAACTTGTCCGCAGGAAAAAGTCATACTAACATGTTCAGACGCACCAAATCACCGTACACTTTGGATTTTTTTCAGCAGATCAATCTTTGTTTATGGCGGGGGATCCAACGACTGAAGGGAGATCCCAGCTTAACCATTACCCAGTTGACCAGCAACTTTATCATGTCTGTAGTTGTTGGGAGCGTCTTTTACAACCTGTCAAACGATACGTCCAGCTTCTTCTCACGAGGATCACTGCTATTCTTTGCAGTACTGATTAACTCCATCGCTAGTTCTCTTGAAGTGAGTTAAGCTTATGGTTTCGCTGCGGTTCAAATAACGTTTTTTAGATCCTCACTCTATATGCCCAACGAGGTATTGTGGAAAAACATTCCCGATACGCGTTATACCATCCCTCGGCAGAGGCATTTGCCTCGATGTTAACTGACATGCCTTACAAGATTCTCAATGCCTTCACTTTTAACGTTCCGTTATACTTCATGACGAACTTAAAACGAGAAGCCGGTTCTTTCTTCTTCTTTATCTTCACTACATTCCTCATAACTATGGTGATGTCTATGGTATTTAGGACCATCGCCGCTAGCTCCCGTACTCTGGCTCAGGCATTAGCTCCTGGATCTCTCGTCATTACGTCTCTCTTGATGTACTCTGGATTTGCCATACCTAAACCATATCTCCTTGGATGGTCGAAATGGATTTTTTATCTTGATCCGCTTTCATACGCATTTGAAAGCCTCATGGTCAATGAATTTAGCCACCGAAAGTTTGATTGTTCAACTTACGTTCCCTTTGGTGGTATCTACGACACAGTTACGGGCCAACAGAGAGTTTGCTCTGCTGTAGGCTCTCGACCCGGGCTAGGACAGGTGGATGGAGATGATTATATTGTGTCTGCCTTTGAATATTACCATTCTCACAAGTGGCGGTACGTACTTCTCGTTCTCTGTCATGGTTGACGTCTCTGATACAGTATCTATAGCAACATTGGTATAATTATAGCATTCACGGTCGGATTTTGTGTGACCTACATCACAGCAACGGAGTACATCACGGAGAAGAAATCTAAAGGAGAAGTTCTGCTTTTTCGTCGGAATGCTTCTACAGAAACTGTACCATGGAATAAAGCCGACGATGAGGCCACACCAACAGATTTTCAGCCCCACGGAAACCAAGTTACTTCGTCATTCAAGATTGAAAACCAAACTGCAATTTTTCATTGGGAAGACGTGTGTTATGATATCAAAATCAAGAAAGAAGAACGAAGAATTCTCGACAATGTTGATGGATGGGTAAGACCTGGAACACTTACTGCACTTATGGTAGGAATCGGGTTCTAATCGAAAATAAAACAAACTTACTGATAAAATCTAGGGTGTCTCCGGTGCCGGAAAGACGACTCTCCTGGATGTACTAGCCAGCCGAGCAACTATAGGTGTCATCTCTGGCGGAATATTTGTCGACGGCAGGCAGCGAGACCACTCATTCCAGCGGAAGACAGGATATGTCCAACAACAAGATCTGCATCTTTCAACCTCCACTGTCAGAGAGGCACTTACATTTAGCGCCCTCCTAAGGCAACCTGCCGAGGTATCACGTGAGGAAAAGCTCCGTTACGTTGATGAAGTAATCGAACTCTTGGACATGCAACTTTATGCAGAGGCCGTAGTTGGAATCCCGGGCGAAGGCCTAAACGTTGAACAACGAAAGCGTTTAACAATCGGGGTAGAGCTAGCCGCCAGACCACAACTTCTTCTGTTCCTTGACGAACCTACCTCAGGCCTTGACAGTCAAACCTCCTGGATAATCTGCGACTTAATGGAAAAACTCAAGAACAACGGCCAAGCAATTTTGTGCACTATTCATCAACCGTCAGCTATGCTCTTCCAGCGATTTGACCGGTTGCTATTCCTTGCTAAGGGCGGGAAGACTGTTTATTTTGGAGAGATTGGCAAAAGCTCGAAGATCTTGCAAGCTTATTTTGAGCGAAATGGTGCTCCTCCATGTCCCTCAACGAAGAATCCAGCGGAGTGGATGTTGGAAATTATTGGCGCCGCTCCTGGGTCTGTCACAGACATCGATTGGCACAGTGCTTGGCGAAACAGTGCTGAGTATGCAGACACTAAAAAGGAGCTTGCTAGAATGAAAGCAGAGCTTCCAAATGCTTCCGCCAATCTCTCTTTACAACAGGGAATCAGCCAGGCAAGCTTCAGAGAATTTGCAGCTCCGTTCAGCGCTCAGTTGTGGGAAGTCACCAAGAGGGTTTTCCAGCAATACTGGCGCACGCCCTCTTACATATATTCCAAGGCTGCGTTGTGCATTCTCTCGGTAAAGTCCCTTTCTTCTCTTAGATGGAGATTAATTTACTAATAGTGTATTGCAGGCTATGTTCATTGGGTTTTCGTTTTTTAAAGCCAAGAACTCCCTCCAAGGCCTCCAGAACCAAACATTCTCACTTTTCATGCTTTTTACCCTATTTGGGCAGATGGCACAACAAATCATGCCAAATTTTGTTATCCAGCGATCCTTGTACGAAGCCCGCGAGAGACCCTCTAGAACATATTCCTGGAAAGCATTCATTACTTCGAACATCATCGTCGAAGTACCCTGGAACGTATTAATGTCAGTCTTCATGTTCCTAGCCTGGTATTATGCCGTGGGTATGGATAGGAATGCCAAAGAAACCGACTCGAGTACTGAAAGGGGTGGACTCATGTTTCTTTTCATGTTGTCTTACCTCATTTTCACTTCAACATTCTCATCTATGATAATCGCCGGCATTGAGCAAGCAGCAGAGGGAGCCAACCTGGCCAATCTTCTATTTTCGCTTTCCCTTATCTTCTGCGGTGTATTGGCAACAAAAGACTCGCTGCCAGGCTTTTGGATCTTTATGTATCGCGTATCTCCATTTACCTACCTGGTTTCTGGTATGTTATCGACATCTGTGGCTCATTCCAAGATTGTCTGCTCCACCAACGAATATTTGGTTATGCAGCCTCCTTCTGGGTCGACGTGCGGGGAGTATCTAGGTGCTTTTGTTGAGGCTAGTGAAGGCTATGTTCTTGACACGAGCGCTACAGCTAATTGTCAATTCTGTCCGAGCAAGTCTACAGATTCGTATCTAGCGAACCTCTCGATCTATTATCACGATGCTTGGAGGAACTTTGGGTTTATATGGGTTTATATCGTGTTTAATACTGTTGCAGCACTAGCCATATATTGGCTAGTTCGTATGCCAAAAAAGTCTAGAGTAAGAGTAGCTAAAGTATAATATTAGTTGGAAGGCCGTTAGGGAACCATCTTACATAGATCTTAGTATGTATTTTGTGATCTTATATCCATTCACAAACATGATTTTACCATGCGTTGTATTAGCTGATGGAAACAACTCGAAAGTAGTAAATGAGTATATTGTAGTATGAGCTTAGTTAGCAGCGGATATATATATTCTAGAGTAACTATCGATATTCGAATATTTGAATATTTCACGGGACATTTTTAGTCTGAAAATCTGAGAATTTTGCTCACGATCTCGTTCAGAGGATGCCACCTTAGGAGAGACCGAAGTTCCAGACCTTCGGTGAGACCGAGAATATCGGATTGACCGTCGGCCAGACCGAAGAGCTGAAGTTGAGGTCGAAGATATAAAAGAGTAAGGTGCGCTCTGTAGAAGAGACAGAGATTACTCAAAATAAAGATAATTCCAAGTCTATTGAGAATTGCATCACATGCGCCACATTCTTAGAGTACTCATACCAATACGTACAACCCTACAAACATATACAACAGGATTATCTATCAACGCCATATTATGGCTGCACCAAATACTCTATTCATTGCCGACACCGCTTCTCTTGCCTCCGACAGCCAGACAGAATTGTCTGGGCTTGATAGCGCTAAATTTGACGACTTTGAGACTGATTCCATCTCATCTCCTCCCAAGCCTCTTGTCAGATACAATGTGCGTGCCCAGAAAGAGTATGCTGTTAGATCTACAGCACAGTAGCGAAGGTACGCGATACTGTATTGTAGTACAAAGCTCTGGTGTAACCACTTGGCACACAAACACTCCATAAAAGGAGAAAATAGGGAACAAAATCAATCAATCACGTTCATCATCAAAAATTCATCAAAGATCAAGCCAAATAGTCCTTGAATCTGACAACTTTACTTCTTAAGCTTAAGTTACTAGAAGTAGGGGTTGGAAGCTAAGCGAGCTCTATTAGCTTTAAAGCTTAATAGTTTTAGAATTATAGAAGCAACTAGTATAGATTATGGCGCATTTAAAAAGCTAGTTAAGGCCTTTAAAATGCTTTTAAAATTGTAATAATAGCTCTTAAATTGCTAGAGATATCTAGCTTTAAAGTTAGATATTTTTGCTTAGCAATAAGTGGCCCACTCGCTTGTGAAGTACGTTAGTGATAGGTCAGGCGTGGGGTTCTACAGGTAGTCTTGTTAGGCCTAGCGGCTGGGTGTTGACGCAAGTCGTAACAGATACCTTATGTAATTACTTCTATTACTAAACTTTAGACGGGTCTGCAAATAGACGCCCAATAATGTTACCGCTAGAGAGCTTATCAAACCCTTCTCTTATTTGACTAAAACTAATCTCTTCAAGAAGTGGGTCGATCTCCTTGTCCGCAATCATTTGTAAACACTTCTCAACCTCTGCGACAGATGAACCCCCTGAAGCTTTGAGGGTGACGCCGAGTGCGATCAGATCATACGTATCGATGCGAGCTGTCCTTTTTGCGAGACCAATAAGGACAACTCTCCCACCAGCCTTAACGGCCTTCGTGGCTGCCACTGTGGTAGCACCCGTACCGGCAAAATCCAGAACGACGTCAAACCGTGATCCCGAAAATTTGTCGAAGCTCTTGGCACATGCGTAAACTCCAACCTGGGCCGCTCGTGCATATTTTCGTGAGTCGAGCTCGATTCCGTAAACTTTTGCTCCGTATCGTGACGCGATCTGGGCAGCTGAGAGGCCCAAACCCCCTAGTCCGATGATGGCGACTTTGGAGCCCGCAGAGACCTGTCCATCGACAACGACAGAATGAAATGCGGTAGCAACAGCGTCAGTGGCGACGGCCGCTTGGCCAAATGTGACGCCTTCCGGAATTCGAAGTACCTTGGCCTCGAATAGTGTTACGTACTGAGCGAAGCCGCCGTCTTTTCCAATACCAGGACTTGTGGTCAAATCCCCAAACGAGATAGGATGCTTCGTGGTGATCACCGAAACGACCCGGTCCCCAACCTTGAATCTGGTAACGTCTGTGCCGATCTCAACAATTTCTCCGGCAATTTCATGACCCAAGACGATAGGGCGTTTCCAGAAGAAAGTGTCGTCTTTTCCAGTTATGATATTGATGTCGGTATGGCAAAGCCCGGTAGCCTTAATCTTGATAAGGACCTGGTTACGCTCGGGCACTGGGATCGGAATCTCCTTATAGACCAGCCCCGTAGAGGGAGATTCGAACTGATATGCCTTCATTGTAGACGCCATTCTTGAGATTCTTGGCCAAATTTCGGAGAATGACAGATTAATAGCAGCAAGTAGCCGCAGGAATATCCTGCCTTGATAGAAAGCAAGACCCGTAATGAATGTTTTTGTCGCACTGGACGTGGGTGTTAAAACGAACAGTGAAAATGGGTGAAGAAAATGAGAAGAATGCGTTGTAACTGTGTGTGTATTGTATGTATGTCGATGTGAGATCCTCCGTATGTGCTATAGTGAGGAGAGGTGCTTTTATGTCCCTCGCGACAGCTATCATGTGACGATTGATTCCTGAGCCAATGAGCTTCCACCAGGTGGATCTGGCCTGCGACAGTTTTCTATGCTCTGTCGGCATTTAGAAGACTTTATAAGCATTAAACACCTGATGACCGAGGTATGACCTTGGACCTACTCGGCTCTTGCAACCATGAAACGATGTGGCGACATGAATTCGGACCAAAACACTCGGCCAGTCTAAAGATCCCGTGAATCAATCGAGGTCCGAGAGTGGCATAATCTGGACATACGTTCAAGGAGGGGTATGCGGAGTGAACTCTACGTAGTGCAACAATAGTCACCGCTAAAAGTCTAGTGTCCAAACGTGCATCTCATGGTTTCTCCAAGAGATCTTGTTGATGCTATCCGACTGGCTGAAGCTAAAAGAGTCTAGCACCTTGGCGCGGTATTAGTTTATTTCTTCCTCGACGAAATACCTCGGAGCGCATGATTACTTAACAATCCCTGATCTTGTGACACTCGATTATTCATCTCGTCCGCGGACGTTCGTGGTCCGTTGCTGGAGGCAACGACAGCGAAGTCAAACACCTTGCATGCAGTTCGCTAAGGGATTTCTGGTATTTAATGCCAGATTCCGCCCCAGCAACGAAATATGCTCATAGGGACTATACGAAGATCTCCTGAAGATCAGGGGTCCTTTCACCAAAGAGCGAAATTTCCACAATACCCCAACAATCACTCTAGAATCGTCTGAAAGCGATCACTCAAACAACATATAATGGCGACCCTCCAAACAGTCGAAACCAAGTTTACAACCGTCGATGGCGTAAAGGTCGCCTACCGGCGTTTTGGAACGCCAAGCAAATACCCGCTACTTTACGTCAACCATCTCAGGGGCTCAATGGATACTCTTGACCCACTCCTCTTCAACTCCATTGCCAAGAACCGGGAGGTTATCGTGTATGATAGCTTCGGAATCGGCCATAGCGAAGGAACTGTTCCTGACTCTATCAAAACAATGACATCCATTGCTGCCAAATTCCTTGCGGCCATCAACGTCAGCGTGGTTGACGTTATCGGCTTCTCCATGGGTGGCGGTATCGTGCAGAGCTTAGCCTGGGACTACCCTGACCTGGTACATAAGCTAATTTTGGCTGGGACACAGTCTGCAATTGGGGAGGCGGTTGTTCTGCCCCAACGAGAAGTGCTTGAAAGCGCTGGTGCGAACAATGACCAACCCCCAACCAAAGAAGACATGCTGCACCTCTTTTATCACCCATCAGAGTCTAGCCGGGCGCTTGGAAACGAATGGTGGAAAAGAATCCATGAGCGGAAGAAGGAGGGAGAAGAGCGGAAGGCCTATCTTACTGGGGTTGGAGTGAGATCGCAATTGGCTGCTATTTTTTCCTTCACTGTGGATGATTCCAACTTTGACCGTCTCAAAGACATCAAAGCCCCAACCTTGGTCACGAATGGTCATACCGATATCATGTCGCCCACTCCGAACAGCTTTGTGTTACAGCAAGAGATCCCAAATGCGCATTTAATTCTCTATCCTGATGCGGGCCACGGGCACCTGTTTCAAGTGCCGGAGCTCTACGCAAAGCATCTCGAGCTCTTTCTAGCAGACGAATAAAGGTTTTCAAACTCTAGAGTACAGAAATTAAATCCCAAAATTGAGGTACAATCGTACTTGCTCATCAACTATGCACTGTGCTCCATGCTAAGAAAGTACTCCTAATGCCAGTTCGAGAATAGTGTCCTTCAAAGAATGCAAAAACGTGAATCGGACATGTTGTTATGAGTACTCAAATACGTGGCACATGTGATGCAATTCTCAGTAGACTTGCAATTATCTCTATTTTGAGTTGTCTCTCTCTCTTCTACAGAGCGCAACCTACTCCTTTATATCTGCGGCCTCAACTTCAGCTCTTCGGTCTGGCCGACGGTCAATCCGATATTCTCGGTCTCACTGAAAGTCTAAAATTTCGGTCTCTCCGATCAGATATCACCGTACTTTCTGACCTGTCAACAGGACAGAGACGATAAGACTAGTGTTAATGATACAGTCACGTGAATAAAGTTTCTTCCGCCAGCGCACGAGCCAGCCTCACATGCATTTGTACGCAAAACTTCAACACCACATATCTCAGCCAATATATAATATAATTGAATTATTTTTGAAGTAGGAGTTGCGCACGTGGTTAATATTTAGTTTGCCTCCCTTGAGCTTGTCTACATGCAGCTATTCGTCGTGGCATACTCAAGATGAGGCAGCGGATGAGCCTCGCTGGTATGCGACGCCAACACTCTTTCAATGCACTACAAAAGCCATCCTCAGCGTCGCTATAATTGTTATACTAAGGATAGAATTTGTACATGTGCTTCTTGAGATGCCACCAGAGGTGTTCAATTGGGTTGAGGTCAGGTGAGTACGCTGGCCAGTTAATAGTCGTGATGTGATGCTCACGGAGGAACTCACGCGTCACTGTAGCTGTATGGATGCGCGCATTATCCTGCATAAATAGCTGTGTACGACGCCAATGAGGTAGAAGGCCCTTTGTCAAGGCTTGAATGTAACTTTGGGCAGAGTAGCCGCCTTTTGGAGCATTGAAATTGCACTCCATTATGACAAGCTTACTTCTCCGTGCTTGCCCACGTTCATTCAACCATATTGACGCCCACACCATCTGTGCTGGTTTCCTACTAGTACTACGGGTTTCTAGCATCCGCAGCTTCCATTTCTCCCATGGGTAGCGAAAAACCCACTCTTTATCTTGGCCTGAGCCCCTCTAAACTGAGCACTCATCTGAGAACTTGAGCGTGCGCCGATACTACAGGAAGTGCGAGTACTCCTTACAGAACTTGAGGCGCCTCAACGCATGCGCACGGTTGAGCTTAGGACGCGTTTTACAGCAAGATTTAGTGAGGCCTTGTCCTTTGAGATACTTGTACACTGTGCGCGAGCAAGGTAGCTTCGTTGAGATGCCATCTAGATTCACAACCACTGCTACTTTAGCAAGCTCTTTGTACTCAATTTTTGGCTATGCGCGTGCTTTGCGATAGATGAGCTTTTTCTGATGAAGCGATAGTATAGGTGGTCTACCGCTGCGAGGTTTATCTGCTAATGTACCAGTTTGGTGATAATTTTTCCTGAGATCGCGTATGCAGCGTTCAGTGCGGCCATACGCGTCAGCAACTTCAGCAACCGTAGCACCAGCATGCAACCTCCCAATAATTTGATTCCGCTGCTGGACTGTCAAAGTAGGCCCTCTGCGCGTATTTTGGTCATTTCTTGAAGAATTCGGCGTCGTGGTGGCATAGTTATGATACTGCAAAGTTGAGGTGTTGATGTTGGGGGGAACGCGTCGCGCTAACGCGGAAGAAACTTTGTTACTAGTACTGTACAAAGCCGAATGATAAGTTGGAAGATGATGCTGTAGCCAGGAACGGTTGCATCCATGAGAATAGAAGGCAAGCTGTTCAATGTAGAATTGCATATCAGGACAGCATAAACTCAGAATGCTGATAAACGGGAGCAGACTCCAAAGTACATTCACAAGTTCATTTTGACATCGATGTTTTCTGCGATTAGCGCGCATAAGCTGTCATTTGGGCGGTGGAGATGTCAAGCAACTTAGCCGCCTCGATGCTTACCCATGGCCAAGATAACTGTGATCATGCTACGGGGTAGGGCCCATTCGGATTTGGGTTCAGGAGGTAAGGAGAGCCTAATGATTAAGCGTATTGGTTGGGAGGTAGATCCACAGTATCGGAGAAGGCTGTTTGCACCAAAAAGCAACGTATGCTGCTCCTCATGTGTTATTGCGCTCCGAGCAGACTGAACTTCCGAGGATCTCGCGGACTTGCGAACTACGACTCTTCCAGAGATTCGTAACTTCCGGCAGGCTAGTATGTAACTTATATAACATAATTAGAAGGGCAGTTCCAGTTATATAATAACCGCTCGAGGGCAGTTATATTATGTTATATAGTTATCTAAAATGCCAAGACTGGATTAGCAAGCCTTCGAAAAAGTGAGATGAGTGCATAAAGCTCAAAATACGTAACGTGAGCGGCAAGCGAAACGCCCAGGTAAGCGAAACGCCCGCTCTTGCCAAGACCACACCTCCTTCTACCTTTAACTACAAGGTCTCAACAACTTAATATTGAATTACTCCCTTGTGAGGATAGAATTATCTTAGCTATCTAAGCAATGAAAAAAGACGCGACATTAAGTGATTGACGAGCTGCAGCAGTCTACAACATTCCCAGAAGGACTCTCCGCGACCGACGCGCTGGAAAGCTTTCACGACGCGACAGCCAACCCAACTCGTCAAAGCTTAACAGGCACGAGGAAGACGCGATTATCCAATATATAAGGAAGCTAGACGCGCGAGGATTTGCCCCTACACTGTCTTATCTCCGTGAGATAGCGAATCAGTTGCTGGCTGCTCGTGGTAGTGGCCAGGTGGGAGAAAAATGGGCCAGAAACTTCGTCTCTCGTAAGCCTGAGATTAAATCCCAGCTAAGTAGGCCACGCGACTACCAGAGAGTCCTATGCAGCGATCCAGCTGTTATTAGCCCCTGGTTTGACCTTGTACGCAACATCAAAGCCAAGTACGGCATCCTAGATGAAGATACCTATAACTTTGACGAGACTGGCTTTACCATGGGCGTAGGAGGGTCCGTCAAGGTGGTGACTGCGTCTGAGAGACGTACTCGACCACTGGGGATACAACCTGGCAACCGCGAGTGGGTGACGTTGATTGCTGGTATCAACGCTATGGGCTGGACAATTCCACCCTTTATTATCTTCAAAGCCAAGAACCACGACAAGTCCTGGTTACCTGATCTATCTAAGGGCTGGCGTATAGGCCTTAGTAAGAACGGATGGACCAACAACGAACTTGGTCTAGCCTGGCTACAGCACTTTATCCAGCATACAACAGCCCGGACAGTAGGCAGTCACCGGCTACTAGTAATTGATGGCCACGAAAGCCATAATTCACTTGCCTTCCAGGATCTATGTGAAGAGAACAAGATAATTACCCTCTGTATGCCTTCCCATTCATCCCATATCCTGCAGCCGCTTGATGTGGGCTGCTTTGCGCCATTGAAGCAGGCATACCGGCGAGAGATTAGGGTCTTGGCAGACAGTCACATCACCCACATTGACAAAAAAGCATTCCTAGCTTCCTTTAAGGAGGTATTCGAGACCTCGTTCTCACACAGAATATTCTATCTAGCTTCCAAGCAACTGGCCTAGTCCCACACAGCCCAGAGGTGGTGCTATCAAAGCTTGAGGTGAAGCCTCGCATACCGACACCACCTCTACCAGGGCCCACCCCCTGGCACCCCAAAACACCCAGCAACGCCTGGGAGATAGAGGCTCAAACAACACTAATTATGAAGAGGATTCGTGACCATAAGAGTTCCTCTCCTGATTCTATCATTGAGATGGTGTTACAAGTTAAAAAGGGATCGACATTGAAGGTACACTCACACACGTTGCTGGAAGCTAGAGTAGCTAGTCTTGAGCAGGCAAATAGAGCTGCTTCTGAGCGGAAAAAGCGTAAGAAAAAGCGGATCCGGCAGGGAGGGACCCTATCAAAGGAGGAGGGAGAGGACTTAATTACTCAGAGGGACGTTGATGCCCAACTTGAGGTGGAGAGGCGTGCGGAGAGGGCTCAAACAGGTGCTAGTACAAGGGGTATCCGACGCTGCAAAACTTGTGGAGAGGCAGGACACAATAAGCGCACGTGTAAAAAAGATATAGTAGAAGTAGAGGGTTAATTTAAGCTACTATAAGCTGTAGTAGCTTTTTGTAGGATTGAGTTATTAACGTGCAAAGTTGTAAAGCTTGGTGGGGTGGGCGTTTCGCTTACCTGGGCGTTTCGCTTGCCGCTCACGTTATAGCTATTCTTTATAATATTATTATATTTGTCAAATTCAAGGACTGCTTTGCTTCCGGAGGTTCCGAAGATCGTAGTATCGGTCCTTCTATTAATTGCTCTTTCCTGTCTAGTACTTCTGAGTTTATCTATTATATTTAACAGGCCTTACAGCACTTGTGTAATCTGACAACTTGACCCATGGATTGTATGCCCAAGAATGATTCCTTGTGTCCATCCGTGCTAGTCGTTATAGTAATGTAAGCTGCTGTCGTAAGATTGACTAAAAGTGCAGGAAGATGCTAGTGAATGTGATGGATACTCACCAATCATCCAAGGCAATCCAAAGGCGCCCTCTTCGAAGGCAGAAGAGGTAGCTTGCATCAGCTTGTTCTTCACCTCATCACTATTGCTAGTGCTTATGATCTTTTCTGCCCTTTTGTCTGATCCTACCAAGGCAGCCACAATGGTGTGCAGCTGTTCTGGTGCGGCAGGATAGATATGGTGGTTCCAGAAGTTTAGGTACAAGAGACTGGTAGCACTAGGAAGTAAATCAGGGTATAAAATAGAAATAGCCGTTAACGCTCGTTGCATCTATGTCAGTTAGTAGTTTGTTGAGCGTTGGGCACGGGAGCGTACAGGACCGGTGTTCACCGGAAAACGTGAGGGTAAATCAGGCGATATGGGAATGTGTAGTATCTTGGCCCTTCGAAAGTGTTCCTTTTTGAGCCAGTCACTTTTATCTGAGCCCGTCAGAGAAGTTGACGCATGCAGCGTTATGAGTCAACGAATTGAGGTGTGTCTGCCTTGATCGCCACGCGGAAAAGGCTTACTCACTCTTGATCTGCAATGGTGGCTTGTTGTCACACATCTTCAGAAGCTCGCCAAGCAAGATGGGCATATACGTAATGTCGCATCGCTGGAAGGCGGGAGAATTCTGTCCCAGTCAGACTGTAATAGAGATCCGGCTAGGATGTGAAGACAATAAGACCACGACTCTTGCTGTACTTACTCGGAGGAGATGGAACGCCATGTAGCAGAAAGGGCTCCCGATATCGACGAACAGGGTGATTTTGGGATTGGCCATAGCACAGAGACTGCTCTTGAACAGTAGAAAGTGAAAGAAAGTACGGCCCTCCACTGCGTATATGAAGGTATCGTATGACTCCCTTCCAATGGTAAGCGCAAGCATGACCAGCATGTATATGTGGAGATACATGAATACATTGTATGGGTCATAGACATGGTATCATCACTTATCGACGGAGTGCTTTGCTTCAGACGAAATACAAAGCCGTCTAATTCATGGATCATTCAAAGACTTAGCGTTGACTGGATTTGGCACAACAGGAGCCGATATATTCTAGCTGTGCCACGATTGTAGACAGTCTAAGAAGATTCGAGATTCTGGAGCGTATCTTGAAGGTCATGTCTGCTTCAATTGATTAACCGCTATAATTTTAACGCATTATTTCGTTTTGGATCCTTCAACGCATAAATAAAAGACACGAACAGCAATTTTCTTTAGTGGGAACCGTACGCCGACTGAACCTCTAATAGTGCACTGTACGAGAAGCTTAGAATGGTGGTCATAGGCTCGGCTCGCGAAGGGCCTGACAGGACTGCTTACGCTGGCATAATCTGCGTCAGTCAGTTAAGCTATCCTTAACGTGTTCAACTACCCTATCTGCCACACCCACTAAAGCGAATGTAGCTGAACGACAATTACTCAACGACTTGTCAGATAAGAGGCATAAAAAGCCAAAGTACACGAATACTGCATCGTGGACGGTATCACCTATGTATCACCGATGTATCAGGTCTGTGTTTAAAAGGGAGAGAGAACGGAGCCACAATGAAAACAATCAATTCTCATCCACGATCATGACCAAAAAGATCCATTAAATTCTGACAGATCTCAACGGTTCGGTTTACCATTTGAACCGAACTGAACTTACCGCCAAGACTCGGTTCAATTCAGTTCAGACCCATGAACTGAATTGAATTGAATCGTGGAGATCACTGGTGCTGACTATGCCTTCGGACTTGTTGACCGTCATAGAACACCGTACATCTGCTGCGTGACCTAAGACCTAGTGATCACTGGTGACGTTATGGTAGTGATCAAGCGATGGCAATTGTGCATTCGTTACATAGAAGCAGAGAAGCGTGAGAAAATATGAGCCATCATAATTATCGTCTCATAATCTTCTTCATTATCGTTAGTATTCAAGTAGTCACATAGCGTGTAAGCACAACAGATATATAGTCGAGCCAATGTTGGGAACAACTTCTTATTTTATTCGACAACAAAATTAAACTATTATGAAGAGAGAGGAAGAACACAACCATGAAAGAGCTTAAGCTGTCAACGTATCAGCAATTATCACGGGCTGTCCTACACAATGACCTCAAAAGGGTGCGTAGGTTGCTTGAGTCAGAGCCTATCGTCAAGGGAGGTTTTCTGTTGTCACAGTGTAAGGATACAAGCATTTCTGAGTTCTTGATCCATAAAGGGGCAAAGCTTGAAGCTAAGAATACAAGGGGAAGAACTCCTCTAGCCAGATGCAGGGAAATCCAGGTAGCCAGAATTCTCGTTGACATAGGAGCTAATGTCAACGCCGAATGCGGCAACGGGGAAACCGTGCTCATTCGAGTAGCATCAAGAAAAGCATAGCTGGGCCGATGTATGTGTTCGGGTTCGCGCGTGTGTGTTCGGGTTCGCGCGTGTGTGTTCGGGTTCGTGTCTCGTGTACACAGTGTGCACACGCGTTTATTCGGAAGAGCAGTTGTATAGCTCCTGATTGGCTGTGGCTCATGTGCTATGCCTAATTAAGTCAGATAACTTGTCTGTGATTGGGCAAGTAGTCGGATCCTGATAATACTGCTAGTATCCCCTCCACTTCTCCCACAATTCACTGCCACCATCACTCCTAAGGCCACTCCATTGTGAGGACTGCTGCGACGACGTTATGGCTTCAAAAATAGGCTATATTTGGACCTTTAACCGTGCTCCGCGTGGATCAGAACCCGAATTTGACAAAAACAAGCACAAACTTCACTACTGTCTCAAATGCACAAACCATTCCCATGCTACCAGTTATAGCAATAATGATAGGACCCACCTCTGGAGAAAGCACCGCATCAATGTTGATCTGGTCCCAATGGAACAACCTGCTATACCATCGATTGAAGGATCCACACCACGAAGTCGAAGTTCAAGTCAGATGAACATTTTTGAGAGCCTTCAAAATGCCGCTTCAACACCTTCACGGGAAGAAATGCTTCGAATAATCTGGGACCATGATCGTTATATCAATGCCGTAATAAGCCTCGTCAGTCATCGTCGTCTACCCTTCTCTATCGTAGAATGGCAGGAATTTAAAGAATTATCCCTTGCGGGTAATCCCATGATTGATGATCGGCTTTTTACCTCTCGCAAAGGACTCAAACCTCATATCGCGTCTGCATACCTGCAACGCCACGACGCATTAAAAGGGAGCCCATCAAAAGCAAGAAGTATGGTCCGGACTCTCTAAAATGGCGATCGACATCTTCTCAATACCGCCTATGTCAGCAGAGATAGAAAGTATTTTCTCAGGCGCACGAAAGACTCTCTCATGAGATAGGGCCTCACTATCACCAGATACAGTTGAAATGATAGAGTATTTGGGCCACTGGCTTTCTCAAGATTATGTCGAACCCGAAGACGAATTCAAGAACGCCATAGTCGCCGCCATTATAGGTGATTTTGAAGAAGATCAACAAGCCTACGCTTTAGATGAATCTCCAAAGGAAACCTCTAGTACGTAGAATTGCTATGTTTTGGTATTTTAACTAGATACATAGTGTACACAGTGTACACATGTGTGTGTTCGTGTTCAAGCGTTGTGTGCACACATGTGTATGTGTTCAGCTCTTGAACACAGTGTGCACACATCGGCCCAGCTATGTGTGTCATTATTTTTAGCATTATCGCCAGTGAAATATCCCAGATTCTGTGTCAAATCAAAATCCTTGATATAGCTAAAAAATTAAGCTCGCTAAATTGGAACCAGTATGTTCGACTTTGCATTCCGGAAGGCCTAGAAGCGCTTTTCGGATCCACGCGGAGTACGGTTAAAGGTCCAAATATAGCCTATTTTTGAAGCCATAACGTCGTCGCAGCAGTCCTCACAATGGAGTGGCCTTAGGAGTGATGGTGGCAGTGAATTGTGGGAGAAGTGGAGGGGATACTAGCAGTATTATCAGGATCCGACTACTTGCCCAATCACAGACAAGTTATCTGACTTAATTAGGCATAGCACATGAGCCACAGCCAATCAGGAGCTATACAACTGCTCTTCCGAATAAACGCGTGTGCACACTGTGTACACGAGACACGAACCCGAACACACACGCGCGAACCCGAACACATACATCGGCCCAGCTATGACAAGGGTGAATCCCGTAACCGTTCAGAAACCCCGCCACGGCCAAAACGCGTAAGAAACGACGCTGAGATTGACGACGATATCAATAAATATACCGGGCCCGTCAAGACGCCAGGAGACGACGAGGGAGACGAGTTTATACGGTGGAAGAGAGTGAATAACCTTTCAAGAGATCACCCCCACGCAATTGACCCAATTGCTTATTGGCTCTCTCTATCCACTGAATACCCGAATCTATCTCGGATGGCCCTTGATATACTCTCAACTCCTCCTGCTTCTGCTGATTGTGAACGCCCCTTTTCTGAAGTTGGAGATATGTTAGAACCAAAACGGAGGAAGCTATCCGGTCAGATAACAGCTGCGTTGACGTGCGTCAGGAGCTGGATCAGCAAAGGCTTTGCAGGTAAGATAATACCCTCAATATGGGCGTATTGCTGATCTACTTAGATAACAAAAACTTAAATGCCTCCTCCCTCAGTGGCGACGCTGTCGATAAATTGTACAAGCTTTGGGAATGGCCAGAGGAAGATGAATGGTTAGATGAAGAAATGGGGCAATCAGCGTTCAAGAAATGAGATCAGAAATACCAATTCACGCTTTTCAGGCTTTTCCCAGGCCAGGCCGTTGGTTGGCGTAAACCAGGCCGGGCTTGTTAGCAACTCTGATAGGTGGGATTCGAAATCAGAACAGAAGTGATTACAAATATAACCGGACAGACTGATCTGAGTTGGTTAATAGTTACGCCATCCCAATCGTTGTGTTTCGGGCCTCGGTGCTCTCTAACTTTAAGATCACTAATCGTAATTTTTTGGGACTATCGGGGGGATACGATTGCGTCTTGCGACTGAACGGAGACGTGACGATGCGGACCCAGGTGCAGGCTCTCTCTTGCTCTCATTGGGTCCCTGCATGAAGCTTGGCTGGTGTCCGCCCAAGGTTTGAAAATATACTTAATTAGAAGAGGAGTCCTCAACAGATGGTTTCAATTTGCGAGAATCTGGGCCCTTTGGGATTTTATCAAAATCGCTGAATCCCCCGCTATGAGGTCACAGAAGAGATCAAATACCACATCATCTTCTCTTACTTATAAAAATCTTGGGACTCACGACACAGCAGCAACCCGCCTCCGACAGATCGCACAACACACTTCATCCAGCACCATGGGTTCCACCTCATCACCCCGCGAGAGCAGCAAGCTCTTCTCGCCTCTCCGTCTCGGGACAATGAATCTTGAACATCGAATCATCATGTCGCCGCTGACTCGCCTGCGCTGTCCTGGTAGTGTACCGACTCCGGTTGTCACGGAGTATTATACTCAGAGAGCGACGAAAGGAGGGCTGCTCATCAGTGAGGGCATGCATCCGAGTTTGATGGTTTGTCATTCCCACCTTCACGAACGTGTAATACGCTTGGGAATCATCGTTTTGTGATGGGATAGGGAAGTACGAACGCTGACGGTGGCCCAGGCTGGTGGTTTCTACGGCGTACCAGGCATGTTTGCGCCTGAGCATGTGAGGGCTGTATGTGCAGATCTCCAGCTATTCACTCTATTTCCCGAGAGGTTTTTATCATGAGACATGTCTTTTGACGGATTCCTATGATCCTTCAGCATTTCGATGTTTACAGAGATCAGCGCTGATTATACAATAGTGGAAGAAGGTGACGGATGCTGCGCATGCCAAGGGCGCGTTCATGGCGTGTCAATTGTGGCATGTAAGTTTCCCCTCTAGTAATGATCTCAAACTTTAGGTTGCGATCTGAGAATTCGTTAGGTCGGGCGCTTTGCAGTCTCGGTCTCGCTAGGCGGCCGCCAGCCATTGAGCTCATCTGCAACGAACATTGGCTATGTCAACAGGAACACGCCTGGAGGCGTCAAAGTGCCTCATGAGACGGCCAAGCCAATGACATTGCAGGATATCAAGCACACAGTTGATGACTACGTGCATGCTGCGAGATGCGCGATCGAGGCCGGGTTTGATTGTGTCGAGATTGTAAGTAACAGCATCCTCTTGGAAGATAAGATTGGAAGCTGATGAGACGAAGGCGTCAGGCAACGGATATCTGCTCGACCAATTCCTTAACAGCAATGTTAACTTCCGTACCGATGCCTACGGAGGAAATAAAGAGAACAGAGCTCGGCTGACGCTCGAAATCCTAGATGCGGTAATCGCCGCAGTCGGGGCATCCAGGGTGTCAATCCGAATGAGCCCATGGGGAACGGTTTGGGTGCCATTAGATTCGGATCCGATAGCAAACTACCAATATGTGCTGAGTGAAGTCGAGAAACGAGGAGTCGCGTACGTATGCCTCACTCAGCCGCGGGCCGATCTCTTGCTCGAAGAGAACACCAAGTGGGAAAATATGTACACAGCTATCAATGAAGGGAAAGTGGCTGCTACGGTCGAGGATCTCCATCTCAGGCACTTTGAGGAGGTCCTGAAGACGACACCGATACTGGCGAACGGGAACTATGATAGCGAGAATTGCTTTGAGGAGGTGGAAAAGGGAGAGGTTGGATGCGATTACGTTTGGGAGATGGTTCATCAGTAACCCAGATCTGGTGGAGAAGCTTAGACTGGGGGCCAGATTAACGAAGTGGAATATGGCGACAGTATATGCGAGTGCAGTTGTGGTGGAGAGTGAGGGGTATACAGATTATCCTTTTGGAGAAGTGGAGGAAGAGGAGGCAGCGAAATGAAAGGGTCGCTGTCAATTGTCCTGCGCAGGTGGCGAAATTAGAAGGGATGTAGTTTCTATAATTTCCTCGAGTCGTGCGATCGATCTATGTCGCCCTTTTATGTGCGGGGAATATATGTTCGACCAGAATGATAGAATGCAATGATTTATTGAGTCTGTATATAACATGGGCTCCCTCCTAATACATATCTCCATATAAAGATCTGATCTAAGATAGGCTTAGTACGGACCGCAAATTGGTTTTTAGGGATAAATCATTTAGGGGGGATTATGGGTTTAATATTAATTAATAAGAGTATACTTTTATAAGGAGAACTAAAGGGTTATAAGAATACTATTATTCTCTACAAGTAAGAAGTGAATTCCACATACTACGCTATGAGAGCTAGTATATTAGTGTCAGATACAAGCTAGGGTACGCGATACTGTATTGTAGTACAAAGCTCGGGTGTAACCACTTGGCACACACACACACACTACATAAAAGGAGAAAAACAAGTAACAAGAGAACACGACAATGAATACAATCATGATCAACACATAGTCCAACATCGCAACCATCAATTTCTAAAAATTATCTGACAACAGGGCTTTCTTGAGCTTGCAAATCTTCCCAGGGAACTGATCCTTGATGTTTGGTGGTAGTTTCCATATAAACGTCTGTATCGATCTTCCCGTATAGAAAAGCTGTCTTGACGTCCATCTGTTCGATCGACCAGCCCAACAGGCAGGCCAGGACGAACACCTTCTACGAAGCGACGGTTGAGATCGAAGGTAGAAACTCATATCTATACGAGCATTTTCTATCGTTAGATTGGATTCTTCAAGAGATAGAGCGAGCAAGGCAGAAATACGAGGAGCTTTCAGAAGAACGGTTAAATCGCCTCCACAAAACCGACTATAAATGGCTTGCTGGCTGCGCAGAGGTAGCATGGAACAAGTGCGAGAAGTACTACAACAAGACAGGCGATTCGGCTGCTTATTTCTCCTCGGTCGTTCTCAATCCGACGTACAAAATGGCTTGGTACAACGACGCCTGGCTTCACCATCCAGAAAAGACACATTGGCTTGAGCCCACTCAACAACAATTAAGAATCTTTGGCTTGAGGAATACAAAGGACGATATTCAAAGACTGCGACTGACAAGGGCGACGATAATAGCCCTTCTCCCCGAGTAGTAGCAGTCTCAGCAATAAAAGCAGCAAACGCCTTCACTTCCCTTAAAGCACACAAGCGGCTCAAGCTGGCGCATACCACGGACAGTTTGCCCCAGGAAGTTGACGATTTTGGTCAGTATCTCGAGACCAATCGCGTCAAATTTAATGGTCCCGACCATGAGCGTTTCGACTGTATATCCTACTGGATGGACCGCGGTCAGTCAACACCGGATCTTGCTCGCTTTGCCCTCGATATGCTTGCGATACCTCCCATGTCTGCCGAGACCGAACGAGTCTTCTCCGCCGCGAAGATACTACTCAACGATCGCCGCTGTCGCCTCAAGATAGACATTATCGAAGCAAATGAATGCCTTCGTCACTGGTTCGGTCCACCACCAAAAGGCATGTTTGAACAAGCTAATATTGGCTACGAGCAAGGAGAAGAAGGGCATAGCAGACAGAAGCTTAATTCTATGCAGTATGAAGATCAGGAACAGGAGTCGGAGGACGGCGATGATGACATTCGAGACGATGAACTTGAAGGCATCGACATGGGTTTTTTTACCAGGCCAAAGCCTTGATATCAGCGAAGATGAGGATGATTAGCGCATACAAATTTGTATTACTAATCACATAGCGCCGTTAAGTTAGCGCTTCAAAAAATGGTCCAGCGCGCTTAAGCTGGAAATGCGAGCGAATTCTAACTGGAGTAGCGCGAGGCTCTCGCGCTGCTCCACGCTGATCCATTTCCTTCACTGCCAATAAATAGAGTAAAACTTTTGTGCACAACTAGAGAGGATTTAATAACGTGAACCACAAGTGGAGCACACGCACAAGCGAAATGCGCACCATTGCCAAGACTACACCTCTCACTACCATCAAGCCCAATGTCTCAACAACCTAATATCGAATCACTCCCTCGTGAAGTTAGGATTATCCTTGCTATTCAAGCAATTAAAAAAGACACGAAATTAAGCCGGCGACGCGCTGCTGCAATCTAAAATGTTCACGAAAGCACCCTTCGACTGCGACACGCTGGAAAGCCCTCGCAACGCAATTCCCAACCCAAATCATCAAGGCTTCACAAGCACGGAGAGGACGCAGTTATACAATACATAAGGAAGCTAGATACGCGAGGATTTTCCCCTACGGTAAGTTGTATGCGTAGAATAGCCAACCAACTACTCGCTGTACGCGGTGGTGACCAGGCTGGCGAAAACTGGGTCACAAACTTCGTCCGCCGGAAGCCTGAGGTTAAGTCTCAGCTGACTAGACAGCGCGATCACCAGAGAGTCCTGTGCAGCAATCCAGCTATTATCAGCCCCTGGTTTGACCTTGTACGCAACGTCAAGGCGAAGTACTGCATCCTAGACGAAGACACCTACAACCTCGACGAGACTGGCTTCACGATGGGCGTCGCAGGGACTGTTAAGGTTGTGACTGCTTCTGAGAGACGTACTCGACCACTAGGGATCTAACCTGGTGACCGTGAGTGGGTAACGTTGATCGCTGGCATTAACGCGATGGGCTGGACAGTCCCACCCTTCTTCATCTTCAAAGCAAAGAACCACGACCAGTCCTGGTACCACGATATCTCAAAGGTTTGGCGCATCAGTGTTAGCGACAACGGCTGGACTACTAACGAGCTTGGTTTAGCCTGGCTGCAGCACTTTATCAGGCATACAGAGGGCCGTACGGTGGGTAGCTATCGGCTGCTTATTATTGACGGCCACGAGAGCCACAAGTCGCTTGCCTTCCAGAACCTCTATGAGGAGAACAAGATCATTACCCTCTGCATGCCTCCACATGCGTCACACATCCTGCAGCCGCTTGACGTGGTATGTTTTTCGCTGTTAAAGCGGGCATACGGGAGAGAGATCAGGGGCTTGGCAACCAGCCACATTAACCACATTAACAAGAAAGCGTTCCTGGCTTCCTTTAAGCGGGTGTTTGGGGGCTCATTTTCAAAGGAGAACATCCTATCAAGCTTCCGAGCCACTGGCTTAGTGCCACACAGTCCAGAGGTGGTGCTATCAAAGCTTGAAGTAAAGCCTCACACGCCAACTCCACCTCTACCAGGGCCTACTTACTGGCAACCCAAAACACCCAGCAACGCCTAGGAGATAGAGGCTCAAATAACGCTAATATTGAAGCGGATTCGTGATTATAAGAGCTCCTCACCTAATTCTATTATCGAGATAGTTCTGTAGGCTAAAAAGGGTTCGACTTTAAAGGTGCACTCACATACGTTGCTTGAAGCTCGCATAGCCGACCTTAAGCAGGCAAACAAGGCTACACTAAGCGTGAGAAACGCAAAAGGAAGCAGATCTAGAAAGGAGGAGCCTTCTCAAAGGAAGAGGCAGACGATTTAGTCGCTCAAAGGGAGGTTGAGGCAGACGATTTAGTCGCTCAAAGGGAGGTTGAGGCTCAACTTGAGGTAGAGAGGCGTGAGGAGAGGGCCCGCACAGGTGTAGGTAGAGGAGGTACAAGGCACTGTAAAATTTGTGGGGAGGCAAGGCATACAAGCGCACGTGTAAGAAACGTACTATAGGAGCAGAAGATTAATTTAAGCTACTCTATGCAATAATAGCTAGTTATGGTGTCGAGTTATTCTTGTGCAAAATCACGGAGCTTGGCGAGGTGCGCATTTCGCTTCTGTACGCATTCCACTTGTGGTTCACGTTACCTTAACTAACCTTAACTACACACTTTTAGGGGGGGGGGGAGTTTAGACGGCGAGTATACTGCAGGGCAAAATCCGACCGTATTATACATTCCACACCCTCCTATGCGTAGTTACTAGTCTCGCCTTTTAGGCGTCCAGGAACTCCTGCACCAGCTCGGAGAATGCCTTCGGGAACTGGAAAAGGTGACCGTGTCCGGAGTCCGGGAACACTTGCAGGTAGGAGCCAGGAACTCTCTGCTGTAGGACAAAGTCGCCGGAGGAAGGCGCCAAGACATCGAGTGTCCCGGAGGTAATGAAGAGAGGCGCCTTGATGTTCTGTGCCTGTTCCAGGTACGTAGAGTTACGGGTGAAGTTGAGGATGGCCTTGAGGTGCCTGGAGGTACCAGGCTCCTGTACTTGGTTCGTCCTGTTTTCGCCCGGCACGTTGCGCTCAGTGATGCGGCTGGCATAGTCAATGGCCGCAGCCGTGCTAGTGTTGGACGGGTAGAAGAACAAGCCCAGGCCCTGCTCTTGGGGGATGGTAGGCTGACGAGCAATATCAAATGTCGCGTCGGTGGCCAATTCAATTCCAGGCCCGTTGCCAACAATCGAACCGGCGATCACCGCCTTCTCGACCAAGTCCGGATAGTTGATGGCAATGTGCTGCGCTACACCGCCGCCCATGGAAAAGCCTAGCAGGTTGACCTTCTTCACGCCGATAGCCTCGAGGAAGGCAACCGCCGTGTCGCCTTGGGTCGCTACAGAGTCACCAATTTCGCCCGTGCTGTGACCGACGCCGGCATTGTCGAACAAGATGACGGGCCGGAACTGGGCAAAGTAGTTGAAAAGCAAGGGGTCCGCAATGTCCATGGTCGCACGGAAGTTGGCGAGGAAGATAATAGGATTCCCCTTCTTCGAGCCGAAGAGTCGGTATGCAATTCGGGCGCCATTGACGTCGACGTATTTAGTCGGGGCGACTTGAGTCAACTTGGGCGGGGGGTCGATCAGAGCAACAGCTCGGCACCCACTATGCAGACCTGTTATCTTCTGTTCCAATGTCCTTTTAAGGTCCTTGAAGTAAGCTTACTCAGCGGTTAATGCGGTAGGGAACGCGGCCACGCCCGACGCGCCGATCACGGCGGTAAAACTAGTAAACCACTTCATTCTGTTTCTAGAGGATGCTGGTATTGTTTGGTTGAACGAGTGTCGGATGAAAGGCGGTGATTGTGAGAGGCGAGACTAATTAGTGTCTAGATAGACTTCCGTCGCCTCGTTTATATACCACAAGATGGTCTCCTGAATCAATTTATAATCATAGTCCCAGACGACCTCGGACGTTTGTTTCGTTGCTTGATGACCAACCTTGAAGAGCCTCTTGCTCGTCCGGAGACGCATGAATAAGATCGCAATGTCCAGGGATGTCATATAATTGGAACGTTGCTGACGTATTGAGTGGCGGGGCCATAGTCTGTGATTACTGATTGGAAAACCGACATCGTTTCCAGAGCTACATGGCCACATCAACCCAGCCCTCAATCCATTTCTTAGCCGTCCAATTTGTCGTATTGATCTTGCTGGTCTGTGCTTGCCTACTATGCTTGCCTCATCAAAATTGTTTCGTTATGCTCTTACCTATACCTTCTGCGTCGATTACATGCTACCTACTCTCAATATCGAAGAACTAATGCACGCACTAGTTCCTTGCTATCAACGTGATTGCGGCTATAGATTGTTCTAAGCATAAGAGGGTTCTAGATACCACATGAAATAGGGGGAAATTGCAGCCTAGCCACCTCTTTCTATTCGGTCCTTACCGTTTTATCTATGCTTAAACCCCAAGCCTAGTCCTTGCTATTATCACTGTCTATACAATTAGGTTTGTAATCCTTGTAATTGCGTCGAGCTAATCCCCCGCTTCTTTAATACTTTAGAATATTGTGTTTCTCAGTAAGATGCTTCACGACAGATTCAATGGAACCTCTAAGAGCGAATTTGCAGGAACGACAGATGATCACGGGTTCCAGCTCATTAACATAGAGGTCCAGCTACTCAAGGAACTCTCTTACATGCTGGTGATCAGCGGGACGATCGGCCATCGCGCCGGGAGCTGATTCACGCGTTTGCAAGCGTTTCCGAAGGGAAACGCCGCAAGTCTACGGCAGGTCTACGGCAAAGTGAAGACCGCCGTCGCTAATGCAATCAGTTAGTAAGAGACGAAGACATCAACGAGCAAGTGCAGGTTGATAGATAATGGCATGTGGCGTCAAGGGGGTGGCCCGAGCTATCGAGCCAATTTCCTGACAAGGTTTTAGTGTCGCACTTGGGTGTGCTTATGATGATGCATCAGGAAGAATTCATGATGAGCAGAAAAGTTGTATTGTGTGTGTATTGTGTCTTGGTCTAGTGAACCTGACCCCGCACGTCTTAGATTGTATGGCAAGATTACTAATGCAGTTTCTTCCTTAGGCTCCCTGAGATGATGCCTTGGCCTGCGACCCCCGTTTACAACTAGCCTCGGCATTTCGTGCTCCTCTTAACACTCCGCGAACATAAACACAACAATGGGAAATGCGATCCTTGTTGCTTCACTACTCCAGACTTCGAAAACTCCATTATTCCAATTTCTTGAAATAGTCAGTCACCACAGTTAACATGAGCAGTTCGGTGAAGACGGTCCGTGTCGCCCATCTCGGCGGCATCGACGCCGCCTACCAAATGCCCAACCACTACGATCCGTCGAAGCCGACACTCGTCCTCGCCCACTCTTTCATGACAACCAGTGACCTGTACCGTCCGCAATTTGAAAACTCGGCGCTGACGTCGACCACCAACCTCATCGCTGTTGACCTTCTCGGGCACGGCCGTACCCGCACTAATGGCTCGGAGCAGTTCACATATTGGGACTCCGCCATCATGATTCTACAGGTGCTTGACAGCCTCAAGGTCAGCAATTTTTACGCGTTAGGCACGAGCCAGGGCGGTTGGGTTGTTGTGAGACTGGCGCTACTAGCGCCAACGAGGGTTAGTAGAGCAACCACCATCATCCACGCTCTTCCGTACAAATATCTACCAAGGTCACACGCCTAACTAAACGAACCTTGTAGGTTCGCGGCGTAATTGTCCTGGGGACTTCCATGGACACGGAATCCGAGCGCACGCAGCGCCTCGGCTGCTGGACGGTCGGTCCCATCGCCGAATCCATGATCTCTGGCTGGACCAGCGCTTCTCCAACTCCAAACTTCGTCCTCGACGACGGCTATCTAAACATGCTTGTCGACCTGGGGCTCGGTAAGGGCTGCGACCCCGCAATTCGCGACTTTTGGGTTAACGAGACCCGCGAACGGTATCGCGGCGACGAGGGACGGAAGCGGGCGCGCATGGCATCTATTAACCTCAGAGATCGGGATGGACTGCACGGAAGACTCTGGGATGTCACTTGTCCAGTGCTTTGGCTTCAGGTGGGTTTTACTTGACGCTTCTCATCGTGTTAGTTGAGCTATTTTGGGAGCAATGGCTTGACTGATGTTCATATAGGGTACCGCCGATATGGTTTATTCTGTTGCGAACGCCAAGGAGGAGATTAGCATGTTTACGCGGTCAATGGATGTGAAGCTGCAGATTGTCCAGGGAGGTCAGCACTTCCTTAGTGCGTCGAAGCCTGACAAGGTCAACGATGCGGTACTTGTGTTCATCAAGCAGCATTCTGATGTGTGAAGCCATAAACAGAGGTAAGAATAACAAGCTTCAAACGTCTAAATAGAAAAGGACATCTCAAAGTACTTCCATAATCTTAGTATCTTTCTTCAAGCGATACAAAATGAGATATTTGACTGGGCATCGTCGTGACAGCTTTGAATTGAAGCTCTGTAGAGAAATAGCGATATACTGAGGAAAGTAACTTATCCCTTCGTCTGCTGGATATGCTCTCTCTCGCGCACTAAAATAACCGGGATATAAGCTGGGCGGGCGGGGCGCCGTCCCAACACGAGCCAGGAGGAACAAAACATCACAACAACGCGTTTTGACACCTTATTTCAGCTGATTTTGATGAAACCTGACTTTAATAAAATGCCTCGAGAGCCTCGGCGTCGCCTTAGATCTCGTTTTACTACACCTCCATCTGTACTTGCTTCAGATGACGACGCGCAGCTCGCAACACCTCAACGCTCTGCTGTGTTTGCTATCCTCTGGTTCTGCCAGGTAAAGCAAATTCACTGCTCCTTAGAGGATATACATCAGATACTGAAGATACCAACATCAACGTCTTCCCGCGTCCTTAGATCAGGGAGAGTTCGCCGCCTTCAAAATTCTGATGAGCCCGAAACTCGGGGCCGGCCAAAGGAGTTCAGTGCACAAGATGCAGAGGCTATTGCCTCTCTCCTAGATGAGCTCCCTTTGATGAAAAGGATCTCCCTTGGCAAGATCTCTCTATTAAGGCAGGTGTCTTGAAAGATGTTACGATGGGCTCTAGTAATAAAAAGAATGTTTTTAGTACAAGCACAATTCAGAGGAATGTCACAGATGTGACAGGAGTGAAGAGTCATCCTGCAGCTGTAAAAGAGAAGCATACAAAACCTCAGCAAAAAGCTCGAGTAGTTTGGTGTGTTGTCCAGCTTCAACTCCGCCCAAATAGTTTTGATTGGAGGTGTGTACTCTGGTGCGATGAGTTGCATTATATGATAGGCCCAAAGTATCAGAAAAACGTAAAGAGGAGGGTAGGAGAGAGGTATAAGAGCACAAATATTCAGTATGAGAAGGACCATAAGCCAGATCCTGAGAAGCAGCACTACTTCCATATGTTTACAATAATTGGCTACAACTCCGCCTGGTGCATGCCATATGATGCAGGTACTAGTAATGGAAAGATGACAAGTGACTGCTACATAAGTACTATCCTCCCAGCCCTACAAAAGCATATATTAGAGATTGGTGGAGAGGGGATCCTCTAGCAGGATAGAGATAGTGCACACATCTCAAGATCAACAATTGGCTGGATGCATTCTCATAGCTTACCTTACATAATCTCACCTCCAAAGTTCCCAGATCTTAGTATTATGGAGACTTGGGCAGGCCCTCTAAAGCGAAACTTCGCTCAGAAGAGGTGCTGGACAGAAAAGCAAGGTGTTACTCGCTTCTACGAGGTATGGAATCAGCTGAAGCCAGAGAAGATCAATCGAACGATTGACGCCTATCCCACCAGGCTGCAAAACTGCAAGGATGAATACCATGGCTTAGCAACAAAATACTAAGGAATTTACGTCAGTTTTTGCAACCTTGAGCGATGCAAAATAGCGTTTTTTGGCTGTGAAATGCAGCTGTTTTGCTTACCGAGGTTCACCCCGTAACGCACCACCCCGCGTAACGCACCATCCGAGCATGCAACACTAACTTTTCAACACTACGTAACTCAACCAATATGAGGAAAATTGAGGATGCGCTTGCAGAAATCGACTCCTGGAAGCCTGGAGATAGTATTCCTTATCAAGAAATAGCTAGAAAGTGTTGGTATGAGTACACTAATAATGTGGCACATGTGATGCAATTCTTAATAGGCTTGGAACTATCATAATTTTAAGTTATCTCCTTTTCTTTCTTCGAAGCGCAGCCTAGTCGTTATATCTACGGCCTCAACTTCAGTTCTTCGGACTGGCCGACGGTCAACCCGATATTCTCGGTCTCTCCGATCAGATATCACCGTACTTTCTAGACCTGTCAACAGAAAGCATGGTGTTGTGCACACAACACTGATAAGGCGCAGCCAAGGCACATCTACCTCGCACGAGGTTAAAGCTCAAAACCAACAAAATCTCCACCCACATCAAGAACAGGCACTTATCCAGTACATTATCCAGCTTACTAGGCGAGGCCTCCCACCTACCAGGGCTGTGATTCGAAACTTTGCTCCTCAAATAGCCAAAAAAGAGATTGGAAAGAACTGGGTTGATCGCTTCGTCCAGCGGTACAGTATCCATCTCATCTCTCAATATGCAACTAGTATGGATAACAACCGCCATTAGGCTGATTCCTCTATAAAGTATAGCCTCTATTTTAAGCTTATGGATGATAAGATGAAGCAATATGATATAGAAGCTCGATATATATATAATATGGATGAAAAGGGATTCCTATTAGGGGTAATAGGCAGGTCAAAGAGGATATTTAGCAAGACCTTATATGAGCAGGGGAACTATAAACCCTTCATCCAGGATGGCAATAGAGAGTGGATTACCTTGATAGCCTGCATCTGCGCGGATGGATCATCCCTAGAGCCTGCCCTGATATTTCAATCAGCCTCATCCTCAATCCAGGACAGCTGGCTACAAGAGTTTGATCCTGAGAATGATCAAGCCCGCTTTACCTCATCCCCTTCAGGATGGACAAATAATGATATAGGCCTAGCATGGCTAAAACAGGTGTTTGATCGCAACACCAAGGCAAAAGCTCGATCCTCCTATCGATTACTCATCCTTGATGGCCATGGATCTCATGTTCCTATGGATTTTATTGACTACTGCGACCAAAACAAGATCCTCCTAGCTATCTATCCTCCTCACTCAACCCATAGCTTACAGCCACTTGACGTAGGCATGTTCAAGCCTCTCTCATCAACATACTCACAGGAGATCTCACAGTTCATGGAGAGAAGCCAGGGGCTAGTTTCTATCAGCAAAAGAGACTTCTATCCTTTCTTCAAAGCAGCTTAGGTAGCCTCATTCAAAAAGGAGACTATCCTTAAGGCCTTTAAGTCAACTGGCCTATCGCCCTTCAATACTGAGGTTATACTCAAAAGATTCAAAGCCAAGCTAGCTATCCAGGAGACTATGAGCGATAGTGAGTCCTCAGAGCTAAGTGCTGAGAATTGGAGGGAGCTAGAGGCGCTAGTACGCCACGTTGTCAAAAATCGCGAGGATAAAGGGGCTAGAAAGCTCAGCAGGATCTTTCACCACATCTGCACCAAAAAGGCTATCCTTGAGCATGAAGTAGCAGCTATAAGAGGCGCTCTTATCCATGAGAGAAAGCGCAGGAAACAGAGCAAGGTGCTCCCATTGCAGCCAGATGAGAACTATCATGGTGGTGCTGTATTCTGGTCACCCAGGAAAGTAAAGGAGGCACGTGATCGCCAGGAGGCTAGAGCTCGCGAGGAGGAGCAGCAGCAACGTCAAAAGCTTGAAGCAGCTAAGCATCGTGAGGAGCGAAGGCAGGCCAAGGCCGAGCTGGTTCAATCAAGGCGAGTAGCTAGGGCTGAGGCTATATTGTTGAGGCAGAAGGAAAAGGTATAGCAAGCAGCTGATCGGGCCGCCAGGCAGGCTGCTCGCAAGGCTGCAAAACGACTCAAACAAGCTCTCAAATTGTCCCAAAAAGGAAAGAAGAGCAGCCTTAAAACTGCTGCAAAGGCTATTACTAGAAAAACGCAGGTTGCGAGGCCTAGTAGTGATGAGAAGGCTGCAGGTGCTCAATCAGGCCTACCTGGTGTGTTACGGGGTGAACCTCGGGTACGGTATTTCCCACTTATTTTAAAGTACGAGAGCGTAGTCAAGCTCAGCCATTGCAGAGGCGTCAGCGAGCATCACCAACGTGCAGCAACTGTCATATTCAAGGACATACTCGAACTCAGTATAGCCGTAAATAGACTAGCTTGTCTCTTTATTAAATTTAAAATTTACTACGCTGCTATTGAGCAATTAAGCATTGAGAGGCATCCGTTTTGGTAGGGTGCGCGGATGACTGGCACGCGGGCGCAAAAAATGGCCGCACCGCGCGTCCGTGCCCCACCAAAATTGAAACCTAAGTGCTCTGTTAACCAACTTTGTAGCCACACTACTAACGCTCTACATATTTTTTTTCCTCCTCCTCTTCATAATAGACTGGGATAATGGTGATTCTCATGATACGCCCAAAAAGAGCTGGGTTTGGGGGGCGACTGAGTACATGGAGGCCCGTGGCATTCTACACTCAAAAGCAGACGTATTTAGATTTAATGGAGTCTCTAAACGACAAGGTTGGGCAATGATCTTACTAGGCAGCGTTGATAGAAGGTACCACAGAAGTGAGGCAGGTGAGTGCCGTGGTAGACCCTCACTTATCTTAAATGGATAGCTCAAGGAGATGGACAGGATCATAAAAGAGGTAGGTTTTGAAGCAAGAAAGCTATCATGGCTTGAGCTAGGATTTGAGGCTGGTGTTGAAGGAGTCTCAGCACGTACAATCTCTCATGCGATGGGTAATACTATAAGCTACTCTAAGTATATTGCATGCCAGAAGAGATGGATTAATAATAGTACAGCTGCTACTAGAAAATCCTAGGCCTCTATCATGCTACAATACTACCCTGATGCTATAGACTAGCATCGTGTCAGGTTCTCTAATGAGGTATACTGGGCTCTTAGCCCTCAGGGTAGCATCTATATCATCCGCAAGCTAGGGGAACGCTACTGTAGTGATTGTATCTAGTAATGAGATAAGCAGGAGTGAGATAACCGTGAGTGCAACCTCAAGAAAGTACATGGCTGGGTAGCTATTAGCTATAATTTCAAGTCAGCTCTCACCTTCTACGAGATCCCAAGCAATATCAATGGCAAGATGACGCAACACGCCTATATCGATCAGATCCTTGAGCCTGTGGTTAAGCCCTGGCTTGAATGAGGAGATGACTTTGTACTTGAGGAGGATGGGGACTCAGGCCATGGCCCTGGCAAAAATAACATAGTATGGCAGTGGAAAGATCTCCATAAGCTCGAGAGTTACTTCAACTGTCACTCTAGCCCTGACCTTGCTCCTATAGAAAATTGCTGGCAACCACCTAAGCAGTACGTCAAGAAATTTCCACATTGGGATGAGGGAGATACGCGAGAGCTTGCTCTTGAAGGATGGGAGAGGATAGAACAAGGCTTCATCAATGAGCGTGTCAATTCTATGCTAAATAGGCTGAAAGATTGCATTGCAATGGATGGTCAAATGACTGGGTTGGTAACCTCGCGTGAGCGCGCTGTTTTGATAGCTGCAACACCAAAAAACCAACCTGTATAGCAAAATCTATAACCTCACCTTGCGAGCATCATAGCTTGTTGAAATCTACTCCAAAAAGTGCGCAATTGTCCTCCTTTCCATAGTAATTTGTTGGTGTTGGGGGACGCCAAGGCATTTGCGGTGCGGCCTTTTTTTGCGCCCGCGTGACTGGTAAAACACGTTACTTGCAACACCTGGTGGGGCATAGCTGCAGAGAAGCCGCGGCTGAACCGAGTAGGAATTCATCAGCATCATCATCATCGCTCGTACAGCAAACTCAATAGCCTTATTGAAATTGAAGCTAAAAACATGTTGCCGAACACACTCCTGCAACACTAAAACATCAAGCCAATCAAGCCGAACAATCAAGCTTCGTATCAAGGTTTGATTTGATTGCAAAAATACCAAGACGAGGCTTGGATTGATCGAATTTGTTGACAGGTCTAGAAAGTACGGTGATATCTGATCGGAGAGACCGAGAATATCGGGTTGACCGTCGGCCAGTCCGAAGAACTGAAGTTGAGGCCGTAGATATAACGACTAGGCTGCGCTTCGAAGAAAGAAAAGGAGATAACTTAAAATTATGATAGTTCCAAGCCTATTAAGAATTGCATCACATGTGCCACATTATTAGTGTACTCATACCAACACTTTCTAGCTATTTCTTGATAAGGAATACTATCTCCAGGCTTCCAGGAGTCGATTTCTGCAAGCGCATCCTCAATTTTCCTCATATTGGTTGAGTTACGTAGTGTTGAAAAGTTAGTGTTGCATGCTCGGATGGTGCGTTACGCGGGGTGGTGCGTTACGGGGTGAACCTCGGTAAGCAAAACAGCTGCATTTCACAGCCAAAAAACGCTATTTTGCATCGCTCAAGGTTGCAAAAACTGACGTAAATTCCTTAGTATTTTGTTGCTAAGCCATGGTATTCATCCTTGCAGTTTTGCAGCCTGGTGGGATAGGCGTCAATCGTTCGATTGATCTTCTCTGGCTTCAGCTGATTCCATACCTCGTAGAAGCGAGTAACACCTTGCTTTTCTGTCCAGCACCTCTTCTGAGCGAAGTTTCGCTTTAGAGGGCCTGCCCAAGTCTCCATAATACTAAGATCTGGGAACTTTGGAGGTGAGATTATGTAAGGTAAGCTATGAGAATGCATCCAGCCAATTGTTGATCTTGAGATGTGTGCACTATCTCTATCCTGCTAGAGGATCCCCTCTCCACCAATCTCTAATATATGCTTTTGTAGGGCTGGGAGGATAGTACTTATGTAGCAGTCACTTGTCATCTTTCCATTACTAGTACCTGCATCATATGGCATGCACCAGGCGGAGTTGTAGCCAATTATTGTAAACATATGGAAGTAGTGCTGCTTCTCAGGATCTGGCTTATGGTCCTTCTCATACTGAATATTTGTGCTCTTATACCTCTCTCCTACCCTCCTCTTTACGTTTTTCTGATACTTTGGGCCTATCATATAATGCAACTCATCGCACCAGAGTACACACCTCCAATCAAAACTATTTGGGCGGAGTTGAAGCTGGACAACACACCAAACTACTCGAGCTTTTTGCTGAGGTTTTGTATGCTTCTCTTTTACAGCTGCAGGATGACTCTTCACTCCTGTCACATCTGTGACATTCCTCTGAATTGTGCTTGTACTAAAAACATTCTTTTTATTACTAGAGCCCATCGTAACATCTTTCAAGACACCTGCCTTAATAGAGAGATCTTGCCAAGGGAGATCCTTTTCATCAAAGGGAGCTCATCTAGGAGAGAGGCAATAGCCTCTGCATCTTGTGCACTGAACTCCTTTGGCCGGCCCCGAGTTTCGGGCTCATCAGAATTTTGAAGGCGGCGAACTCTCCCTGATCTAAGGACGCGGGAAGACGTTGATGTTGGTATCTTCAGTATCTGATGTATATCCTCTAAGGAGCAGTGAATTTGCTTTACCTGGCAGAACCAGAGGATAGCAAACACAGCAGAGCGTTGAGGTGTTGCGAGCTGCGCGTCGTCATCTGAAGCAAGTACAGATGGAGGTGTAGTAAAACGAGATCTAAGGCGACGCCGAGGCTCTCGAGGCATTTTATTAAAGTCAGGTTTCATCAAAATCAGCTGAAATAAGGTGTCAAAACGCGTTGTTGTGATGTTTTGTTCCTCCTGGCTCGTGTTGGGACGGCGCCCCGCCCGCCCAGCTTATATCCCGGTTATTTTAGTGCGCGAGAGAGAGCATATCCAGCAGACGAAGGGATAAGTTACTTTCCTCAGTATATCGCTATTTCTCTACAGAGCTTCAATTCAAAGCTGTCACGACGATGCCCAGTCAAATATCTCATTTTGTATCGCTTGAAGAAAGATACTAAGATTATGGAAGTACTTTGAGATGTCCTTTTCTATTTAGACGTTTGAAGCTTGTTATTCTTACCTCTGTTTATGGCTTCACACATCAGAATGCTGCTTGATGAACACAAGTACCGCATCGTTGACCTTGTCAGGCTTCGACGCACTAAGGAAGTGCTGACCTCCCTGGACAATCTGCAGCTTCACATCCATTGACCGCGTAAACATGCTAATCTCCTCCTTGGCGTTCGCAACAGAATAAACCATATCGGCGGTACCCTATATGAACATCAGTCAAGCCATTGCTCCCAAAATAGCTCAACTAACACGATGAGAAGCGTCAAGTAAAACCCACCTGAAGCCAAAGCACTGGACAAGTGACATCCCAGAGTCTTCCGTGCAGTCCATCCCGATCTCTGAGGTTAATAGATGCCATGCGCGCCCGCTTCCGTCCCTCGTCGCCGCGATACCGTTCGCGGGTCTCGTTAACCCAAAAGTCGCGAATTGCGGGGTCGCAGCCCTTACCGAGCCCCAGGTCGACAAGCATGTTTAGATAGCCGTCGTCGAGGACGAAGTTTGGAGTTGGAGAAGCGCTGGTCCAGCCAGAGATCATGGATTCGGCGATGGGACCGACCGTCCAGCAGCCGAGGCGCTGCGTGCGCTCGGATTCCGTGTCCATGGAAGTCCCCAGGACAATTACGCCGCGAACCTACAAGGTTCGTTTAGTTAGGCGTGTGACCTTGGTAGATATTTGTACGGAAGAGCGTGGATGATGGTGGTTGCTCTACTAACCCTCGTTGGCGCTAGTAGCGCCAGTCTCACAACAACCCAACCGCCCTGGCTCGTGCCTAACGCGTAAAAATTGCTGACCTTGAGGCTGTCAAGCACCTGTAGAATCATGATGGCGGAGTCCCAATATGTGAACTGCTCCGAGCCATTAGTGCGGGTACGGCCGTGCCCGAGAAGGTCAACAGCGATGAGGTTGGTGGTCGACGTCAGCGCCGAGTTTTCAAATTGCGGACGGTACAGGTCACTGGTTGTCATGAAAGAGTGGGCGAGGACGAGTGTCGGCTTCGACGGATCGTAGTGGTTGGGCATTTGGTAGGCGGCGTCGATGCCGCCGAGATGGGCGACACGGACCGTCTTCACCGAACTGCTCATGTTAACTGTGGTGACTGACTATTTCAAGAAATTGGAATAATGGAGTTTTCGAAGTCTGGAGTAGTGAAGCAACAAGGATCGCATTTCCCATTGTTGTGTTTATGTTCGCGGAGTGTTAAGAGGAGCACGAAATGCCGAGGCTAGTTGTAAACGGGGGTCGCAGGCCAAGGCATCATCTCAGGGAGCCTAAGGAAGAAACTGCATTAGTAATCTTGCCATACAATCTAAGACGTGCGGGGTCAGGTTCACTAGACCAAGACACAATACACACACAATACAACTTTTCTGCTCATCATGAATTCTTCCTGATGCATCATCATAAGCACACCCAAGTGCGACACTAAAACCTTGTCAGGAAATTGGCTCGATAGCTCGGGCCACCCCCTTGACGCCACATGCCATTATCTATCAACCTGCACTTGCTCGTTGATGTCTTCGTCTCTTACTAACTGATTGCATTAGCGACGGCGGTCTTCACTTTGCCGTAGACCTGCCGTAGACTTGCGGCGTTTCCCTTCGGAAACGCTTGCAAACGCGTGAATCAGCTCCCGGCGCGATGGCCGATCGTCCCGCTGATCACCAGCATGTAAGAGAGTTCCTTGAGTAGCTGGACCTCTATGTTAATGAGCTGGAACCCGTGATCATCTGTCGTTCCTGCAAATTCGCTCTTAGAGGTTCCATTGAATCTGTCGTGAAGCATCTTACTGAGAAACACAATATTCTAAAGTATTAAAGAAGCGGGGGATTAGCTCGACGCAATTACAAGGATTACAAACCTAATTGTATAGACAGTGATAATAGCAAGGACTAGGCTTGGGGTTTAAGCATAGATAAAACGGTAAGGACCGAATAGAAAGAGGTGGCTAGGCTGCAATTTCCCCCTATTTCATGTGGTATCTAGAACCCTCTTATGCTTAGAACAATCTATAGCCGCAATCACGTTGATAGCAAGGAACTAGTGCGTGCATTAGTTCTTCGATATTGAGAGTAGGTAGCATGTAATCGACGCAGAAGGTATAGGTAAGAGCATAACGAAACAATTTTGATGAGGCAAGCATAGTAGGCAAGCACAGACCAGCAAGATCAATACGACAAATTGGACGGCTAAGAAATGGATTGAGGGCTGGGTTGATGTGGCCATGTAGCTCTGGAAACGATGTCGGTTTTCCAATCAGTAATCACAGACTATGGCCCCGCCACTCAATACGTCAGCAACGTTCCAATTATATGACATCCCTGGACATTGCGATCTTATTCATGCGTCTCCGGACGAGCAAGAGGCTCTTCAAGGTTGGTCATCAAGCAACGAAACAAACGTCCGAGGTCGTCTGGGACTATGATTATAAATTGATTCAGGAGACCATCTTGTGGTATATAAACGAGGCGACGGAAGTCTATCTAGACACTAATTAGTCTCGCCTCTCACAATCACCGCCTTTCATCCGACACTCGTTCAACCAAACAATACCAGCATCCTCTAGAAACAGAATGAAGTGGTTTACTAGTTTTACCGCCGTGATCGGCGCGTCGGGCGTGGCCGCGTTCCCTACCGCATTAACCGCTGAGTAAGCTTACTTCAAGGACCTTAAAAGGACATTGGAACAGAAGATAACAGGTCTGCATAGTGGGTGCCGAGCTGTTGCTCTGATCGACCCCCCGCCCAAGTTGACTCAAGTCGCCCCGACTAAATACGTCGACGTCAATGGCGCCCGAATTGCATACCGACTCTTCGGCTCGAAGAAGGGGAATCCTATTATCTTCCTCGCCAACTTCCGTGCGACCATGGACATTGCGGACCCCTTGCTTTTCAACTACTTTGCCCAGTTCCGGCCCGTCATCTTGTTCGACAATGCCGGCGTCGGTCACAGCACGGGCGAAATTGGTGACTCTGTAGCGACCCAAGGCGA
This sequence comes from Pseudopyrenochaeta lycopersici, assembly GCA_003313425.1. Classification (NCBI taxonomy): domain Eukaryota; kingdom Fungi; phylum Ascomycota; class Dothideomycetes; order Pleosporales; family Pseudopyrenochaetaceae; genus Pseudopyrenochaeta; species Pseudopyrenochaeta lycopersici. The sequence goes on along the minus strand of NHZP01000041.1, from coordinate 385,447 downwards.
CACGGCGGTTGCCTTCCTCGAGGCTATCGGCGTGAAGAAGGTCAACCTGCTAGGCTTTTCCATGGGCGGCGGTGTAGCGCAGCACATTGCCATCAACTATCCGGACTTGGTCGAGAAGGCGGTGATCGCCGGTTCGATTGTTGGCAACGGGCCTGGAATTGAATTGGCCACCGACGCGACATTTGATATTGCTCGTCAGCCTACCATCCCCCAAGAGCAGGGCCTGGGCTTGTTCTTCTACCCGTCCAACACTAGCACGGCTGCGGCCATTGACTATGCCAGCCGCATCACTGAGCGCAACGTGCCGGGCGAAAACAGGACGAACCAAGTACAGGAGCCTGGTACCTCCAGGCACCTCAAGGCCATCCTCAACTTCACCCGTAACTCTACGTACCTGGAACAGGCACAGAACATCAAGGCGCCTCTCTTCATTACCTCCGGGACACTCGATGTCTTGGCGCCTTCCTCCGGCGACTTTGTCCTACAGCAGAGAGTTCCTGGCTCCTACCTGCAAGTGTTCCCGGACTCCGGACACGGTCACCTTTTCCAGTTCCCGAAGGCATTCTCCGAGCTGGTGCAGGAGTTCCTGGACGCCTAAAAGGCGAGACTAGTAACTACGCATAGGAGGGTGTTGAATGTATAATACGGTCGGATGTTGCCCTGCAGTAAACTCGCCGCCTAAACCCCCCAGGTGTGTTGTTACGGTTAGTTAAGGTGGTAGATTGTATGTCGCAGGCCAAGGTGTCATCTCAGGGAGCCTGAGGAAGAAACTGCATTAGTAATCTTGCCATATAACGTGTTCCACCAGTCAGTGGCGAACACCAGTCAGTCGCGCACCATCACGAAACGAGAGGATCTCAACACACGATAACGCGACAACCACGCAGCAAATTTGCTAGTAAATATAGTAATAATATTCTCTATCTCTGTCTACACGAGGTGCGAATATGACCTTGAACTCCGCACTTACTGCAGGTTGGAGGTGCTCGTTGCCGAGGCCGAGAAGCCTCACCCTCCACCCTTACATTTAAGGCTCTTTCAGCAGCCACAGCCAACGCACGACCTGCCTCGACCTGCAACGCGCCTCCAGCTGCAATATATTATCGCTGCCTGTCCTTCCTACGTCGTAAACGCGTGTTTGAGGCACGGAGTTTGCTGTTTTCTTCTGCTAAGATTGTAGCTGAGTTCATAGCTAGCTGACAGCCTTTGACGAGCTGAGCGAGAGCCCTGCTTGAGGGGCTCTGTGATTGACGGTGGAGGAGCTCACGTACGAGACGGGCCTGTTGATTGAGTTGATCTATCGTGTGAGGCGTTTCTGTTGTCCAAACAGCCTCAGCCGTGGCCTCTGTCTGTGGAGGAGACGGTGTACGGACAACTGTAAGCGTTGATAGGACGCGTTCAGGACAGAACAGGACCAAGCCTGTCGCCCGAAAGCCTCCAAGGATGTTTGAAACTGAGAAAACAGTTGTACGTATATCAGGATATATATATAGAAACTCGTCCTTATTAATAAACTGCAGCCGTTGGCGCGTAAGCCTGTCTATCGCGTGTCCGTACGCTGTCTTAAGAGGCGAGAAGTAACTAACATCGAGAGGCTGTAGCTTATGAGACGTATGAGGAGGCATATAGAGGGTAATAATGTTCCTCTCTGAGCAGTAAGTATCGAATGCAGGCGTTGCGTGGCTGCTGTGGCCGTCTAGTATAAGAAAGCGATAGCTTCTAATTGTACGTGAGGCCGTGAGGACGTTAAAATGCTTTAACTAGGCAAGGCTAAGGTCGTCGGTTGTCCATCTATTGTTGCTTACACTGATACTCTAGTCACTAGGTAGCTGAAGCTTAGGACTATACTACGACGCCTGGCGGACCTTACCCTTAAGGATAATAAAGGGAGGCAGTACGTAGCCTACAGCGCTTACACACTTAATTGTTGTTGTCTAGTTATGGTTGCCAGGCTGTACAACAGTTGCTCATCTGATAGTATTAGAGCTAGTAATAACCTTTGACGTTAAGGCGATACCTATTATAAACCCTGTCTTATCAAAGTTATAGGTGTCCTCTACTACTATCCCGTACGTCTCAAATGTGTCCCTCACAAGGCTATACTAGGCGTTTATCTTTATAGGATCCTCGCATTTTGCGCGCTGTGAGTGGAATTTACGGTTCTACTTTGCCTGAAGCTCTGACTGAGCCTTAATAAAGCGAGAGACCCAGTTCTTACCGAGAAGTGGTGGAGGAGGCTGCTGGCCTCGTGTAGCGAGAAGGGCGTCTCCCATCTAACGTACGTTAATAATATAAGGCGGAAAGCCTTGTTGATTAAGCTCTAGTATCTATTGAACAAGGCTCTGTTCCTCAGTAGGTAATAGCTTCCGTTTACGTGCGTTGATAATAGGTTGAGGTAGGCGTCCGTCAAGGCGACCTTGGAGCGTCGAATCAGGAACGTTAAACAGCTTCGCAGCCCTCCGGACGCTCTTTATCTGCTTCAAATTAAAGGCCTGCGATGCAAGAAGGACACGACCTTCCTTTTGAGCTGCAGGAGGCTGTCGTTGAGAGGTCATCGTTGTTGTTTTGAGAGCAAGCGTGGACGATTTGGTGGGGTGCGCGACTGACTGGTGTTCGCCACTGACTGGTGGAACACGTTAATCTAAGACGTGCGGGGTCAGGTTCACTAGACCAAGACACAATACACACACAATACAACTTTTCTGCTCAACATGAATTCTTCCTGATGCATCATCATAAGCACACCCAAGTGCGACACCACGTTTTTGAGATTTATCCCCAATTTGAGATTTGTCCCCAGTGCTAATTTAGCGGAAATTAATCGCTCCACTTGGCTTAGTGCGTGAACGCGACACCATCGCGACACTGCCGCGTCTATGTAGCAGATAGACACAACCATAGAATCGCTGGTGTTGAGTTCGCACGCTCGTCTTGTGTACCTTACCATGGAAGACATTGCGGCCCCACTGGACCAGGTCTACAGCTCCTTTGAAGAAGCGTATGATGCGCTCAAAATGCACGGCATGCAGCATAGCTACGGCTTTGTCCTTAAGCGGAGTTTGCCTCATAACTGTGAGGTTAAAACACGTTACTACTACTATTGTGATCGTTTCAGGAAAAATTACAATTTAACTGCAAAGATCCTAAGCACAAGTACGCGCTCTACTGGATACCCCTTTAAGCTTATTATCTTTAAGGTGAAGCAGAGCGATTAGTGGAGGCTGGAGGTGCAGAACAAGAACTACAACTACTGTTGATTAATTAACCCTAGCCCGCACAATGTTTACCGCAGGCGTACAGTTGCACAGGAAGAGGTGATTGAGTTGATGACGCATGCTGGAGTACGGCTAATGCAGATACTGGCCGCTATTTAAAGGGAGGATCAGGACACCCTAGTCACTGCTACAGACATTCGCGGCGAGAGGAAGGCAGTCAGAGAAAAGCACCTGAACGGAAGGAGCCTAGTGGAGACGTTGCTGGATGACTTATCTACAGCAGACTGGGTATTCGCTGTTAAGAAGGATAACAACAATCGCGTTCAGAATCTCTTCTTCGCCCACTATAAACAGGTAGAGCTGCTGCTTGCTAATCTAGATGTACTGTTGATGGACTGCACATACCGCACTAATAAGTATAGACTCCCATTGTTGCATATACTCGGCTGCTCTAACCTGCAGACCTTCTTCTCTGCAGGCTTCTGCTTCCTTAGTAGTGAGACGCAAGCAGACTACTATTAGGCTATCGCAAACTTCCTCCTTAAGACAGGGGTATAATAACCGCAGGTTTTCATTAGTGATTAGGAAGATGCATTGAAGTTGTCTGCTTAGGTACTACTTCTAGAAGTCCCTTAGCTTCTATACGTATAGTATATTAATAAAAACGTCTAGACTAAGGCCTAGCAGACCTAGCGCGATGCTGATAGCACGACGAAAGAAGAGAAGCAGAGGATCGCTGAGCATAGGGCTGTATTTATAAAACGTTAGACTCTAGTACGCCCTATATTAATTACTTAGTACTTCCTAAAGGGAGCTGCCCTCTAAGGAAATTACTTATAGAGCTGACTAAAGCAGCTCGCCTACGTAAAGAGACTGCTAGAGTTCCAGCTGAAGTAGAACAATCTGCTTAAAGACTACAGCCACCAGCAGGAACTCCGCAGGTACCTACAGGAAAACTAATACCTCACACGCACCGAGTGGGCAGCTGCCTAGACTTCCTACTACCGCCACTACAGCACGATCACTAACTCGCCTCTTGAAGGCATGCACAAGGTTCTGAAGGACTACCTCATGACCTTAAGGGGTGACTTGCTGCGCGTCACTAAGAGAATTAAGCAGATAGTTAAGAGCTAATACAATAAGTATATAAAGGAGCTTACTTCTTCTAAGCATAGTGTTAAATTTGGGCATAGCCTAGAGTTAATGCCTTTTCTACCTCCTAGAATCTATAAGGTTCTGACGCCGCCGGCGATCAAGCGCATCAGGCAATAACATCTACTATACTAGAAAGAACAGAGGTAACGTTGTAGCCAACATCCCTGCTCCGGGCTGTTTAAGAAGACGAATAGCCTTCCATATCGTTATACTTTACGAGATGTGAGGACGTCTAGTTTAGCTTTACGACTAAATTATCTTTATAACGATTATTAGCGCTATTAACGTAAGCAAAGACAGTCAATTAGCTTGCCTCTAAGGCTACATTATTCTGTTCTAGAGCCACTTATCGCGCAAACTAGAGGCGGATTGAGGAGGAATGAGGCATCAACTCGGCGAGATCAGTCAGCTTTCAAACTGCGTGTGCCGCCTTCTGTCCCTCGCCTTCAGCCTTATCATCAACTCCATAGTCAGACACTTGCTAAAGCCCTGCGACAGGTAAACGCCTCTGTGACTGTATCAATTCCTACGGCTATACTAAGTAAGAATCCTGTAACTACCTGTGTATTAGTGTCAATCCCTGCACCTGCTCCTATACCTGCGATTACCTCTTCTCGTCCGTCTCCGCCTTTAGCTGTGGCTGTGTCTGTCACTATAGCTCCACCTCCTGCCTGGCAAGCTCCGTCGTTAGAAGAATTCCTGGCCGACATCGAGCATTAAAGGTCTCAGCCTGTTTTATATGAGTGCAACGATATAGTCTCAACGACTAACTTTCTGGCTAAGACAGGGCAGGAGGATGATCCCGCAGAGTTAGTTAAAGCACGCAATATAGCTCTCGCTACGCAAGGACTTTTTGCCTCTTGCACTCCAACTATAGCTTAGAACTATCACTTTGGAGATATGGAAGCTTTCTACATCGAGAGGTTTGCGCAAGTCGATGCCTAAAATGCGCCTGTTAAGTCTCAAGATGTACCTACGCCTCAATCTAAGCGTGCGGCAGCAGTAACAGCTTCTAAGGCTTGGAAAGATCTCAGCCCACGTAAGAGAAAACAGCGTAATAGAATATAAGATCAATAAGACAACGTTCACTTGAGCTACTAGAGACAGCGCAGTGCAGCTGCATTTGTTGTTTTGTAATTTATTTTCCCAATAGTAGAGATTATGGCTAGTGCTGGGGACAAATCTCAAATTGGGGACAAATCTCAGTAGCCGTTGCATGCTTAGAACTTGCGTTACGTGGGGATTTGCGTTACAGGGTGAACCTCGGTACGCGGCCATGGCTCTAAGAGTACACTAAGGAAATTGTGCACCGAGCCAAACACATACGGGAATGAAAGCATGTAGAATTCCCAAGAAAGAAGATGTTGTAATTAATTACATTGTATGTCGACTGTGTTAATGCTGTGATGATGGGACTTTTCCCGTATTCCCGTGTCAGGATGCGAGCGCACGGCCTCCTCCTTTGGGCAGGAGAGTAGCGCAGGAGAGTAGCAATGTCTCCAAGAGGGCTTATACAACAGCGGGCAAATTTTGTGCTAACAGCATGCTCATGAGAGGGGCTGTAATGTTCAGTAATTGCCATTCGCATTTATAATCATGGTTGTCGTTTCTGTGCAGCAGCGGCTCTGGAAATTTCGGAATCATTTCGGTCCAATAAATTTCGGAGTCATTGTGAAGGGACCTCAACATCCTGATGGCACAGTATACTGTGTGCAGCTCCCCGCCACGGTTCTTCTGGGCAACTCAGTACCAAATCTATGCTACATTTAGCTTTTTAGTACTTATGGATCTACAAAAGGGGCGAGTAATTAATCTTTAAGCTCACTTTGAGGGTCACATACAAATACCGCGTCTGCTCAAAGTGTTTCATGATACAATTCGACATCTCTCCACATCAACAATAGATCACAATGAGTCTGTCTACAGCCATGCTATTCAGCTCACTCGTCCCAGCGCTATCCTTCAATGCAAGTCATACTAGCAGACCCATTCTCGTCACTTTACTTACGCTCCGCCCAGGCGACAGTCAAAACTCCTATCAACATCGGCGCAATCGCAACAGGTAGCACGCTCACTTATGCTGATATCTTGACTGGGACCATTGCCTCTGAGCCAGGTGTATGCACCCCGGCATCCCTCTCCATCTCGTCAACCAAATATTTACTAATCGCAACCTGTAGTTCTCCCCCGCTGTCAACGCCACAGTAATCCGTGGTGGTGATCATTTGACCATCGATCCTTCTCAGGCGATCCTACGCTTGAATGTCGACCTTGTGGCCCAAACGGACGACGATCCGCCACTGTATATTCGTGTGCTAGCAACCGGCACTGAAGAGGGCAAGCAGAATATCATGGATGCGGTCTTGGGAGCGGACGGTGCGAAGCCGGTTCCTTACGGTGACTTCCAAGCGACAAGCAGTTGGTCCTTTGAGACAGGCAGTGATAAGTATGGAGATCTTCAAAATACGGTCTATGTCGGAAGCACAAGTTTCCGTCCGGGCGAGGAGAAGGGTACGTTCCATATTGGGTTTAGGGTTGCAAAGGTAGTCAGCGTGAAGACGAATATCAGCGTCTAGGACCAGTCGTCTCCAATTCATTTGACAGAATTTTTGCTAGGTTCGACAGTGTTGGAAGCCGGTCCACGTGATCGGGAGACTGGGAACTATATAATCAATCCGGCTCCCTGAGTCGGACCTCAATCAATTAATCACTTACTCCCTACTACTGTTAACAGACAGGTGGCACTTCGTAGTACTAGTTGTCTTGAAATCTAGTCATTTGATGTTTTGACAACATGCTCTGGTTCGGATATAAAGCTGCACAGCACACTATGAAGGAAGTCTATAGGACCTTTGGACTCGGAAAAAATGCATGAATGTGATTGTGGGATTGTGCAAACGAAAAAAGAGCTGGTTTTTGTTGCCAGGTCAAGAAAGTACGGTGATGTCTGATCGGAGAGACCGAAATTCCAGACTTTCGGTGAGACCGAGAATATCGGGTTGACCGTCGGCCAGACCGAAGAGCTGAAGTTGAGGCCGTAGATATAAAGACTAGGCTGCGCTTTGAAGAAAGGGAAAGACGACTCAAATTAGAGATAATTCCAAGTCTATTGAGAATTGCATTACATATGCCCAGAGCTGTTAAACATAATTGTATCCATTCATTAACGTCAACCACAAGCGAGCGGCGCACCCCACCAATTTTACGCACCCATCTCATCTTAATAGTCAATGGCTCTACATAAGGCTACTCAATTGCCTGTAAATGAAGTAGATATCCAGCTTGCTATCATATCTCTTAATGCCAAACAAATTCAGGGCAATCGCCCTGCTGCTGCCATCCATAATGTAGCCGAACAACATTTCGCCGTCGACGAGCTGGTATTACTGCAAGGCGCAATTGCCAGCCCAACTCAAAGAAACTTACTAGCCTAGAGGAGGAGGTGATTACTAGGAATATCCTAGACTTGGACCAACGCGGATTTCCCCCAACGCTGCTAGCTGTGCGTGCTCTGGCTGACAAGCTGCTAGCAGCACGTGGTGGAGGTCAGGTTGGGCCGAACCGGCCATCCAACCTTGTCAAGCGTATAGAAAGCCTTAAGACACAGTTCAGTCCACCTTATGATAGAAAGAGAGCTCTATGCGAGGATTCAAGAGTAATTGAGCGCTGGTTCAAGCGAGTAGAGGAGACGAAACCCAAGTATGGTATCACAGACGAGGATACTTTCAACTTTGATAAGCTAGCTTTACGATGGGTAAGATAACGACTCAACTTATTGTGACTAGATCAGAGAGGAGAGGGCGGCCAAAGGCTGCTCAGCCAGGCAGTCGTGAGTGGGTGACAGTCATTCAAGGAATCAATGCTACTACTGTAGCTAGGCAGTCCCACCCTTCCTAATCTTTGCTAGCCAGTATCACCTCTCTGCCTAGTACCAGGAAGATGCTATCATAGTTAGTGATAACGGCTGGATAACTAATGAGCTTGGAGTAGAGTAGCGGAAGCACTTTGACGCTCATACAAAGAAGAGAGTAGTAGGCGTGCGTTGGCTACTTATCCTTGATGGCCATGAGAGCCATCAGTCTCTTGAATTTCAAGAGATCTTCAGAGAGAGCAACATCTATACCCTCTACATGCTACCTCACTCATCTCATCTACTGCAGCCTCTCGACGTTGGCTACTTCCCTGCTCTCAAGAAGGCGTACAGTCATCAGATAGAGCGCTTGATGAGAGACTACATCAACCATGTCACTAAGCTTGAATTTCTGCCAGCCTCCAAGGTGGCTTTTGACGAAGCGTTCACTGCAGCTAATATCTGCTCTGCTTTTCGAGGCGCAGGCCTTGCCCTCTCCAGCCAGAAGCTGTCCTATCAGAGCTAGATGTACAGCTGCGTACACCTACACCACTAGCTACTCTACCAGATGCTCTCTGGGTAGCTAGAACACCAAGCAACATCCGCGAGCTTGAAGCTCAGTCAACTCTTATACGCGATCGCGTGAAGCAACATAGAAGCTCATCACCTGCCTCTATAATTAAGAAATTGACCAGCTTAAGAAAGGAGCTTCAGTTATGATGCTCTCAGCTGAGCTGATGCGCGATCAGATTACTAGCCTTGAACAAGCTTAAGAGGCAGCAACAGAGCGTAACGCCGCCGTAAGCAGCATAAGAGGAAGCGGATTCAGAAGCATGGAGTATTAACAAAGGGGTAAGCAGAGGATATAATTGCTCAAAAGGAGGTTGAGAAGCAAATAGAGCGTGAACAGTGTCAAGGTAGAGAGTAGCTAGGGTTGGTTGGTTGGTTGGTTGGTTGGTAATCGAGAGTAGCTAGGGCCTAGCCGCCAGGCTCTAGCACGCTGTAAAAAGTGTAGAGAGAGTGGATACAACTCACGTACGTGTAAGAAAGGTGCTATAGGTACTACTTAAGCTAGTATAGTAATATCTATATTATACTTAAATTTGTAGTTGAGCTGTACGCTTGTAGAGGTGCGCAAAGTTAGTAGGGTGCGACGCTCGCTTGTGGTTGACGTTACACTTTTTTGCGATTTTTGGTGGTTTTGGGGGCTGGCGACTCGCTTGTAATGGCGACTCGCTTATAAAACACGTTAATTGTGGGTGGAACTTCCTCTGCAGCTGCAGCGTGCGGTAAGTTATCAGGTGAGAGGTAGGTATCTGTATTCGTGGTAACTATTCTCTGTCTTTCTACGTACGGGAGAAAGGGGGTCTTATATACGGGGTACGGAGCTTTGGCCTAAGCTCTGTTGTTGTCAGAATTCAATGAATGTTTTGGTCGGACTGGATGGATGAGAATTGATTGATTTTCGTTGGTTCTGTTCTCTCTCCTTTTTAAACACAGACCTGATACATCGGTGATACATAGGTGTCGCACTGGAGGTGTTAACCTGAACAGTGGATATGATTGGGATATGAGGCACAAAGTTAAGATGGTTTTTGTGATTGTATTTGTGTGTACGACAATGTGCGTCGTCTGTCAAGAAGAGATGGCACAAGTCTCTCAGTCTTTTATGAACACATCACGTAGACTGCTAAGCGAACTACTGCCCTTGGCCAATGGCGTGCGACAATAGGTGATACTGTCCACGATGCAGTATTCGTGTACTTTAGCTTTCTATGCCTCTTATCTGACAGTTGTCATATAATAGCGCGCAGTAACTCGACGTCGCGCGTAACTACTTAATGTACTGCGTACGGACATTAATAAATAATGGATATAGCATAATTAACTCATCCCTTCGTCTGCTGGATATGCTCTCAATCTATGGAGAGCTTAGCTCCCGCGTGCCAAGATCGGAGTTTGTAAGGACCGAGCCAATTAGATCGCTAGAATTTCGGTGCCAATGAGGGGCAGAACACTCATATCCCAAAACAAAGCGTTATTCTCTGTAATTGCTCGCTCTACACTTAATTCTGTCGATTTATATTGAAGGCAAGATAATTTGATATGACTAATTGTGATTTAGACATCGTTCCTAAAGATCCACTGGAGCACAAGTAAAAAAACCGCAAACGAAACCCTCCGCCTCCGGTTTGGCCAATACCGGATTTCCAGCCTTTACAAATCGATCCTATTACGCGTGGCCACCCAAAACCAAAGCCCTCTGGCATTCAGCAAGACGATGCGCTTGGTCATTGGTCTCTCGTATTTACAGGTGACATTCGAGAGCTGTGTTGAAGTACACGAATGCTGCGGGAGCCTGGGCGGTTGAGAATCGATCACATTCCGCAATACAAAGGGAAATGGGCGCATATTACGCTTGTTTGTTCTTTATGGGTATTCATAACTCTCCTAGCATTGTTCATTATTAGCAAAGGACTCCGTTAGGTGGTTGGAGATATGAAGAAGTCGTAGAACGAATATCTAAACTTCGGTTCGAGCAAATCGATCGGTTCTTTCGAATTCACGGCCTCAAACCTGGCCGCAAGGTCTTCGATAAAGTACAAGAGCTATCCGATATGCTATGGGTGAATTTTAAAGCTGTTTGGTGTATGGGTACGTATTAACGATGGATGAATCGATCCAAGGCTTCATAGGATGAACCTCCGAAACAGTCAATATTCCATCTAAACAAACGCTAATTGGATTCAAGATTTAGACGCTTGCCAACGAGGCTTTTTGATTGATTGGATGTTCCATGAGAATGGCGATGGGCCGTGGGATCTTGACGAAGTTTGGACCGACGAACAGTTCGAAATCAACCTCATGAAGACGGCTGCCGTGGTTCCCGATTTGGTGGCTCAATTATGCGCGCATGAGCTGCGATTTGATAGCCCAAAACATATCGTTTGGATGGATAACTTATTCATCTCTGCACGGCTCATGACAACGCTCCGGAACGAGAATATTGGCGCTGCAGGGACTGTTCGAATGGGTAGGACACAGAGTAAAAATAATGAAGAGAAGGCTATCACTAAAAAGGGGCAAATCACCAAAGAACAAAACCGCGGATTAGACTCAAGACTTCGAGGTTTAAGGTGAAAGCAAGAAGGACAGATTCCATGGGGCACGCAGTATTGCTGTCTATCAGAGGACAAGCAATCGGTGCAGTTTGAGTGGCAGGACGCAAGAATTGTGCTATTTATGAGCACTGTTCATAACGGCAAGCAATGGGTGATTCGACGACGACGACGACGGCCCGCAAAGACTTCTACCAATTCAAAGGCCACTCGGAAGGCATTCGGCAATAGAGTAGAGAAGGAAATGGGGATTCCGAAGTAGGTAGACGAGTACAATCACAATATGAATGCAGTCAATCGTTTTGACCAAAGCAAAGCCGAATGTGAGCTTAAACGACTTTATTATCGAACGTAGAAGCCTCTTTGGAACTTCCTCTTCCAGGCATCAATTATCAACATATATTTGCTCACTTTTCGAGGCCCAGAAGACGGTAAGAAACCTCCATTTGCGTCCCAAAGAGAATTCCGACAGAGGCTTTAGGAGCAGCTCTTTGAACGCTCAGAACACGTGGATGGACGCCGCGGACGAGCAAAGCCTCCTTATCCTGAGATTCCACGCGAGGAGCATCAATACAAAAGGCATAAGGTCCAAGGGAACTGCAGTGAATGCATGGCTAACATGCGCAAATCAACGAGTATTCAAAGGCCACTTACAGAGCATTCCACCAACATTCGACCACCAAGGCCAGGGTGGGGCTGTGGGCTGTATAATCTAAATCTTTGTGAAAGCATTTGCTTCAAAAATCACTTGAAGCGGGTGACAGGAAGTAGTCGAATTTGATGTGGATGTTGGCTCGATTTGAGTCGCGAATTCGTCGCGATTTGGATCCAAAACACCAAGATTTGGGCTGCAAATCGATTTTATATGAATGCGAATAGCCTCGTTCAAATTTCACAGCTCATGCGACCTCAAAATACCACGTTTTGGTTGAATTATCGCGATTGTTCGGCTGCGAATAGCCGCAGATGACTTTGGTGTTCTGGCCCCTGTCACTATCCCTGTCGCTCTCAAGCTCTCCATAGATTGAGAGCATATCCAGCAGACGAAGGGATAGATTTCCAGCCACATCGCCGAAATTTATTGCTTCTGCTTCACAATTGCTGACTAATAATCCGATTCATAATCGAATTCATAATATGAACCCAGGTCTGCTACTAATAATCCATATGAATCTAGGCCTCCAATTCAATTCTTTGATTCTTGACACAACTGCCGGATCTGAGCATGGACATAGGTAAGGAGCTCCCACTGGAGCGTAGCTTAGCCGAACGGGCCGAAACGCATCCTTAGAGCAAAGGCACAGCGGCCAGGAGAAAAGCTTAAACAGAGTGGCAACTAGCGGCCACACTCCAGCGAGCTCTACGTGCGCCGCTTCTGGAAGTGATGTGCGTCTGCGGTTCGGTCATGATTTGGCTCGCCGCAGCGCTTGACGGGATTCAGCATGCTGGCTCGTTGCAGTTTGCCTTCACACCGAACGCTAGTGTGTTGTTTTCAAGAGTCCCAGATCGAGTAATGTGATTGCGATTCAGGTTGACGCAAGCTAGGGCAAGGGAAAACCTTTTACTAACACTACAGGCCTGCTTAATTGTGATGAAGGATCCGCACTGGCGTGAACCATGCAAGACCCCGCATCTAACCTTCGAGCCCGAAAGCTTTCTTGCCCACCAGCATGCTGAGATAGATATAGAGCAATGCTCGCCGACTCATGTGAACGTTCCTTCGTACCCACATTGCTCGGTACGAGTCCCTCGACAACAGCACCCCTTAGATAGACCCACACATCCAGGACTACTGTGCTGAGATGCGCTCACGAACTGGATGGTAAGTGGACCTCCCCTCCCATATTACAACTCTCTGACGCCACCATAGCCTTACCTGCCGTCAGCGGAAGCTGAAGTGTGATGAGAGGAAGCCTGTGTGCGGGAAATGCACAAAGCAGGCATGTAGGTAATAATTATGTTATATTATATAGTTATATTGTTAGATAACTACATAATACATAACTGTAACTGCCTCAGGCAGTTATGTTGCCTAAGTTATATAGTTATATAACTCTACAGTATCTTTTGGTGTTGCTGGCCGCTGCATGGAGATGTGAGGTGTCAAAGTTACCAGGTAAATCAAGGACGCTCGAGCCCATTTTACCTACAAAAGGGGCTAGTTTTAAACATATTCCGTCTGTGCGCGCGTCGCTTAGGGACTCTATATCCCGTACCGACCCCTGAGCCCTGCCAAAAAGGTAACATCTGCACTCTGCCATCCACATCTTTTTGGTCCCTCTCTGCATTTTCAAATACACTATAGACAGCACCCAAAGAACAACTAGGGCTTCTCGACGAGCCCAAGAAGAAGCCAGCGAAGAACTCTTAACGATCTCCGAGCTTAATTCGCGCGACTTTGACGACTTAACGCTTGCCCGCAAGGACACGCACCACCAAGCCAGTATACCACAAAAAAGGCGCCGGAGAGCACGGGAGGCAGATGAACTTTGGAGCTTTGCATTAGATAAGCCTCCTGAAGGCAAACCACAGCGTGGCAACTCAAATCAAGAGATCTTTTACTGCAGGCGGTGTAGAAAGGGACTTACTAGTGCAACTGCCTTCCGCCTGCATCTCCGGACAACTCACGGCCTGCATATTTTATCGAATAAGAAACTAAAGGTAGAAGAGGAGTCGAATCGCCTCGCTGCTAGCTTTAACATCCAGCAACAGCGTGCAGAGAGTACAGCGGAGGCCCTAAAGGCTCAAGTTCTTCGCGATTCAGTAAACCAAGCTGACTGGCTAAACGTACTGGTTATGATGATAGTCAACCACAACCTCCCTCACACGATAGTCGAGTGGCCTGAGTTCCACCTCCTTATGAAGATATCAAATTACACACTAGTTGAGCGCGACGGTCCGGTTAAAAAGTCTCGCTAGTCTGTTAGAAAGCTGCTAGGAAAGACATATAAAGTTCAAAAGGAAGTTATTAAGCAAAAGCTTACTGAATCGCTCTCTAAAATACACTTTACTACGGATATTTGGACCTCACCAAACAAGAGCTACTACTAAGCGATTACGGCTTACTTTATAGACAAGCTAGGGAGGTTGCAGAAGGCTACATTAGCTCTTCGTGAGCACAAGGATGGTCATAGTACTGATAAACAGGAGCAAATATTCTTTAAAGTCCTGCAGGAGTACGAGATTAACGAAGAACAGTTAGGTTATATTACTAGTAGGCATTAAATCTAATAATAAAACCCTTCAAAGTCTATTTAATAGCTAATTACCTATATACAGGAGACAACCACGGTTCAAATAATAAGATTTGCCGCCTTCTCGCTCGTCGCTTCCAACACTAGGGCGCTCAGCAACACCAAATTCAATGTATAGGTCATATTCTTAACTTAGCTTGCCAAGCCTTCCTCTTTACAAAGAATAAAGATGCGGTAGAGCTAGCTATTAAGGCAGCAGAGGAGCTTCAGCAAGAGGAAGAGAGGCTTAGACTTCACTCAGAGGACAAGTATGATCAGAATAAGACTACTCAGGAAGAGTGGAGAAAGTTTGGTCCACTAGAAAAGATCCACAACGTCGCTGTATAGCTCCGTCGCTCACCATGTCAGTATCAAAGATTTGTTAAACTAGCTGGAAGAATCCTCCCCCGGGACAATAATACGCGCTGGAATTCATAGCTAACAATGTTAGAGGCGGCAATTCAACTAGAGAACTACGTAAGAGTCTTTATTAATAAGAACTAGGATAATATGCAGAAGAACTTTATCAATCGCGATAAGTAGGAGAGCTTAAAGGAGACGAGGGATATTTTAAAGCCCTTTCGCGACACTACCGCCATTCTCAAACAGGATAATGCGACGCTCAATCAGGTGCTAGAGTCAATAGATTACCTTATCAGCCATATTAAAACAAAGTAGAGCGAGCATACAGCCGACACAAACCTCTCTGCATCGCTTTTATCTATGTGGTTCGCATTTAATAAGTATTACAAACTTACCAATCAAACACCTGCATACGCTGGCGCACTGCTTCTTAATCCTACCTTCCGGAGACGATATCTTAAGGATGAGTAGAAAGCTGTTAAAGAAGTTTACCTAGGTACGATGGATTGGGCAATTGACGCCGTACGGAGATTGTGGATGAAGGAATATAAGTTTATGGCTATTCCATGTGAAGTTTCAACGCTAATTGACCCAGAGTCCATTACCAATGCCCTTGAACGACACTGATTTGAAAGGGAGATGGCTAGGTCTACATTATTAGACGAGTTTAAGCAGTTTATTAAGGTAATTCTTATAGGATCTTGCTGCCTATAACTTTTACTAACATCTTTCTCTTATAGGGCAACCCCATACCAAGTATTGCTGGCTCTGCCCTTGATTAGTGGCTCGAACCTACCTAGCGTAAGAACTTCCTACGCCTCTTACGCATGGCGATCGATCTCCTCTCTATCCCAGCGATGTCGGCTGAAAGCGAACGCGTATTCTCTAGAGCCAGGCGTACAATAACATAGGAGCGACACCAACTTAGCGCTAAGGTTGTTGAGCAGAGTGAGTGTTTAAAGAGCTAGATTAGATTAACAGCTAGGGACGGAAGGACAATAGCAGGTGATTTGGCTAGGGAGGTGCTGGAGGAGAGTAATGTAATAAGAGATGAAGCTACGGCGGCTGTGCCGGTGCTAGAAGGCCTCCTAAGTCTCTCTACATCAGCGGAGACTTCCTAATAAAGAAGTTTATATAAATATTAGCACCTATTTTGAGCTTCATGCATTCATCTCACTTTTTCAAAGGGCTTACTAACCCAGTCTTGGCATTTTAGGTAACTATATAACATAATATAACTGCCCTCAAGCGGTTATTATATAACTGGAACTGCCCTTCCAATTATGTTATATAAGTTACCTACTACCCTGGCACAAAGGCCTCCCGGATTGCGTTCCCAGCTTGGGCATTGTTTTTCGACACCAGCACAATGCATCCATGAACGGCAACGACTCGGGAGACGAGACCTCGCTCAAGGGCTTCTATGCTTACAAGAACACATTCAAAAATGATACCATATGGATGGGCATTCCAAGGAATGGTAACTCCTTGCTCCCGCCAACTATCGTAATTTCCCTAACGCCCACCCTTTAGTAATATTTATCAACATCACAAACCCTGGCCTTGACCCTGGCACACCAGATTTCGACAACATGTCGGCTATATCTATGGATTCTCCACCACCATTTGAGTCTCGCCCACTTGCCTCATGGCGTACACATAGCAGCTACCTCTCGGTCATAAGCACACTATCAAGCATGCGACCAGATCTCGCTTCTACTAGCCTTCACACGTGCTATACACCTGAGCTCCAAGCCCTACCGCCACTCATGCAATCCCCTCCAGCGTCTGCAGTGAGAACATCTATTTCACCGCCCGCCGCGCTCTGCAATCGCCGCATCTATCCCGCCATTGACCACGTAGCATCTTCAACACCGTCACCTATTAACCTACGCGTTACTTTACCGTTTGAGTCCTCTTTAGACTACATGCCTCGGGCAAGTTCAATCACAAGCTCGCGAAGATCGCCGCCTCGCTCAGAGGGAGACTTATTCACGGAGAAGGGTTACGAGATCCCTTATCTCTTAAGGTGGTTCGCAGAAGGTCCTGGGTACTGGATGGATCTGTTTGACCTGGGCACATACTTCGCTTCTCACATTCCCGTCAAAGCGCGCGAGAATCCATTACTAAAATATGCGGCAGTTGCTTGCGCTGCCAAGGCCTTTGCACGTGTTCAAGGACGCAAGCCGGCCATGGGAGGTAGTGTAACGCGTCAAGCTCAGTCGGAGCTGTACCCTGGTGCGTCACTAGTCAACTGGAAACACAAAGCTACAGTATTCTATGACACTGCTGTGTCACTGCTGCTGCAGGCCTTAAAGGCGCACGCGATCAGCATTCCCGACGACTCGGACTGCGAACCCAGACAATGCAATGGCGACTCAGCATATGGACACAATGTTCCTGCGTCCAAGAGGCGTAAAACTTCAAGCAATACGTCCTTCGTGTCTAGTACTGATGAGTTGTTGGCAGCTTCAGCCATACTTTGCGTGTATGAGTTCTTAGACACTTCCGTCTCAGAGTGGGTCCACCACCTGAACGGAGCCAAATCACTCCTTGTCCTTGCACAAGAGCGTGTGATGCCCTTACAAATGCCGACCCCAAGCTCGATCATGTCTTCGACTAGCTTCTACTTCATTTCTAAGGCCCGACGAGCCATGTTTTGGAACATTGCCCGGCAAGATATGCTTGCAGCACGTAAGTATCCTCAGTATGAGCCCCTGGATGCCCTGCTAATGCAGTATACTAGTCATAAACAAGACCCGGACCCGACTCGATACGGAAAGCATTTGGCTATGGAAAGAAGCCGGACTTCTTATCAATGATCAGGGATTCATTGTCCCCAGCAACACAACTGAGGGTGGCTACCCAGAAGGCGAGCTCATGATGAAAGAAGACCTCCTCTGCAATGCTTTGGTCTGGCTCATGGCTAAACTAGTCAACTTCATGGCAGCGGGAAATGAAATTTCCGACAACACGGGGATCACCTGGGCTGGCGTTCCTCAGAGAACGCTTCTGGACCACTGGTGCAATCTGCAGAAGCAGTTCCAGCTTTGGCATGATCGCTTGCCGGTGACCTTCCAGCCCTCCGCTAGGGTGAATCCTTCACATACGCCAGGCCATATCCAGAAGGGTGACAACGAGTCGATGTTTACTGAAGTTTGGTACAGCATCCCGATGTGCGCATCGACCATGCAATCCTATCATATGAGCCAGGTCCTCTTGTGCATGAACAAGCCCCACGAATCTACTCAGGGACGCAGCACAGTGTGTGCACGCCTTAATTCATACCAGTCAGGTCTCGCTGCTTGCCAAAAACACAGCCGCGAAATCGTTGGAATTTCACTTGCTCGTTTGGACGAAGCAGTCCGCATTCACTCGGTCCAGCCCTTGTTCACCGCTGGGCAGTGCCTCAGTGATCCTCGCGAACGCCAGGTGATCCTCAACCTTCTTCGAGACGTCGAGTCAGATATCGGCTGGGCCACTGACTACTGGGTACGGCGGTTAGCCGAGCAGTGGCAGTGGGAGGAACAGGAGATTTGTCAGATACAAGGTGCGTGCCCTGAAAGAGTATGCTGTTAGATCTACAGCACAGCAGCGAGGGTACGCGATACTGTGTTGTAGTACAAAGCTCGGGTGTAACCACTTGGCACACACACACACACTAGATAAAAAGGACAAAATAGCAAGGAACAAAAAAGACAGACACAACAATAATCAATTTTTTTGACTACCCACTCGATTATCTCGTTCAATTATAATCCGATCGCGCCAGATAACGCATTTTATCTGACACCCTTACACTTCTCCACTAACAAAATAGGTTGGATTACCAACAACTTTTCGGTCAATACTGCCTTGTTGATGCGGCTCAATTCAGCCGAGATTTATGGGGTATAACATATTGAAATTAAATTATGCGTGATTTAGGGGTGTTGATTAGAGTTCAAATTCAAAGTCGATGGGATTTGGAAATTTTTGCCATGGTTTCGGTTGAACAACCCCCCGATTCATGTTAATCGGGAGAACTTGAAAGCCGACCAAAAACCCTGCACCACGAGTCTGTGCTCCACCAAAACTAGTTGAAGCTCTAAACTAAGAACGAGTGTGACGATTTTCTTTCTATGAGATCTACAACTACTTTATAGTTGTAGGAGCTCCTCTATCTGCCTAGCACCACTAACGGCTTTCTAGGCAGTCACCTCTATGGTGCTTATTATAAGAAGCAACCTGATCATAGGATTAAACTAAACTTGAAGCTGACGCTCTACCGTGTCCGTGCACCCCTTGCACGTTTTCACCCCTTGCACGCTGAACAACATAATAGCTTAATGTCGCAGGCCAGGAAACATCTGTATTAGTAATCCAGCTGTGATGCTGCATGTAAATCTGCGGGTTGGAGTACCCCACACTTCAGACACAACATTAATCAATACAACGCTGCTGCTTATCATAATTATCTCAACTTTCATCGTTTTAGCACGTTCAGTGCGACAGATGGAAATGGCTACTCGGTTCGCCCGCAACCCAAACGCCGCGCTGGTTGACGTACCTGATTGGATGAGGACCGAAGGATTGACCGCCTAGGATTGGCAGGTTATTATAGACTATATTCGGATATTACAGCCACTCAAGGTTGCCTCAAAGAGGCTCGAAGGACAAGGAAAATGTGGGCGTTCTGGTGCTCTTTACGAGGTTATTAAAACTTTTGAATATAGCCTCCGCAAGTACGAGAGCCAGTTTGACTTCTTAAAAGATGTTGACTATAACGAGGCGGACGCTCCCGAAGATCATGAGCTTTATAGTAATCTTGTTGATGTGGCTTCAAGTTCACATGGCAAGTCTTTGTACTCACGCTGTCACAGATCTCTTACTGATTGCTTCGTAGTCTTTAGCCAAGCTCTACCTGCTTGCTGCTTCCATTGCCGGTTAATAAAGTGCCACTTGCGGTGTGGGTCGAGTACAATGGCGGCTACCAGTGCTGGTGAGCGATCCATAAGACAATAGTACTCATCTGCCTTCGCCCATCCATGTTCGAGCAATGCGTGTATCCTCATATCGCGACCAGCGTACTCAACCTTAGCATCCTCAAGACGACTGAGGATACATTCAAGCGTAGGTAAGACGTAGCCAACTCCTACAAAATTACCAGTGCTAGCGTCGCCTTGCAGAGCCATGCAGCGTTGCCAACAATACTGTATTGCAATATGTCGCACTTGGATGTGCTTATGATGATGCATCAGGAAGAATTCATGATGAGCAGAAAAGTTGTATTGTGTGTGTATTGTGTCTTGTGAACCTGACCCCGCACGTCTTAGATTATATGGCAAGATTACTAATGCAGTTTCTTCCTCAGGCTCCCTGGGATGACACCTTGGCCTGCGACACAATATTTTGGCTGTATTGGATTGTATTGTATTGTATTGCTAGAATCAATATGGGCAGTGATGCATTGAATCCGGGCCGCTTCAACGCTGATTCAATGAATCTGAATCGCAGTCCCGCTTCAGATTCAATGAATCAGGGCCTGCGCCAGAATCAGTTGGTTCAATACATATAGATGGACCGTGATAGGTTCTGCGCTGAGCTTAGTACGAAGGAGCTCGTATTTTTGGAGTTTTGTGGCTAAAATTTAAGTCAACTTGCAGCAACCTCAACAAAATAGCTATAGTATATTTTAAAATAAAAGATTATTTAACCCTATTAAGCACTATCTTAAGACTCTATATTGCAGGTTTTGGAGTACTTGCTTATAATCTGTTGTTGTTCTGGTGGGTTGCGCGTAATAGGTTGGGGGGGGGGGGGCCAGTGCTTAAAAAATACGAGCTCCTTCGTAGGTTCCACGTCGGACAGGTACAGCCAATCCCTGTGCCAAGATTACTCTTAGACGAAACAACGCCGCAACCAATGGGTTGTATAGTGTCGCACTGGAGGTGTGTGTTAAAACGAACAGTGAAAATGGGTGAAGAAAGTGAGGAGAATGCATTGTAACTGTGTGTGTATTGTATGTATGTAGATGTGAGATCCTTTTTTTGTGCTATAGTGAGGAGAGGTGCTTTTATGTCCCTCGCGACAGCTATCATGTGATGATTGATTTCTGAGCCAATGAGCTTCCACCAGGTGGATCTGGCCTGCGACATGTAGTTTTAGACAGTTTTGTATTACTTATAAACGCTGGCTCCCTCCTACATTTAAGTACTTTTAGTTCTTTTGACCCACCCTTAATTAAATTATCGTTTATAAGTGCCCTTCAAAGTTCCACATACACGCTGCGATCTTAATATCGTTATAACATGCCTTCTCAGAGCCCTCTAGCAGCTGAAGCGCCTGTTTATGACCTTTCTAGCGATGACGAGAGCGACGCCCCTTCTACTGCTCTTGCTGCCGTGGAAAACGACCCTCCAGAGGCCAATAGCGAGGTGAACAGTAGCCGGACCAGGAAACGTACTCGTGGGGTTGTTTTGACAGATATCTGGGCCGCAGCTCGTGAACCAAAGGAGGGAGAGGAGCCCAGGGATAAGCATGGCCATCGATGGTTCTATTGCTCGATTTGTAAGTGGAAGGGTGCCGCTTCATACCGTATACGAACGCACCTTTGTTCACATAATATACGGATTGACGATGCTCAACCACCAGCTAAAAGAAGAGCAATAGAGAGGGCAATATCGGGCTTACCTGGGTTCTTTGACCGCCAGAAGGCGAAGCAAGAAGGTCGTGATCTTACAGAGGAGAAATACCTTAGTAACACAATCAACAAGCCCGCGTTTCTAGAGGCCCTGGTACAGCTTATTAGTAAGCACTCACTACCGCTTAGCATAGTCGAATGGCCAGAGTTTTACGCGCTCATTGCTTCCGTCAACTACGTAGCCGCGAACGTAGTTAAAGCAAGCCGCAATAAAGTTCCAGACCTCCTCAAGTCAAGCTTCTTTATGCACAAAGACCAAATCAAGACACGGCTTCAAGAATCACTTACCTAGATACACTTCTCTATTGATATGTGGAGTTCTCCAGGAAAGACTGGCGTGCTAGGAGTTGTAGCTCACTTCATAGACAAGTCCTCAAAAAAGGTTGAAAAGGCGCTTTTAGCTCTCAGAGAACTGCCTGGGACTCACAGTGGTGAAGCTCAAGCTGAACACGTTCTACAAGTTATCAATGAGTATAATCTTGTAGACAAGATTGGCTTCTTTACTCTTGATAACCATGGTGCAAATGATACAATGCTACGAGCGGTCGCACGCTCTATCTCACGCCTTAATCCTACACGGTGTCGAATTCGGTGTAACGGCCACATCATCAACCTCGTCGTACAAGCATTCTTGTTTGGAAAAGACAAAGAAGCCACAGAAGAAGCTATCCGGCAGATCGGCGAGCTTTCAAAGCAAGAGCGGAAGGGCAGCAGGGAGAGACTACAAACAGCTGCTGAATGGAGAAAGCTTGGCCCACTTGGAAAGTTACACAACCTTGTGATCTGGATACACTCTTCTACAAGACTCTACCAGGCCTGGATTCGGCTTACTGGCCGTATGATACCCAGAGACAACGAGACAAGGTGGAATTCATGGTGGTTGATGATACACGTAGCGCTTAAGCTCCGTAAAGAGATGAATAACTTTGTA
This sequence comes from Pseudopyrenochaeta lycopersici, assembly GCA_003313425.1. Lineage (NCBI taxonomy): Eukaryota > Fungi > Ascomycota > Dothideomycetes > Pleosporales > Pseudopyrenochaetaceae > Pseudopyrenochaeta > Pseudopyrenochaeta lycopersici. The sequence goes on along the minus strand of NHZP01000041.1, from coordinate 362,899 downwards.
CAAGACCACTGGTTGGAGGATGGAATTAAAGAGGATTATTTAGATCCAAATGATTGGCAAGAACTGATAGAACTTCACGACTTCCTTCTCCCGTTCTGGGAGATTACACAGGGCACGCAATTCGATATTTCAAGCCTTGATCAGGCTCTGTCAGCAATGGACTTCCTACACCTCCATTTTACTTCCCAATCTGCTCTATACAAAGACCGCAAAGATCTCGCAATGGAGAACCGCCTTGTGACTAGTTGGTTCAAGTTTGGAGAGTACTACAAAATGACAGAAGAGTCTCCAGCTTATGCTGCCGCAATTCTTCTGCATCCTTCACTTCGTAAAGCTTGTCTCCAGAACTAAGATTCGTGGGAGAAAACCGACATCAATAGGGCAGTTCGGGAGCTTAGAAAATTATGGAAAGATCACTTCAAGCCAGCTATAGAACAGCGCTCTACTCAAGATACGCTAGAAACGCCATACGAGCGATGGAAGCGCGAGAGGTATTTAAATATAGGTGTTGGTAGTACAATAGGTGATGACTTTGAGCGTTTTATCATAGTATGTTTGCTGAATCTTCATATAGTTAAGCTAATTAATTCTACAGGCTAGTCCTTATTCTATTGGTGAACAGTCTCCTCTTGAATACTGGCTTGGGCCAACACAGCAGAAGACGTATCCTGAACTCAGTTTGATGGCCATCACAATATTCTCTATACCCGCGATGTCCGCAGAGGTGGAGCGTGTATTTAGTAGTTCTCGGCGTACGATCTCATGGGATTGAACGAGGCTTTCAATCAAGACGCTAGAGATGCTGGAGTGCTTGAAGCATTGGATCACGAGTGGGCTTTCTTATGAGACTTTTCTGACAGATGAGGCGGTTCAGAGGGCTATAGAGTCTACGGAACAGGAGCTTGCGTGACTAGAGGCTAAATTAGAAGGTAACAAGTAATAATACTACTGCTATACCGTACATCGTACATCACCGCTTCAAATTAGTGAATCAAACTGAATCCGATCCCTGATTCAATGAATCATCCTGAAGCAGGCTCTGCTTCAGGATCAGTCCGGTTCAATGCATCACTGACGAAGAGCAGGATAACCACGAAGACGCCATTCGTCCGAAAGGAGCTGAGTAAGAAGATAAAGGAGAGTATACACATCACAGCTGGATAGAACGCTGTGACAGATGGTGATCAGTACCCTCACTTTAATCGATCGCAGGGAGTCATCACACTTACCATAACTAGCCATAAACATGGGAGTCTGATTTTCTGTCCCCGGACTACCCAAGCTACTCCCATCCGGGTTGAAGAAGCCAATGGCATTATAGTAGGGTATGAATGTCGTTGCATAGGAGAGGAAGTGCGCTCCTGTCAGATTGTCAAATACAAGGAAAGAGCGATAAATAGTAGGACCGATAACTATTGGTAATCGACGGAACCTCCGGAAGCAGAGGAGACATAGAAGAAAGCAGGAGACAGAACTCAAAAATGAAGACAATCATGATCAACACACAATCGATTCATCGCAATCATTAATTCTGCAAAGCGCATTTCAGCATTTCATCTGACAAATATACATTTAGCTTGTGTCTACATAGGTAGACAACGCTTCGCGGCATTACGCATTACTTAAGCATACTGCTCTTTCTTGCTATGTTTATGCAGCGCTCTTCCCTAATAGCTACTTAACGCGAGACCAGCGGCTTGCTATGCGAAGGGACAGGCGACTAGCTGTAGCACAAGAAGTACGATTCTAAAGACAGGTAATTCTATGCGCCTTAGAAAGAGTATCTACTAAAGCACACACTATAGTAGCAGGTTGAAGTGATAGTGCTGCGCTGCGCGAAAGGCGATGTAAGCTGTTGTTCCTTGTACGAGAAATAAGGCTAACAGTCTCTACACGTCTTAATTATAAAGTTTGCTTCTTATTAAAACAGCCCTATAGCACCACGTTTTACTTGGATTTATATGCTCCTTCCTCGAGTGTTGCTGTCCATTCATTTACTGTCTTTACTTGGTCTGCTATAATAGGCCAAATTAGATTCGTTGCAGCATCCTTGTGGGCAGTAGAAAAACCGGCTGTTGCATCAGTCCTATAATGAAGTTAGGAATTAATACGAAATAAGTAGCTTTATAGGAGTTGCTAGACTTACAACAAAGTGACATGGTATCCACTAGTGTAAGCAAAGTCAGCACCTTGGTTATTCAACTTAAGTCTTGTCAGTTAAGAGAAGAACTCACAGCTCACGTGCATATCGTGCGGTAGACTCAAGACACGTGTTGGCGATCATCCCTGCCATGACCAGATGAGTAATTTCGCGCTGGTGTAACTGATAGTCTAGATCAGTGTTGGCGAATCCACTAAAAAACGAGTTCCTCGTGTTAGCGCAGAAACCACGAACATTCGGCGTCGGGCACAATGTATCCGGTCCGCCTACCGCTTTTCCCATCGAAGATCAGCATGTCGCACTCACCTGCTATTCCAGTGCTTGCTGACCACCACATCTTTATTGCCCAAAACGTCCGGCTCGAGGCCTGGGAAGATCTCTGCTCCCCAGCTTCCTTCCTCCAGGGCTCTAGATTCACTCAATCCTGTCGTGGTAACGTTCATGTGTTTCCATCCATCATAATTTCCCGCACGCCAGTTCTGATGCAATGCATAGTAAATAGGTACACGGAATTTGCGGGCCGCATCGACAAGGTCCCTCAGGTGCTGTATGGTATTGGACGCTGCCATCGATTCGCTGACGAAGCTGTTGATTTTGCCTTCGGGGTGAAGGAATTCATTGTAGACGTCAACAAGGACTACAGCCCTTTTGTCGGATACGAAGCCTAAAGGCAGAGACGGGGTAGGAGTTGACATTTTGTCACGAGTTTTTTGGTAGAGAGACATCCGGGCTGCATTGAACTATTAAATACTGGAAGATTCTTAACACCTTTGTTAAAGTTGCACCGGTGTGCCTAGTACGCATGTTCGATCAGCATTTGTGCACTACAGAGTTGGGGTAACAATTGCAGTTTCAACGCTAAAACTATGTGGGCAAAGCCGCGGCAATTCCTTTGGCCCGTTGCGGAGAGGAACTTCTGCCGATTCCGAAAGGTTCAAAAACATGAGCGTAGGTTGACAGTACGAGATGCAGATATTGATCACTAAACATTTACGTCAATTACCAATCTGGTGAATGGCCGGAGACATAGCATCCAGATATCTGATCACGACAATCCTACTGATACCCATGGATTAAGTCAAAGATACTAGCAAGCGGGACAGGCACAACCGAAATCCCAGCGCTTGTGCTTGGATCTAGCCAGGCAATCACGACGTAGACACCAGTGTGGCCAATGGATGGAACGGATCGTCGATCCAATCCAACGCCATAAAATCCAGGGGTATCCAGTCCAATCCAAATCCAATCTAGTTCAATCCATTCAGCCTTAGCCATAGTGGTCTGAGCGGGTGATCAATGTGTATTATGGAAATCTCTACAACGCCCATGGGGATAATTTCGGTAGAAAATGGTTGTAATGGATTAATCTAAAGTATGATGTAGAGATCTTGCTACAAAATATGACGTCTTTTCTCATTCAACCGGCTTTTGCCTTATGTCGATAATACCGGCCTTGTCCCATGAATACAGACACTGTGCTGCCTGTGCTGTACTACACTGTAGATGATTGCGGCGGTCAGTTATCATCATGCCTAATCTACTAAATATTCTTTCTGGCTTGTCGCTCATTGCCGGAATACTGAGAATATCGATAGCTATCTGCGTAAGCTGCGGATACTGGGCTTTGCCAGTCGTTGTCCACCAGGCGATTGGCTCGTCACACTCGATCTGCCCTTGAGTGCAATAGCGGTCATATTCATCCTTTCTCTTCTTACGGTTAGCTGTCTGCGCAGCTTTGATACCTCTCATTCGATACGCTTGAATGCCCGTGGGCTCACCATCGCGCGGGTTCTTCTTTTGGGGCGAAAGGGCATCTGAAATGGGCTGTTGCTTGTAGCTGTTAAGCTAGAGCCTTTTGACTGCTCTCTGCCCGTCTTTGATCTACTTCGGCTGCTTGTTCCAGAACGCTTCGAGATAATCCTAGTTCTTCGCAGGATTAAGAACGACGGCGGCAAGGTAGACAGGCGAGTCTCTAAGCTTCTGGTAATACTGTTGAGCTTTGTCGATTGCAAGCTTGATTTGGGCCTTGAAATGCCATTCCCCTTGAATAATGTCTTCTGCTGCAGATTCGTATGAGGCATAAACAGCAGTCAGCTCTTCGAGAATATACTCGATATCCTGAATGACGTTTGTCAGCCCGCTGGATGTACTATCACCTAGTCGACCCTGTAGATCTAGCGTCGCCTCATAACAGGGCCTGAGCAGTCTTTTATACTCAGAGAGTATGTCCCAGTCCTTTTCCGTTAACCTATCTGTGAAGATGTCCTTGCAGATTGCTGCATCCTCAACTGGCAACTTTGTACCCTTGGCATTGTTCCGTTTGATCAGTCTCTCTTCTGATTCAAGCTAATAATTGAGAGTATTGCGGAGTTTATTCGCACGACGGAGCATATTATAGACGCTATTCTAGCGTGTATTGTTGTCTCGGCAGAGCTCGTAAGTCTTGAGGTCAGCTTTATCGGCCTCACTATCGGATTCTTCGATGTATTTCTGCTGTGCTATGGTACATTAAGAACTGAATTTGCTGGAAGGGCAGTAAACTTACCTGCGACCCATCTAGCTTGTCGTTAGGGGCTTGAATACGTCTAAATAACCAGGTTATGAAGTTTACCGACTGGTCCGTTTTTTCTCTAATGCCTCAAACTCTCTTTGATGTTTTTTGGCATCTGATCCCCTATTTCGAATAAATCTGGGTCTACGCTGAAAAGAAGATGGCGAGCAATGAGATTGATAATATGGCTAGAGCAGCGAAGGCGTCGTTTAATAGCATTAAAACTATACGTCTCTGTAAGAGCATCCATTGCCGTATCGTTGTTCGAAGCGTTGTCAAGCACAAAGAATCTAATCTTGTTCATGACCTAAAAGTCGTCGATAACCTTGCTGACCCTATTGGCGATGTTGATACCTGCGTGTGAGCCTAGTTGCTCTGGAGTTGAGAGAAGGATGCATCGAGCCTTAAAGTCCTTGTTGAGAAAGTGAGCGACAATGCCGTTGAGGGATAATAGGTTTCCGGAGGTCTAGAGATTAAATGCGAAGTGGACTTTACTCGAAGCATCTTTTAACTCCTTCTTTACTGTCGCTTTATGAAGCTCAAAACCATGAGCTACCTAGGCCGAAATCGTGGTATGGGAAGGCATTGCAGGTTCCGCACGGGAAGAGAGGTATCTAATGAGCTCACGGAACGCTGCACTATCAACTTGACGAAAGGAGACATTGTCATAGACAATCCAACGAACGAGAAGCCTCTGGAATCGATTCGTATCAAATTCCAGCGCTAAATAGTTTATGATTTCCTGTTCTCGAGGAATAGACGCGTCGAGGCTAGCAGCATCCGCCGTAGAGGGAGCGGGCCAGACTTGTCGGCAATTCAATATTGATTGATAAGGGTGATATTGATATTGAATTGATATCCAGACCCAAGATTGATATTGAATTGATAATATTGCCAAGAATCACCCGATTGGGACTAGCATATAGAATCTATGGTGTTTCAGACACTTTGGGCACCTATAGTCCGGAAAGCCCATTGTCATCGCTTTCTACTTCGGCTGTGATATTGCCAGGATCTTCTGCCGGTATGTAGAGTGTCTGGATAAGCCCGTTCTTATTCCAATTACCCAGAACCTCTGTCATCTCCACAATCCATGCTCCTAGCCTAGCTCTGTCCCATGAGATAGTTCTCCGTACGCCTGAGAAGACGCGCTCGGCTTCATCAGACATTGGAGGAATAGAAAGGATATCCATCGCCATTTGATGAAGCCGAGGGTATTCTAGTCGCTGCTCCTCTTTACACCACCACTCCAAAGGAGAGCAAGTGATCTTACAAGGCTTTGCGTTCACAAATTTCTCGAATTCATCCTCCTCTTCCTCCTCTTCCATAACGTCAAGCTCCGCCGCAAGCCTCTCAAATTTTGAGAGTTCTGGTTGTGAATTATCCGCCTCCTTCTGCGACTTTAGAAGAGGCAGATCCTTATAATTTGCCCAAATCTCTCTTGCGGTAGTAAGGGCCGGTTCTCTCCAGGAGGATACCCAATTGATATCAATATACTTGAGGCGGCGTCGGGGATGGAGGAGGAGGGCTGTGGTATAGGCAGGCGCTTCGTCAGAGGATTTGTAATACTTGTCAAGGACATACCACCCCATATTAATGGAGTTGACTATATGGGAGTTGTTTTTATATTGAATCTACTTAAGATTAGCAGTATAAATAAGTTTTTTATCAGCAACATACCTTTGCTTCCTCGTAGTGTTTAAAGAGGATATCCATTGTCCAGAGAGCTTGGTCAAGCGATGACCAGTTAGCTTCCTGTGTAAGTGTTGCTTGATTAAATGGCTGTAAGAATTCAAGAGTCATTGTAAGAGTCTCCCAATCTTCCGCAGAAAGAACAGCGCCACCAAGGGCTCTATGATGCTTTTGACAGAACTTATTCAAAGCATCCTGCTTCTCAACGGCCAATGCAATCAACTTGTACCAGGAGTTCCAGCGTGTTGCGTTATCGATGCCCAGAAGCTTCCCAGCAAGTGCCTCCCACTCATCAGTCAATATAGTGGAGGAGCGAATATAGACAGCGATACCATGGAGGCTCCCAAGCGCTCCATTGGACTGCCACCTAGCCTCGTTAAGGAGTCGCATTCTTTTGCCTTTCTTGTCGCCTCTCTTCTCACGAAGCTGCTCTTGCAATGCTTCAACCACAGTGATATCAGACTCCTCTTTTGCAGCCTCAATGGCAGCCTCAAGGGCTTCTACTGTAGTTGCAAAGAGGAAGGCATCAAGAGATAGATTGATTATATGACCGCTGCATCGAATCCGCCTCTTTTTTGCATTGAATTCCACCCCAATTTTTGTAAGAGCATTTGCAATAGCCCTACAACAAGTGTCGTTACTGGAAGCATTATCCCCAATAATATAGCCTGTCTTCTCCGTAACCTCATAGGCTTGTATTGTCTCGAGAATATGCCTTGCCATCGTCTCGCCGCTGTGAGAGAAGCGACACTGTGGGAGGGAGAGGAGAGCTTTGCGGAGGGTGTAGTCGTGTCCAACGAATTGCGCGCAGATGCCAAGGAATGATTTCCGGTTTGCCGATGACCAGAGATCGACAGAGTAGTGGATTTGAGACTTTGCCCTGTGTAGGCGCTCCTTAATGGTAGCGTAGTGTGTTTTAAAGCTTCGCTCAATGTGGACAGGTATAGTAGTGTGTGACTCGATAAGTAGGTTTTCGACCTCTGGATTAACTGCCATTAGGAGCGCTTGGTATTCTGGCCATTCAACACAGTTGAAAGGCAAGCGGCGGCGAGTAACAAGCTGGATTTGTGCCTCGTAGAAGGCGTCTTTGTTAAGCGCCTTCGTAAGAACCTCCTCCACATCCTCGGTATTCTTCTCTACCTGCTTCTTTACCGACATTTGAAGGGCTGCTTGGAGAGAGACTTGCCGTACTTTCTTTCCCTTCGGCTCTTCAACATCAACGTAGACTTGATGTAGATTCGCCATATGAGTCCTAGCGTTAGTGGTAATAGCAGTAGCCCAGGGTTTCCCATAGCCGTCACAGTCCTTACAATACATCAGTGATTGCCCTGACTTATCGCGCATTGCCTCATCATTCTCTGGCTTCCGAAAGTGTGTCCATATATCAGCAGCACGCCTCTTTCTTGACTTTACGTCCTCACGGCTACGGTCAGGTCGATGTGGTTTGTCATTGAGGAAGCGCCATGGGCTAGGAGAGGCTCTGGAGGAAGGCGTAGTGGGTAGAGAGGGTGTGGATGAGGAGGAAGGAGGTCGGATAGGCCGACCTTGGGAGTTCTGGGAGGCCATAACGTTGTAGAATGGTTTATGGCGGTGGTTGTGGAGCATGCAGCAGAGAGATAAACCGGTAGATACCCTGGGATTTGCACGCAAAAGGTGCAAAAAAGGAAAACGCGAAAGGACGCGAAAGGGCGCGGAAGAACACCAAAAAAGGCGAAAAAAGGCGAAAAAAGCAAAAAGGTGGTGAGAAGTGGGTGTGCACGTGCCCTTATCAATACTTATCAATATTGAATTGATAACGATATCCCATATTGATATTGCCTACTTGGATGAATATTGATATTGATTGATAAGAACATTGATAAGCACATATTGCCGACAAGTCTGGAGCGGGCTTGCCTTTCATTGTCCAGAGCCACCTCTTTGAGGTATCATTGATAACTTCTTTGTTGTCTTTATCCCAGGCTAGATGATGGATATCTCGTAAACGTGTATTCACGGCAGAGGTACCATTGTCGGTGTTGTAATGGCCACCTTTCCCAGCCAGATGACATTCCTTACAGAGCCAGAATCTTTTCTTCGTCCCCTGCTCCTCTGTCGGCGCGCCAAACGCCCAGAACCATCCTCGAATCCTCTTCATTAAACGTGACAAAGGGATTGAATGCCCGGGAAGCAACCTCCATTGCACCCATGACCAATCGTGGTCCGAATCGGTATAATGGGACTCATTGGCGACGAAAGCTTGGCCATCCTATTCAGAGAAAGGTTAGTATAAGTGCAAGAGAGTTATTTCAGGGCCCTACCGCGGAGAGTGGTGCAGACAGTGCAGAGCATGTTGAAGGAGCAGATAGAGCAACCTTCTCCCCCTCAAATGACCGTAAAGCGTCAACCGTAAGAGGTAATAGTGATGTCATGTGACGCAGTAATAACAGTAGTGATAACTGCTGCGGAGAGCAAAACAAGAACAATAACTTAATGAGGCATGTTAGATCCAGAGCTAATTTTTTTTGAAAAGGTGCGACACCTTCAACGCCTTGCAACTCAGACTTCGTCACCTTGGGCTCGTTTTATAAGGAAGCAAATAGCTATGATTCCAGTGGCTTATGCACGGAGTATCTGTCGCCCCGTACTCAGAATTATCTTCACGATAATGCGAAGAAATTCGCTCGGAATCAGCCATTCCGCTTAGCTAGCAAATATGGCTTACGCATTAGCACTATGATGCCTCGTTCTCTAATCTCCACCACAATGTGGCGGCAGTAATTTCGATTTGGATTCATTGGATTCCTCCATCCAATCCAATCCAATCCAAAACGAAGCGGATTGGATGGACAATCCAAATAGCTTCCATCCATTGGCCACACTGATCTCCAGTATGCCAGTCGATCCTTGACGCAATCCTATAGGTCTCTACGACCTGCAGAAGCAACTTAGCTTGATACTCTCCAGTATGGGTATAGTGACATTCCGGGAGAGCCAGTAATGCCGTTTGAAGCTCCCAGTTCGCATCGACCCACTGTGCGGTGACACCAAGAAGGGAGTGGCGGTTGGGCGAAGACCAGAGATCGGAGGAGATGTGAATAGAGCTCACAGCGGTTTGGAGGCTCTCTTTGATCTATTCGCGATAGTAGTCTTCATTTGTGATGATTATGCGGAGGAGCGAACGGCGGGTTTGGATGAGTTGATCCTCAATATATGGATTGGCAGCAGGAGAGAGCTCTTGAAACTCTTTCCACTCGATAGCAGAAAACGGGAGCCGACGCTGTGTGAAGAGGGCTATGATAGCATCATGATATCGTGGGAGACTGAAGACATTCCGCATGGAATCGGGCGATGGAGAAGAGGAGAAAAAGGAGGTAAGCCTTCGAGGATTATTTGTAAGGGAGTATCCGGTTACAGGCTCGGGAGCTGGGCTCGAGGATGCAAGAGCAGGAGTAGGAGCCGGTAATGGGTGGTTATTCAGAACATGTCGGACAGCATTCATGCGATGATTTCCAGAGAATGGTCGAGCAACGCAGACTCTGCAGGTATAGATAGTAAAGCCCTTACTTCCCTTCTTACCAGATGGAGGCTCCTTAGAGACCTCTATAAATGAATAGAAGTTGGCAGGGAGAGATGAGGACGAGGATTCAGCAGGAAGCAACATAGCGTAGAGTACAATAACCACAAGCTTGCGGGATTGAGCTGAATTAGAAATGGTTGCGATGCGCAGCCTATATAACTGGTTTAACCGGTTTACACGATTAGATTAAATCAAACAAACCTGTTGAATATCGTGGTGGCTGAAACACGAAGGGACTGTGGTGAGGCGACATATATATATGAGAGCAATTCCCCACTAGTCCGTAGATGAAGTAACACAACAACAATGAACAACTATCACTTGTCTCAACAAAACCGGTTAACCAAAACCGGCCAAATATGCAGACCGACCGGTTAAACGGAACAACCGACCGGAACAACCGACCATTTTGCCCATGTATGCACAGACCATTAGGTACGCCTTGCACGCTGAAATAGGATATCTAAGCGTAACAATTCGCCGATCGGATTGATTGTTAGCAACTCTGCTAGGAACGCATTTGGCATGAGCATCTAGCTCTATCGAAACGCTGGTGTCCTTCATCAGCCATAGAGCTATCTAGCTTGCAATTAGCAGCGCCAGAAAGGACTGTCCGCCACTATTGAGCTGGTTCTTGTAAGCCAGTATTGGTCACATGATTCGAGAATTAGTAATCTCTCATGAACATATAGCGGCAGGCCACCCTCCATCTAAAACAGACAATCAATATGATATGCACTTCTATGAACAATTTCTTTGTGCACCCTTTAAGCCTTACAGAAGGTTACCGGAGAAGACGTCAATGCAGCATTTAAAAAGGACGTTGAAAACAACTGCACCACTGTCAGCCATACCCTCGCGATGATGGCCACTAAGATGCTCCCAATTCGCGACGCTTGGATCGTCGACAGCGGCTGTGCTCAGCATGTGTGCAACAACGCCTCGAAGTTTGTCCAAATAGGCACATATCATGGGCCTGCACTCAGGAGCGTTGATGCATCCACATCTCCCTCAGGAGTAGGAACGATCAATATTCTATGCAATTCACACGGCAGAAGAAGATGGCTTATCCTTGATAACGTCCTCTATGTCCCATCTGCGCATGCAAACCTCATATCCGTGCCGCAGCTGCTCGAGCGCGGAGCTAAGGTCGAATTCTCTAGCAAGGGCGCCAGTATACGCAATAAGTCAATTAAGAGGAGCTCATATACTGCAAGCAAATACCATGGCGTTTATGCGCTCGACCTATGGACAAATTTTCTTTTCCAGCCTACCATGTCAGCCCACAATTGACGCTTTGGCACAACCGACTGGCTCATCTGAGCGATTCAAACCTACGGCGGCTCAAGAAGCAAGCCTATGGCATTCGAGATGTAGAGCCACGAGAACCATGCAAGCCATGCCTTCAGGGGCGAATGACCGAAAAGCCGCACAGCCGCTCAGGTCGAAAGGGGGAATTTCCAATGGAACTCCTCCATATGGACGTCGCAGGCCCATTTGATGAGGGTCTCGATGGCAGTCGCTACTGGCTTACCATCGTTGACGACTCGACTGGCTGGATCGAGGTCATCCCTATACCACGACGGCAGGGATTTGTCATTGAATCGTTGCGCTTCTTTCTTGACCACAATTAGCGCCCTGAACAGAAGTGTAGACGGATACGACTTGATCGAATCCCTGAACAAGTGGGAGAAGAAATGAAATTCATCCTATTTTCCCGGGCGATTCAGCCTGAGGTTACAGGTGTAGATCAGCACCAACAGAATGGCGTGGCTGAAAGAGCCTATAAGACAATATATGATCGAGTTGGACCTACACTAGCACACACAAAGCTTCCATCGAAGTTCTGGCCAGAGATAGCTCGAACGGCTGCATATCTCTCGAACCGATCGCCCTCGTCAAAGCTTCAGATGACACCATACCCGGAACAGGCCATGTCTGAAACGAGCGCCGGGGACTCGCAAATACTACCTCGGGCGAGCACCAAGGACTCGCAAGTACTACCTTGGGCGGGCGACGGGGACTCGCAAATACTACCTCGCGCGAGTGACGATGACTCGCAAACACTACCTCGACCGAGTGACGATGACTCGGGAGAAGGAGCGCCGTCCCAATCGAGTGACGATGACTCGCAGCCAGTTGCTGAACAGGGAGACAGGACCTTGTCGCCTTCTAGGAGTGACGATACCTTTGGCTCATTTTCAGATGTTTCCGAAGGAGAGGATTCACTACCTAATGGCGGCCAGCAACGGGACGACGCTCGACACGATCAAGCTTGGGGAGAACGGCAACGATATCCGGGACACCACCTTGATCGCACAGTTCATGAGGTGAGGCAACAAGCCTTAGAATATCACCCTGAACTCAGAATCAGGGCCCCGCAGGCCACATCAGATACATCCGAATACAGTATGGAAGAGCTTGCACTGATGGATGTACCTGAAGGCAACGTACTCCCAACGTTCTTAACAGTAGCTGCGGAAGAAACAGAGCCCTTTGAACCAAAAACTCTTCATCAAGCGAAGAATGACACGAGCTGGCCTGAATGGGAGAGGTCTATTGTTGAAGAAATCAACTCGCTCAAACAGAACAAGAGGTGGGAGCTCGTCGACCATCCTAGGGACAGACGGGTTCTCAGTGGCAAATGGGTCTTCAATCTGAAGAGAGGATCACATGGAGAAGTAATCCGCCACAAAAGTAGGTGGGTTGTGAGAGGCTTCACACAAGAAGAAGGCATCGACTATGACGAGACGTTCGCCTCTGTAGTGAAGCCAATGAGCTACAAGGCCCTATTTGCCATCGCAGCCGCATTAGGTCTCGAGATCGAACAAATGGACGTCAAGACCGCCTTCTTATACGGCGACATTGACCACGAGATCTACGTTGAGCAATCCCACTACATGGGGGATGGCACACCAAGGGTCTGCAAACTTCGAAAGGCGCTTTACGGCTTAAAGCAGTTGAAGCTCTGAACTGGAAGAACAAGTGTGATAATTGTCTGTGTCTGTAGGTCTGTATATATAGCCTACTGGTGTGTTACACCAGTGTTTGACTATCGTATCACATGATCTGGGATCCAACTAAAGCAAGCGCCTCGCATATGGTATCAAACTCTAACCAACTTCCTGCGCGGCGTCAGCTTTGAGCCAATCAATGCTGACCTCAGTATCTTTGTGCGAAGCAATATGTACATTGCGGTGTACGTGGATGACCTATTGATCGTCGGTCCAAGCATTGCAGAGATAAAAAGGATAAAGAGAGCCCTTCGCAACCGTTTCCAAATGACAGACCTTGGACCCTGCAGCTATTATCTCGGGATGTCTATCCAACGAGACCGTCAAAACAGGATACTTTACCTAAGCCAAGAGGCCTACATTAACAAGGTTGTCCATCAATTCGGACTCAGCGACTGTGCCCCTATCAGCACACCGATTGAAACATCACCACCAACAGAAAACAGTCCAGAATACCGCTGTCCCCTTGAACAGAGAATTGAATATCAACGGATTGTAGGATCGCTAATGTACATCATGCTTGGTACTAGGGGGGATATAGCATACGCGGTATCCATGGCGAGCCGGCACTTAGCAAACCCAGGACCACAGCATATGAAGCTCGCACGACGCATCCTGAGGTACCTTAAAAGCACGCGGAGCCTCAGGCTCACGTACAAGGGCCATCTACAGATGTTGAAGGGATACACGGACGCAGACTGGGCCGGCTGTCATGACACACGGCGGTCAACCGCCGGATACCTGTTCAACATCGGAAGCGGAGCCATCAGCTGGCAATCCAAGCGCCAGAGCGTTGTCGCCCTGTCAGCCTGCGAAGCCGAATTCATGGGACAGACGCAGGCAACTAAAGAGGCAATCTGGTTGAGTAGGCTCCTCAATGAGCTCAACCTAAGCCAAGGAAGGGTCGCGACCATCATCTGTGGCGACAACCAAGGAGCCATCGCCCTATCCTCGAATCCGCAATACCACTCACGAACGAAGCATATGGAGATTCAGCGCAAGTAGCAAGAAGAGGTTCAAAAGGCTGGGACAGTTGAATTGAAGCACATCCCAACTGCGGAACAAATTGCCGATGGGTTCACCAAACCCCTTGCACGAGACAGATTCGAGTGGTTTCGGTGGGGGTTAGGGATTGAGTAAGGTTTATGGACTTATGCATAATAAATAAGCTGTCCGGGCACCCTTTCCTTCTTTTCCCGACATAGGGTTTTTTGAAGGTTTTGACGGGGGCCTATACACTGTGACGGAGGGTCGATGGCGCTTCTGACGGAGTCATCATCAAGTGGGAGTGTCAAACATCACAGTGACTGAAACAGCAATATGTGACAGGGGCGGTGGGTGTATATATAAGAGTGAGGCACCACGCCTGTAGAAAAATAACAATGAACACAATCACTTGCTTCAACAGAGACCATGGTCGGACCGGTCTAAAGGGTCGGACCGGTCTGGTATCACGTGCTACGCCAAGCAGCATCTGATTGGCCAATCCAGCCCCAGTAGCCAGCGCACGGTGTTTCCCGCTCTACGACTAATCAAAATCCACGTGACATTGCTTTTGTTCGGCCAATGAAAAGAGGCTTTCAGAATAAGCGATTAGCCAATCAGACTTTATGCTTTCAAAACCGGCAAAAAACCTAGAATTGCTTCACTTCGCGACACAATTATAGAGGGGTGTGAGTGCCTCCGGGCCTGGTATGGAAGGCCCCAATCTGAAGATGACAGCGATAACGAGGATAGTGAGAATGACAACGATATGGTTGATATCTAGTAACATAATACATTTCTTTTCTTCCTTCTATAACTTCAGCCTCATTCTTGGCGGTCTTGGCGGTCTTGCTGGTCGGGTCTGGTTTGACCTCTTGACCAGACCAGACCAGACCATTCCAATCACTGATACCATTTTTAACATATTAGCAGTCGTAGCTCCCGCTGGCCTGCCAGATTCATTATTGAATGCTATTAGGAAGTCATTGGACTAGATGAACTCCTTCTGAGAACGCGCTTCTGGGGCAAAGCGTACCTGAAGCAAGAACGCCGAAGATGTGACTCACTCTTCCTTATTAGGTTAATTTGCTTCCTAATTAGGCATGGTCCATTGGCGCTCGAGGAGCCTCCAGACCCCTCGATCCAGTCCAGTCCAAATTTCTCAAACTCCGTGTCGGATATCACGGTGGCTGAAGCATACATGTAACAGGCGTTGGGAATGTGTACATATATATGAGGCACTCCGCCTGCATCCAACAACAATGAACACAATCACTTGCTTCAACACTCCGGATCCAGTCCAGCCAAATCCAGTCCAGCCAAATCCAGTCCAGTGCTAGTCCAGTCCAATTAGATCACTGTAGACGCGATGACGAGTCTCTGAGCGATGTAGCAGCACAGCATGGAATCTCCACTAGAACAGGCTATAATTGGCGACAGGAGAAGGCTCACTTTAAATATGAGAGGCGTGTACGCAAAAGAAAGGCTGAAGAGAAAGGTCACAAGCTTGGGAGGCCTTTCTGTTGTTATGAGTACTCGAATACGTGGCACATGTGATGCAATTCTCAATAGACTTGCAATTATCTCTATTTTGAGTTGTCTCTACCTCTTCTACAGAGCACAACCTAGTCTTTATATCTGCGGTCTCAACTTCAGCTCTTCGGACTGGCCGACGGTCAATCCGATATTCTCGGTCTCACCGAAAGTCTATTATTTCGGTTTCTCCGATCAGATATCACCGTACTTTCTAGACCTGTCAATACTTTCAAAGTACCTTTGGACAGGATTGAAGCCCTCCTTGACCTTGATCAAAACCCAGTTCAAGATGCTCCTCCACCCATCCAGATCAGAGAGAACAACCTTCTAATTGCTCCAAGAACCTTCTCATATAATATCTCCAATCGACTAGACGCTCATCTCTATGTTGCTGCCTATTCAGATGAATTGAGACATGAGAGCAAGCGGAAAAGGGTCAAATATGGACATGAGCATAAGGAGAAGCCTCTCCTAGGCTTTTGGGATGGAGTATTATTCACTGATGAGGGCCATTTCAACCCACCAACTGATGGTGTTGATTTTGGTGGGCGACTCACCAAAATTGGTGTTCTGCTTATCTCATCGGCAACGAATTATGGCATCACCTGGTGGCGGGGTGCCGCAGGTGACTGGTGAAACACGTTATATCGGCTAGCGTATTGCGATCCGCACGGTTGGATCGCGCTATGCCTTTGCTGTTTGAATTGCATGTCGAATCGCAAAGCATCATGTACCAGAGTAGCTTCATAATCTCAAATCTAAAGACGGTTGGGTTTAGGGAAAGCAGCCCTTGTACTAACAATCAGCGCTCCAGTGTTGAATCGGTCAGGATATAACTCTTTCATTGCTGCTGAGAGCTGTTTGGCATTCTTGACCTGTCCCGACTCGATCAATCTTTCGAAGTCCCTGAGATAGTCCTTGGTGCGCTGCAAGTGCCAGGCCCCGGGGATTTCTCCTGCCTTCTGATGGGCGGCGACAACGCTGGTGGGTGAGAGCCGCTCCACCTTCTCGATACTTGCAATCCAAGCTTGTCTTTTCTCCTTCGTTGCGGCGTTCGCCTGCATGAGATGGACTGAACCATAAACGACTGTACCACAAACAGCCAGTCGAAGACTAGGAACCCATATGATTGTGGAGTTCTTGACTGCCGCCTGTCCAGCAACAATCGCTTGCAACCTGTGTCCGTCGACGTCAAGTTCATTACTTGGGGGTAGTAGCTCTGCCACTTGGTCGGCTGGTGGTTGCTGATCGATTTGTCCTGGAAATTGTGACGCGAAAGCCGCGAGTACTTCAGGCTTAAGGCTGTCTTTGATCGAGTCCAGCGTGGTTTCCGTACAGTGTGTCTTAACGTCCGGAAAGCGTTTGCGGAGCGTAGGCATGCCAAGGAAAAAATCGTGAACTCCATGAGAGATGTAGACAGCCTCTAACTTTCTCTTCCCAAGCGTGTGGCTTATCCAGTCCGCGAGGCCCAACGTTTCTGCCGTTGTGAAAGGTACATTCACCAAGACTGCCGATTTGGGACCATATATTAGTGTACAGGCAATCGGCGACCATGTTCCGATAATTCGACCGTCTGGTCTTCGCATAGGCACGGCAGGGGCGATGTAAACACTAGCTAGGAGTTCCGAAGCCATGATGAACGTAAGTGACAATGTATGTGTGACTCTCGACCTGTAAGGAGTGTTCTTATGTAGACCTCGGCAACGGAGAAGCTACATTGGTGGGGTAGGGACGATTGCGTATGTGGATTAATGATCGGGCCTCGGCAGCTTCTTGACCCTTTTCTCCGAGCGCGCGATCTCCCCTCACCATGTTTGCAACAACAAGAGGAGATGGGAGGTGCAAGTGATGATCGTATATAATTTCAAGTTAGTCTTCGCTGAAGCACGTGCACTCCAGGGCTGCGAAGCCTATTGTTGCTCGTTTAGCGGGGGCTGTAGAAGACAATGCCTCGGCCAGCTTGGAGCTCACTAATCGCAACTTACAAGAGCTTCTCTTTAGCTTCTTTCAATGCCTTATATCTCTCAGTTTTACTTATCAAAGCCGCAACGAAGTCTGCAACGAGCATTCTCGTCTAAGACAAAACATAATTTACTTCCAATTCATATTATCTCGGCCAGACTTGTGGAACGTGATCGAGCAGGATGCCATGGAACAATGGCGATGTCATCCAAGTCCCAGAGTCTTACGTCACGGCAAGCGACAGTCACATCCGAATCTCGAACCATCCAGAGTCGGCTAAGGACGTAACACCTATCCAAATTGTTGCATTGAACAGACCCGACAAGCTGAATGCAATTACTTTGGACATGTTGGAGGAATTGATCGCCTTTTTCACAGCTGTAAATGTCGACGATAGAGTCAAAGTTGTCATCCTCACTGGTATCGGAAGGGTTTTCAGTGCTGGTATTGATCTCAAAGAAGACTCAAGTATGGTTAAGAACGTGCCAGTCAATGTCGTCCGAGACCCAGGTGGTACGTTGGCACTTGCCATGTACAACTGCAGCAAAGTAGTCATGGTCGCGTATAATGGGCTCTCCATTGGTATTGGTATGACCTCGACACTTGCTGCTGGCATTCGGTACGTCTTCCTTTCACCGCAGTACGAAGGACTAACCTCGCGCAGATTAGCGCCCGCTAAAGCCGAGTTTGGATTCCCTTTCGCCCGGATTGGCCTTACTATGGAATCTTGCAGCTCGTTTTTCTTGCCGCGCATGGTTGGCTACAGTAACGCAACGTACCTCCTCGCCACAGGCAAGCGATTCCCAGCGGGATCCAAAGTGCTGGATGGCCTCTTCGCAGAACTCCTGCCCAGACCAGAAGATGTCCTACCTAGGGCTCTTGCACTAGCCGATGACATCCTGCAAAATGTTAGCCCTATGGCGATCCATCTCAATCGGCAGCTTATATGGCGGAATGGGGGGACTGCCGAAGCCGCTCATCTGACAGACAGTCCAATACTAGCAGATATGTTTGGCGGCGAGTATGTTCCTCAGAACCCCGTTGCAGATAGGCCAGACTAATCCGTTGTAAGGGATCATGCGGAGTATAAGACTGCCTTTTTCAAGAAGCAGCTTCCTAACTACAAGAACACTTTAAACAAGAACGCTCCGAGGAGCTATCCATGGTGGGAGGAAGTCTCGGTTAAGTCGCCGCCTCGAGCAGTGCCACGTAACTCGAGCAAGTTGTAGAGTTGACTGTGAGCGCGATAGGCAGAAAGTCATTGTTTAGTACTTATGCAGCATGTGACGGCTGGGGTGTTCGGCGTAAGATGAAACAATAAATGGGCGATGCCGCACCGCCAAGACACAGAAGACTGAAAGCCAGTTTACAAGGGTCACTTAGCCTAAGATGCAAGCAGTTACTTACCTCTTCTTCGACACTTCAATTTAGCGACCAATCTCACACGCAGTGCTGGTCACGAAGTCGCAATCCAAGCAAATCAAGAACAGAAAGCGCTTGGCTCGCCATGGGTTGAAAAAACAAGTCCCTCGTGAAGGTCTGGCGCAACCCAACTCTCTGCGCTCCCTTTTCCTTTCTCTCTCCCTTCCTTCTTCTCCCCACAACGGTAATGGATGCCGAAACAGCAGCGCTGCAAAGCTCCGCTAACTGATAATCATAGCACGAGCAAAGGACCATAATGTCTGCAGGACAACATCATGGCACCGTCGTGATGGCCAGCCGTCTGGCAGAGCTCGAGGTGTAAGACAGCAGTATCTTTCACCTGCAGAAGAGAATGCCCTTGTAAGTTCCAACTCTAGTGGTCTGAATCCGGTAAACCCGTATGCATCAAGTTCATACCTTCTCTAACCTTCAGCATTATTCGCCGGCGTACCACGAATAAAGCCATAAGCGCCTTGGCAAGAACTAGACTCGAGGCTTCAAAATCTGCTACGGATGAGGCATAAACTGTTTCTTCTTGACGTCAATGACTCCCACATACCTATTGTCTTCATGTGGCTCTGTAGGGCTAATAAGTCCCATCTTCTGTATCTCACAGCTCATGCCTCCCACCTGCTGTAGCCTCTAGATCTTGCTCCTATATCTAACTCTGTTCTCTGTGGCCAAATCACGTTATCGTGATGAGATCCGAGCTCTCTCAGCCCTTGATGACGCAACTCCAAACAAGAAAGGACGTTCTGTAGTACCATAGATTAAGGTAAGAGAAGAAGGATTATCAGAACGAGTTATGCGAGCTGGTTATCCGAGCTGGCTGGAGAGCAGCAGGTCTCTGTCCATGCAACCCAGACGTTGTACTGCTCTCATCCCAAAACACCGGCCGGCCAACTACTCCTCCACCTACACGTCAAGCCTCATCTGCCTCAGAGTCAATCTCCAACACCCCTCGGAGCTCTTAGGCCTTGTATAAGGCTCAACAACAGCTTCTGTTGTCAGAATGTCTCTCACGAAATAACGTGTTCCACAAGCGAGCCGATCAAACAAGCGAGCCGATCAGCTCTAGCGCGTACAATGCGTCTCCAGCTTTCCACAAGCATAACAAGCTATGCCTAAGTCCTCTTCTTCTGCAATTGAAGGCAGACTTTGTTTAGCAATTCAAGCATATAATTCAGGTCGAATTAAATCTTTACGCGCCGCATCTCGCTCGTACGATATTCCTTACACAACCCTCTACAATCGCCTTCATGGTACCCCTTCACGGCGCGATTCTCGACCAGTAACTGTAAACCTACCTCTACTGCAGAAGAAGCCCTCCCTCAATGTATTCTCGACCTTGACGCTCAAAGGTTTGCTCCCAAATCTCCGTCGTGCGAGAAATCGCAGATATTATCCTTGCAACGCGCGGCGAGACACCACCTCAAACTGTCGGCCAGAACTGGGTTAGAAACTTTGTTAACCGGCGCGATATGCTCCGTTCGAAGTACAATCGCAAGTACAACGACGACCGAAAGCAATGCGAAGACCCTACTATTATACAAGGCTGGTTTAACCTCGTACGAAACACGATTACCAAGTATGGGATACTCAACGAGGATATATACAACTTTGATGAGACTGGCTTCCAGATGGGTGTTATTTCAACCTCAAGAGTAGTCACACGAGCGGACCGAAAGGGTCGTCCGAGGACTACACAGCCAGGAAATCGGGAATGGGTTACTGTTGTACATGGGGTTAATTCGCAAGGGTGGGAGATCCCCCCGCTTGTTATCCTGAAGGCAAAGCTCTATCAGGCGACTTGGTATACTAATAACCCTGTGCCAGCTAATTGGGCAATCTCAGTTAGCGATAAGGGATGGACAGACGATGAAATTGGGTATGCATGGATTCAGCACTTCAATAAGCACACCGAGTCTCGTACGAAGGGGAAATATCGCCTTCTTGTTCTTGATGGGCATGGGAGCCACCTTACTGGGCGATTTGAAGACTACTGTAAGCAGAACTGTATTATTGCGCTCTGTATGCCTGCATATTCCTCCCATCTACTCCAGCCACTTGATATAGGCTGTTTTAGCCCACTTAAGGTCTCGTACGGTAAAGAGGTAGAGGGGAAGATGAGGCTTGGCATCAATCACATCACGAAAGAAGACTTCTTTGACGTCTACTACTCCGCACATAGTAAAGCAATTACGGCAAAAAATATCCAGAGTGGTTTTCGAGCTACCGGCCTTGTTCCATACGATCCAGAACAAGTCCTTAGTAGCTTACCGCCTGTCGTACGGACTCCAAGTCCAGTACATACCGAGGGCTCCGAATGGGAGTCAAAAACACCTCAGAACCTTACCGAGGTTAAGCGCCAGGCGAAGCACATTCAAGATCAACGTAGGCTTCGTGCGAAAACCTCTCGCTCTCCAACAGAGCGTGCCTTTCAGCAGCTGCTAAAGGGCTATGAGAAGGCCGTACATGAGAAGGTAATTCTTGAGGTTGAGAACGCAGCACTTCGAGCTGAAAATGCACGACAAAAGCGGAAGAAAGCTCAGTCTCGTACAACTATTGAAGGAGGATATATGTGTACTATCCAGGATGGTCAGGACAAGATACACGAGCGTCAGGTGGAGGCGCAAATTGAAGTGGATGTCCTTCAGAGCGAGGCTCGTACAATGTCTCGTGAGCCTCGAACACGCGCCCCACGCAAGTGCAGTATGTGTGAGTCGCTTGAACACACTGCTCGTACGTGCCCAAAGCGCCGAAAAACAACATAGTAGTTTATATATTATTTATTCTATGTGTTGTAGTTTGGTAGAGTGGATCAATTGCTTAACTTGTAGGGCTACTGATCGGTTCGCTTGTTTGATCGGCTCGCTTGTGGAACACGTTACTCTAGGTTCCTTCTGCAACTAGGGTCACGTTAGCCCTTCTTATCGGGAAGTGGGAGATGAGCCACACCGATAACGTGCATATGCAAGCTGTAAGCCAATAGGCTCTAATCCCTGATCCCAAGAACTCAATTCTCGCCGATTCGGGTATTGCCGTGAATTCAGAATACCGGTAGACCATGACAATCTGCAGGTCATGGCCCGGGCTGTACGGGGATCATTACTAGAACTGGACCTTAAATTTGGTCAAAACGGTAACTTGGCGGCTTCACCAAGCGCAAGTCATTAGTGTGCACAGGATAGATGGCATGAAGGGGCTGCAGCGTCGATTAGGGTGTTCCCAATACAATCCTGACGGGAGCAGGAGGCATCAGGTGTGGTAGAGGACTCAAAGCAGCTGAAAGTCCAGCAAAGAGACAGATTTAAGGCCAGGCCTGTGCGCACAGCCAAGCGCTCGCTCCATATACCTGGGCAGGTTTCAATACTCTCTACCTGAGCCTCGCATGCGCTGGCGACTGGGCGGGCCATGGTTACCATCGCAAAGGTCACCGAGCACACCTTATCCCATCAATCGCAGAGAGGAGACCGACGCGTCGGCCTCTGCTAGAGCGGCCCTTCTTATCATGCGAAGTGCTATGGTTTTGATGAATGCACTTCAGCTACCACACGCTGTCCTTACGTCGACTAACTGATCGTTATCCAATCTTGTCCACCTGTCTTCGCAATTACATAAACAGAGCAGAAATGGTGGTCTGGATAACACGCGCCTTTGGCAAGCCACGAGTTTTTGCTTCCTTTCTGTGTTCCGCCCAGCTGAATTGGCGGGCACGCTAATTGGTCATAGCAGAACATCATCCACTCTCCTGGGCTGACTCAAGGCAGCATGGGATCTCGTCCCGGGACTTGCGGATAGAGAGTCGCAGGAATTCCCATCCGCACTTTCACATGGTCATATAAACATAGCCAGATGGTTAAAGCCGCCTTGGGTATGCTATCAAATGCAAAGAACAGCTTAGGCGCCCGCAGTCCGACCGAGCCCTTTGTCTCTTACCTCATTTCTTATTCTATTGTCTCCCCAGAGGGCTTCACTTAGGCGCACGTGCTCAACGACATAATGAACTTCTTGATCAGCTTCTTGGTCCTGCTTCTAGCATACACTCCGTCTACCTCTGCCCAGGATTCGGCTCTTATTTCAGCGATTGCGTCACTACCCCAATGCGCGGTACTTACTCCATCTACTTGGATTTGCATCTGTATTGACACAATTGCAGGTGTCATGCCTTACTACAGCGTTGGCAGAGTCCACCTGCAAAATCACAGACCAGCTGTGTATGTGCGCGAATACTCAGTTCAAGAGTAATGTAGAAGCCTGCGTCTTGCACACATGCAAGACCAAAGAGGCATTGAGTGAGTAAAGGACAAGCATGGAAGGTCGACCGTTGCTGACTAGCTCGTGCTAGCCACTAAGAATATCACGTCAAGAGCATGCAATGCGCCCGTGCGCAACCGAGCGCCCCAGCTTCTTACGACCTACATCACATTAACTGTAACGGCAGCGGTATTCGTCCTTACACGGTTCATCTACAAGATCACGAATCGTGTAACGGAGATCGGGTGGGACGACTACTCTATGCTCATTCTAATACTATCCCTCGTTCCAAGTTGGTTCTTCATAGTCCACTCGCGCGCCAACGGTTTGGGCCGCGACACTTGGACTCTGCCATTTGAGCTTATCACCAACAGCATCCGATGGTTCTTCTTTGTTCAAATCTTCTACGTTCTTCAACTCTGCCTCGTCAAACTTTCGTTACTTTTCTTTTTTCTACGCATTTTCCCCTTAGCACCAATCAGGCGAATATTGTGGGCAACCGTGGTTGTCAATATTCTTTTCGGATTCTCGTTCGTCCTTGTAGCCATTTTCGAGTGTCGTCCCATTAGCCACTTCTGGAATTCATTAGATAGCGGACATTCCGGAAAGTGCATGAATCTCAATAGTCTCGGTTGGACCAATGCCGCGATTAGCATCGCCCTCGACTTCTGGATGCTAGGGATTCCCCTTTCGCAAGTGATCCACCTTAAGCTGGCCCGGAAGAAGAAGATCGGCGTAATACTGATGTTCGTAGTCGGTACATTGTAAGCTTTAGCTCATCACCTATGGCGAACCCTACTTACCTCAGCTCTGTTAGTGTCACCATCGTTTCCATTCTCCGCCTTCAATCTCTCGTGCACTTCGCATATTCCATAAACCCCACATGGGATCTTTGGGACGTGCTCCACTGGTCCATCATCGAAATCAATGTCGGCATAATATGTGCCTGCATGCCCACCTTCCGCCTCGTCCTCGTCTGCCTCTTCCCCAAAGTGCTCGGCTCCAGCAAACAGACCTCTCAACGCTACAATTCGGATCAGCGATATGGAAGCGAAAACAATGGCCTCGACCAAGAAGCCAACAACTTGAGCGGAATGGGCAGCCAGCTAGGCTCCAACCAGAGGGACGCCAATCGTAAGGAGCGCCAGGTGATTACGATAAAGAAGGCATTTGAGGTGGAGCATTTTCCGAATACTGATGAGGAGGAGCTTATCCCAATGGAAGACTTGGGATCGGAGACTTCGAACACGAACAATCCAAGCCTTAGTGAGATCAGTTATAGCGGTTCGTGTTAGTATTTACTTTGTTAAATTTTGGAAACTCATATGCCCTTGTTCTTTTGTCCAGGGATGTATCAGTGCTCTCATTGGATCGGACTCAGTTGGATTGGAGCTGGATTCACCCTAGTCGTTATCGGACTGGACTGAAGTGCTGTACTGGACTGGATCTATAGGCTCTGGAGCTCCTGGAGCTCCGATGCATATACCTGTTTAGGTAGGAGTCTAACCCTTTTAGGTATTGTGAGAGTTGACTCCGAGCCTTAGACGCGTCGCGGCTGTAGAAAATAATCAACCAACAACCAATAATTCAGTCAACCCGATTCACCCGCAAAACACGCGGAAAAACGCGTCCTAGACAGGATGACGATGCTGATTTCACATTTCTTGTCCCCCACATGGGCCCCATCATTCTACATTATCATCACCACTATGTCCACGATACCTCAATTATTCAGCGGGCGCGTGCAGCGCTCAAATAATGATGATATTGTTCTTGCACCGCCCTCAATCAATCCCCGTTCTACACCCTCGCTACAGCCGGATGAATTCAAGCTGCAGGGCAAGGTCTATGTGCGATGTTCCTCACTGGTGAAGAACCCGAAGGCGACGAAGAAACGGCAGTCTGTTATCTGGACATACGGCGAGGATATTCAGCTTCGATCAGATTCTACTAAGCGGTTCTGGTACTGCTATCTCTGTGAGAAACGGCGGTGTCAGCAGGAGCTTCCAATCGTTGATAAAGGCAACTCAACCGCACTTGATCACCTCAAGCAAAAACACCACATCAATCAGACGGGTGAACGGATCAATAACGAGCCTGGACAGACAACAATGGCCTCGCTAGGTTCCTCAATAACACACCTAGTATTTCGAAGAGATCTTGATATATTTAAGGAGCTCCTAATTCGATGGATTGTCTGCTGCCATATCGCCTTCTTCCAGATGGAGAATGACTACTTCCGCGAGTTCTTGTTCTACCTTGCTCCGTGGCTATCAGATCTCCTTCCAAAAGCGGCAAATACGATCAGGAGATGGGTGAAAGACGCGTTCTTAACGAGAAAGGAAATCCTGAAGAAGGACCTGAACGAGGCTCGAAGCAATGTATCTGTGTCGTTTGATGTTTGGAAAGCACCTAGTTGTATTTGTATCGTTGGGTTAGTTGCTCATTTCATCGACAAGACAGGTAAACACCGATCTACCGTCTTAGGGCTTCGTCAGCTTCATGGATCACATACTGGCGAGAATATCGCAGCTACTCTACTCGACCTGCTTAATGAGTACGATATTCAAACTCGAATTGTGTTTATCATGGCTGACAATGCGTCCAACAACGATACCTGCGTTGATATCCTATTTCCAAGAGCTGTTTCCAAGCAAGACGGCAAAGCAGCGGAAGAAGCGTCGTCTACGGTGTGCTGGCCACATAATTAATCTATGTGCGCACGCGTTTCTAATAGGAAAGGATGCCGAGAATATTACTAAGGAGATGAACTGTGCGCTACGCGAAGGTGATTTGAAGAAGGCTGGAGAGCTCTGGAGGAAGCGAGGAGCGCTTGGAAGACTTCACAACGTAATTAAATATATCTGTGGCTCACCTCAGCGTCGCGAGTTCCTCAGAGACATGACTACTGGCGGTGAACTGGCTGAATTTGATGGGCTAGAGGTGAGTGCATTTCAATCCGATGTGGTTCTATCTACTTTCGCTACTAATACTCTACCTGCTAATAATCTCAACTATATAGCTTATCCAGGACAACGCAACGCGGTGGAACTCCTTCTTCCATGCAATTACACGGGCTCTTAACGTCCGGGAGCGGATTCAGATGTTCTGCGCTCAGTACGTGGCTCCTAAGGGGACTAAACCACTTAATAAGGACGATATCCTTGAGCCACATCACTGGAAGCAACTTGAACATCTACAAGATCAACTAGAGTCCTTCGATGAAGCTACCGTTATGGTAGAAGGTAATCGAACAAATCTAGCCGATCACTTCCTAACACTAGATTGGCTACTCTTCCAGCTGGATCAGGCGAAGCAGCGGTTTAACGAGCTCTATGAAGAGACGGGATCACCTGAATATAAGTGGCTTGCCGGCGCAGCAGATGTCTCATGGGAGAAGTGTGAGCACTACTACAACATGGCAGATCAGACAGCGGCCTACTACACTGCAATTACCATGAATCCAACTATGAAAACTGCATGGTTTCAGGAGCACTGGGGTGATCACCCTGTACGGTCTACATGGCTTAAGAACAGCGTTATCCCAGCGATAAAGGAGGTTTGGATTCAGGAATATAAAGGCAAGCCAACATCCTCATCATCACCGGCACCTGCACCTTGCCACCGGCGCGGTCAAAGTCCCAAACGTTATACGTCCTGCAGGGAGCACAAGCGGCTCAAATTAAGCCATGTTAGCGAATCTCTCCTCTCCAATCCTGACGAGCTTGATGAGTACCTTTCCACCAACGTTCTTGTCACCCAAGATGAGCATTTCGACCCTGTTCAGTACTGGAACGATCGATATCATAGCCAACCTAATCTCGCGCGGTTCGCGCTTGACGCCCTGGGCTACCCCCCATGTCCGATGAGACTGAGCGACTATTCAGCAGCGCCAAACTTCTTATCGCCGATCGTCGGTCTGTACTTAAGATGGGCATTATCGAGGCCAATGAGTGTCTGCGGGCATGGTATGGGAAGCCTAGGAAAGGAACATTTGATGAGAAAGATGTCGTTGTTGAAGAAGGAGAACAATGGGATAATTCAGGCGATAAGGTTAATGGTGATGATCTGCCTACTTCTGACGTGGAAGACGGCGGAGATGGCGATGTCTATGTAGAGTAGGTTAGTCGGCGAAGTTCTCACTATTAAAGAGGTTTACTAATCACTAGACAGAAATCTATTTTAGGTAACTGGACTGTATCGGAGCTCCAGGAGCTCCAATCAGCCTTTCCTGCATCGGACTGGATCCTACCCTTAGATCCAATCCAGTCCAATCCAATGAGAGCACTGATATATTCAGGATACACCTCCTCTAAAGCACGGCGGTGGTACACTGTGTGATACACTGATGGCCGGCAACTGAGGACCGTATCATATCCTCCATGGAAATAGAATAGGGCCTAAAGTCACGCTGTGTCAACCCATTGATGGGGAGAATGATGCCGGGAAGGAGAAGAGCCGTCGTGATAGAATGGAGTTGATTCCTAGAGGTACCATCCTGTTCACTGACACTGGTTGTGAGTTCGCAATTGTCATATACAACTGCCCAAGGCCCATCAGTAATGAACCTGCGGGCTAGATTCCGGGCACTATTTCGGAGGCCACCAACGCTTCGGTAGATTGACTGCCATGACTCTGTCCATCCCATGGAGTTCGTTACGCTGAATATTTGCTTATTTGTACCAGCAGAAAAGAGCATTAGACCCATTACGGCTGGTAGGAAGTTACAGAGCCGCTGGTGCCGAGTAAAGCAGATGATTGAGAGGATCGATATAATGCGGGAACGGATATGGCTGATAGGGGTTTTGCTGCTGTTTGAACACAGACGCCGCAGCAGATCCACGAGCAATGGTGCCTCACAAGTAACTTCGTCAAATACGATATCCTCGGTAAGCATCTCAAGATGGGCACTAATACCACCCATAGCCTTCGCCTGATATTCTCCAAATATAGAATAGCTCTTAAGGTCCCCAATTTCATGTTCTAATGCAGCCATATATCTCTCCTCTATATCGGATGGCAGAGCGACAGTTGAGAGGTGGTCAGTAAACCCGGGCGTTGACTCAAACGTCTTCACAAACCGCGCTCTATATGGCGCTTTTTCCTTTGTTCGACTAACAAGTTCCAGATAATCAACTAAACTGCCATAGCGAGAAGCACCGTTCTTCTTATATATTACACCCTCTATTGCTTGTATATACCACCCCAGTCTAGCCTCCTCTTCATCGGTTAATGACGGGGCATCTCGTATGCGTATGGAGGGACTTGAGATATAGTTTCTAGACCCAGCAGGACGTCCAGGTCTACGACGAGAGGGTCTTGGGGATGTATCCCGACCAATTGATGATGGTATGGAGGATGGCTGAGATGATCAGTGTTCGAAACGGATGGAGGTAAATCCACCTCCATGGACCTCCATCCATTTCCAGAGAGCCATGGAGGTTTGGAAGGACCTCTTGGCGTATGAGAGACGTTTCAGCTATCCTTTTGGGGAATACTGAAGCTATAGTCGCCGCAGTGAAGTGGATAGTTGGCCTGTGCTCAGCGGTGATTCTTACGTTGTCTCATCCATCTCATCAGCGATTCTCTCCATTCCCTCACTCACTGACCTCTATTTCGCCCAGTACCTAATCAAATGCCGCCAGAGGGGTCGCAATCGTCTTATCAGGCTGCTATTCAGTCGAGAAAGCGAACTCGATCATCCCTTGACGCTCCTTCGCCCTCTGCACAACCGCCATCTGATGGAGCTGACTTGACCTCGGATGAAGAGTCACTCACAGAGCTGGAGTCTGAGAACGTTCTGGTCCCTACTAGGCTGCAGCGCACCAATAAGGATAGTAGACCTGTTTTTCAATCGCCTTTCGACTACTCCTGGGTGGATTTTGATGATCCGGCGCTTGACGGCCTCACTCTGCCATCAAAGGCTATCAAGACTCGCGCATGGTGGTGGAAGTACGGAGTGCCTCTCGAGGCTCGAGTGGATCAAGGCAATGGCCGGAGGGCTATTCTAACCTATTTCTTATGCCATACGTGTTATACGATTGGCCGGAGGTCAACCTGCAAGCTTAATATCACCAAAGGCCGCTGCAGTGCCCGAGATCACTTTAGAAACCTCCATCATACGACCTTCGAGATAGAGAAAGACCTTCCTCACGACGCCCAATTTGACGACGAAACTCTCCTAGATAGGCTAGATAGAAACGACCCTGTGCAGCGCCGGATCCTGAACGAGCTCACCCAGTTATTTAATCAAGATATCTCTAACAAGGACCTCCTAAGATGGGTGGTTTTCGACAACATCCCCTTCTATAAGCTTCAGAGCCCCTATTTTCGAACACTACTCTCTCGCCTAACGCCCTTTTCGAATCGATCAAGATTGCCAACTGATCGCACAGTCCAGAGGTGGGTTATGCAAGAGTTTAAGCAGCATAAGGCGGATATTAGGAAGCTTCTTACAAGCTCTTGCAGCCAAATCCACCTGTCCTTTGACGTCTGGACTTCCCGAAGGATAAAGGCTCTTAATGGTGTTGTCGCTCACTGGGTTGACAAAGATGGCAAGTGCCAATCAGCTCTTTTAGCTCTTACAGAGTTAGCTGATACTCATGGTGGAAAAGAGCTCTGCACTGACGTTCTAAGAGTTATCAACGACTACGGGATTCAAGAGAGGATTGGTTACTTTGTACTAGATAACGCCACAAATAACGATAAGGCAGTAGAGCTTATTTGCAAGGAGCTCTGCTTGAATCCTCGCTGGCGCCGCCTCCGTTGTTCTGGCCATATAATTAATATTGTCGCCAAAGAGGTCCTCTGGGGAGCAGACTACGAGATGTTTGAGAACGTTGTCGCCAATATTAATAACCTAAAATATGAGGTTACCGCATGGCGAAAGAAGGGCCCAATTGGCCATCTCGCGACTATTGTTCGATGGATTCGAAGGTCTCCAGGACGACTTCAACGGTTCAATAACGCCCAAAAGACTATATGGGAAGAGAGTCATCCAAATGCTTCTGGCGATCCCCAGATTCTTAGCCTTATTATGAATAACTCGACTCGATGGAATTCAACCTACGACATGATCGTAGGCGCCCTAAGGCTCCGTAGAGCAATTGAGCACTTCCTAGACCTTGAGACACTCCGTCTTAAATATCTGGTAAAAGAGCGGGTCGAAAAACCCCTCTCTGAGCGGCCTGAGGACTCAGTGACGAGGATCATTCTCCAGAATCGTATGAAGCCTGACGACTGGGCGATTATTGCAGAGATTGCAGAGCTACTCGAGCCCTTTAAAGACGGAACTAAGAAGCTTGAAAGTAGGCCAAACGAGGCCTCTGCAAGTGGATTCGCAGACGTTGTACCTGTCCTGAAGATCCTCCTTGAGAATCTCGAGAAACTGAAGCTCCATTACGCTGAATATCCCCCTGATCGGCCAGTCTGGGTGGCAATTGAGCAGGCTTGGCAGAAAGCAAGTTACTACTATAGAATCACCGACCGCACGCCCGCCTACACAACGGCGATCCTCCTTAATCCTCGCCTTAAGCGGCAATATTTGGAGCGAGAATGGGGCCTTGAAGACGCTCAGAGCGGTGTTGCTCTCGTCAAAGAGCTATACCAAAAGGAGTATGAGGAACTACTAATCTCTGGGCCATTAATCTCATCCCAGGAGGCTCTCTCAGAGATATCCGGCAACCGACGACGACGCAAGAAACCAAAGTTTCGTCAAATTGATGAAGCTCTTGAGGAGACTCGAAAGATCTCCCTTGCACCTATGATTGAGAGTGAGCTCGATAGCTATCTTGCTGATCGCCTCGAGCACAACTCTACCTTAGCGCCCTTTGAATTCTGGATGAGGCCTTCCATCAAAGCTCAGTACCCGCGCCTCTCGCGGATGGCGATTGATATCCTCTCTATCCCGGCCATGAGCAGTGAGGCAGAGAGGATCTTCAGCTTGGCCGGCAACATGATCTCCCCGCGTAGAGCTCGCCTAAGAGAGGACTCAGTAGAAGCCTCTATTTGCCTCGCTAACTGGGGGAGAAATGGGTTGGTAGAGATAGGAGAGCACACTCAGGAGCTTCGTGGCAGTCAGATGGCCAATATCTTTAATAACAGCGGTGACGATCTCCCATTTCAACTAGAGCTGGATCCTCGCGATGAGATAGTCCTCTTTAAAGAGTCTCTCTACTCCGACAATAGCAGCCAGGTTAGCAATTAGATAGCCATTCAAAATCCATCATATCTAGCTTAACCAAACGAGTTCATGTGACCTTAGCTCTTTACTTGATATTCACTGTTTATTTAAGGTTTTCATTATGTAGATTGTAAACATTGGGCGTGTCATATGGGTGGACCCACTGAGCTTGGCAATCCATCCAAACCTCCATGGATTTATGGATATGGAGGTGGAGGATCCTCCTCCATCCATTTCGAACACTGACGTTAGGATTGAAAGGCTTGATGCCTGTTGTCGCAAAGGCCTTGCAGATCGTTGTTCCTTTTATAGATAGGCTCCAGGCTTGATAGAAGAGGCGAAAGAAATCCCTTTTAGTGATGCAGGTTAGCCCTTGAGCTTGAGCTATAAACTGAGATAGCTCAGCGCGGTAGGCAGCAGCGAGAGGCCCGAACACGCTTACATTGAGAGGCTGTAAGGTGTGCGTTGAATGAGGAGGATAGATAGCTAGGAGGATCTTATTTTGATCACAGTAGTCTATAAAATCCATTGTAAGGTGAGATCTATGGCTATTAAGGATGAGTAATCGATAGGCTTGACGAGCCTTCGTTTTTGTCTCGCGATCAAACACCTCCTTGAGCTAAGATAGGCCTATCTTATTGCTTGTCCATCTACTTGATGATGAGGTAAAGAAAGCTTTATGGTTTTGAGGCTCAAAATCTTGTAACTATGAGTCTTGTATGTTGCCTGAGGTAGCTTGATAGATGAGAGCAGGCGTGAGAGCACTACCATCAGCACAGATGCAGGCTATCGTAGTAATCCACTCACGATTACCATCCTGGATGATGTGCTTTGTCTTTCCTTACTCATAGTCGCTCCTTAAGAATACGCGCTTCGACTTGCCTAGCATCCCAATAAGGAAGCCTTTCTCATCCATATTATAGATATGTCGGGAGTTAATTAAGTACTGCTTAATCTTACGCTCGAGTAGCTTGAAATAGAGGCTATAGTTAAAGGCAGAGTCGGCTTTGAAGCGGTTGCGATTAAGGGGGGTTGCCTAGTGTGAGATAAGCTTGATGTTATGACGTTTAATAAAGCGCTGAACCTAGTGTTTACTAGGCTCCCTAGAGACTATCTGGGCTGCGAAATTTCGTATCATAGGCTGAGTTAGAGGTAGTCCTCGTGAGGATAGATCCTTGATATACTGTATAAGCTGTTTCTCTTGTGCGTTGTTGAGTAATTGATCATTTTCAATCTTGGTTACACGCGAGCCTGTTACACCTCAGTGCCGTTTTGAGAGTGCTGAGCGACTGCACTTATACTTATTGGCATACTCTTAGTACGTAAAATGTTCTCCTAGTTGTAAGGAATTCAATGCTTCGATTGCAGCGTTAATACCTGCCATGGTGGTGGAGAAATCGCGTGTTGAAGTTTGGCGGGAATTTCGTGTTCGCGTTCCTCAGGTGGTGGCGTTCCTCAGGTGGGGCGGCGCGTTACCAACAGATTTTGAGATTTGTCCCCCGAATTTCGATGTGTCAAATTCAACCTCACACAACTCCTCACCGAGACGGGCTAATCTTTTTTGGTAAATACCACAAGAGGCTTCAGAGCCTGGAAAATCTTGCCTGCTGTTTTAAAGCACCAAAATTGGCCCTCGTTGTGGTTAAATTGCGCGTGGAAATTGGTAACTTATTCCGAGCAGCAAATTTCAATTCCAAATAGCTCATTACCTTAATATTAGAATTTCTTATTCTGATATGGGAAATAATTTAGAGCATAAATAATATGTGACCAGCTTCAAAACTAAAACTACTTTTGATATTGCGGTGGAATTGCGCTGTGAAGCGTGGAGTTGCGATTTTCGGTGGTCAAATTACGCCAGCCTCGTCTATTGGGAATAAAAACTCGATGAAAACGATA
The DNA here is from genome assembly GCA_003313425.1 of Pseudopyrenochaeta lycopersici. Classification (NCBI taxonomy): domain Eukaryota; kingdom Fungi; phylum Ascomycota; class Dothideomycetes; order Pleosporales; family Pseudopyrenochaetaceae; genus Pseudopyrenochaeta; species Pseudopyrenochaeta lycopersici. The sequence continues at coordinate 329,680 of NHZP01000041.1, read as the reverse complement.
TGCCCCTAAGGTGTACCAATAACATCGATACGCCCACCAAATGGCATTTGTCATCCAGCTGAGGATCGTCTAGGCTTTCCAGATGTCCTCATTCTCTGCGATGTCAATCAAGTAGGGTTCAGCCTCTCCTGTGAATTGCATGTAAAGCCATCATGAGAGCAAACACTATAGCTACCATCTGCGGGGGGAGTTGCGGGGTAGGTGTACTATGGTATCAGGGTTAGGTAGTGTATGTGGGTCCCGGCGACCAGGGGGCCCGCAGGAGCTCTCTACTGACTGTATTTCATCAATTCTCTGTAATTTTGTATTGGAATTGTCGCAGGCCAAGGCATCATCTCAGGGAACCTGAGGAAGAACTGCATTAGTAATCTTGCCATATAATCTCAGACGTGCGGGGTCAGGTTTATAAGACCAAGACACAATACACACACAATACAACTTTTCTGCTCATTATCAATTATTTTGACTTCTCATCATTTTAGCACGTCCAGTGCGACAGGAATCAATGCACACCTGTCACAGCCTGCTTTAAAGCCTCTTAGAATCTCCGATCTCCGAGATTTGTATGTAAAGAAAGATAGTATTGAGTGTAGCGTATTTCATGCTAACGAAACCACCCCCTGGTCGCCGGGACCCACCTACACTACCTAACCCTGATACCATAGTAGATAAACGGATTGCTCACCGGGCACTAAAACAGACGCCACGTAACGACGTGATGATGCTGTGTTACGACTATAACCAATAGTTTCGGCGCGCGTGTGAGCGTTCGCTGTTCAACCCCGCTCCCTGCGCCCCATGAGAAGGCACGACCATTGTGACATAAGTAACCTTTTCGCCATGTCTTCACGAAACTATTCTCGATTCCGCCAAGCCGTAGATGCATGGTCGAAATGAGCGAAACACATGCAGGCCCTTCTTTCGAAGAGTATGTTACTATGCTACCTTTGTAGGATACATCTAATGACGATATAGCCTTATCCGATCAGATTTGTTTACCTTCTACATTGGCGAGGAGGGGAAGCATTTCGTGGCGTACTCTAGAGCTGTAGCTGCTACATCTGAATACTTCAACGCACTAGTCAATGGGGATATGGTTGAAGCCAAAACACGATCTGCCAAGTTCCAGGATGTAAGAACTGACGACTTCGTACGATTTCTGGAGTACGCATACCGTCGTGACTACACCGTTCCTCCCTACATTGAAGACAAAGGCGCGCTTGCAGAAGAAACACCAATTCCAGACCCAATTCCAGACCCAATCTCACAATCTCCAATGCAAGAGCTCCCGGAACCGTTCGCGCAAGAGGCAATACCTGTGTCTGTCGACGCACCAGGGGAGGATCAATGGAATATCTCTGCAAAGGATAAAATAAGGAGGAAAAAGAAATTGAAGCCGACACTACGATCGAGATTCGAGAAACGCGATTATCTGTCTAAAGGCGACCCTAAAGCAGACATGCTTAAGAACTTCGAGCCTCGATCTAACTCGTCTCCCCGGCAGAACTTCACTCCCATTTTCTTGGCCCACGCAAGATTGTACACTTTTGCTGACATGCGTTTGGTACAGCCGCTCAGGGCACTGGCGTTGCATAAGCTTCACAAGGCATTGATGGACTTTCAGCTATACAACCAGCGGGTAGGCGATGTACTAGAGCTCGCGAAATATGCATACGACCACGGTTCTGGTAGGAGCTCTGAAGGGGTCATTGATGATCTGAGGAAGTTAGTTGTGGAGTATGTCGCCTGTGAACTGGATATCATCGGGAAACACAAGGAGTTTAAGCAGCTCATTGAAGAGGGCGGGCAATTTGTCGGTGACTTCTGGGAAATCGTGCAGACGGATCTGGTCTAACGGCTTGCAAGTGTCAAGGGTTAGATAATCTAGGAGAGTTTATTGATTTAGGTGTGCTTAGTGTACACATGCATACATAGGCCAAATGGTCGGTTGTTCCGGTCGGTTGTTCCGTTTAACCGGTCGGTCTGCATTTTGGGCCGGTTTTGGTTAACCGGTTTGTTTTGATTTAATCTTGAGACAAGTGATAGTTGTTCATTGTTGTTGTGTTTTTTTTCTCTACGGACTAGTGGGGAATTGCTCTCTTATATATATGTCGCCTCACCACAGTCCCATCGTGTTTCAGCCACCACGATGTTCAACACTTGTGGTTATTGTATCTCTGCGCTATGTTGCTTCCTGCGGAATCTTCGTCCTCATCTCTACCTGTCAACTTCTATTCATTTATAGAGGTCTCTAAGGAGCCTCCATCTAGTAAGAAGGGAAGTAAGGGCTTTACTATCTATACCTGCAGAAGTCTGCGTTGTTCGACCATTCTCTGGAAATCATCGCATGAATTCTGTCCCACATGTTCTGAATAACCACCCATTACCGGCTCCTACTCCTGCTCTTGCATCCTCGAGCCCAGCTCCCGAGCCTGTAACCGGATACTCCCTTACAAATAATCCTCGAAGGCTTACCTCCTTTTTCTCCTCTTCTCCATCGCCCGATTCCATGCGGAATGTCTTCAGTCTCCCACGGTATCATGATGCTATCATAGCCCTCTTCACACAGCGTCGGCTCCCGTTTTCTGCTATCGAGTGGAAAGAGTTTCAAGAGCTCTCTCTTGCTGCCAATCCATATATTGAGGATCAACTCATCCAAATCCGCCGTTCGCTACTCCGCATAATCATCACAAATAAAGACTACTATCGCGAACAGATCAAAGAGAGCCTACAAACCGCTGTGAGCTCTATTCACATCTCCTCCGATCTCTGGTCTTCGCCTAATCGCCACTCCCTTCTCGGTGTCACCGCACAGTGGGTCGATGCGAACTGTGAACTTCAAGCGGCATTACTGGCTCTCCCGGAATTTTGCTATACCCATAGTGGAGAGCATCAAGCTAAGTTGCTTCTGCAGGTCCTAGAGACCTATAGTATTGCGTCAAGGATCGGCTGGCATACTGGAGATAACGCTACCTCAAACGATACTACTTTGCAGCATCTCGAAAAGCTACTTCATGCTAAGGGCATTACTTTTAATGCAAAGCAAAGGCGTGTTCGCTGTATAGCCCATATCATCAACCTGAGCCTCCAAGCATTTATACTCGCGTCATCGAAGGAAGCACTTGAAGCTGCATTTGCGGAGGCCACCGAAGTTGAAGGCGAAGAGCTTATCAATACATCCTCAGATGTGCTAGCTGTGAGGCAAAACAGGGAGGCGGAGCAGCGTGCCGCAGAAAAGGCTCAGACTGTACAAGCTCAGTCTTCAGGTTCACAGATGAGTCAAACTAGCAAGCGGCGGCGCGCGAATACGGCTGGGAGTGTAGCAAGTCAAGAGTTGATTGCCGATGAGTTTGTGGGCGTTGAGAACATTTCAGCATTACGCAAGCTCCATGGTCTTGCTAAATTCCTCCGCGGTTCTAACATCTACATGGACTTGTGGCGAGATGCTGCGGGACTGCAGCTGAGAATTGACGATTGCACCCGCTGGAACTCATGGTATTACTTCATCAGCCGAGCAAAAAGGGTGAAACCTCAGATTGTCGAGTTCATGCTTCAGCATGAAGTAGCTCTTGGAGTTAACCGGCTTACTGGAGAGGACTGGCCGATTCTCGATAGGGCACATGAGTTCCTAGAGACATTTGCTGAGGCTACTTTGTGTGCGGAGGGAAAGAGCTCAATTGGTCAATCGCTGCTTGTTATTGAACGACGCAAGTCTCTGTATACGGGAAATTCACCTCTGGAAAAAAGCAATTCACCCCGAAGACTTGTCTGAAACGGATGAGACATCTATCGAAAACGCTGCTCAGGCCACGATTAAATTTCTCATAGGACTCGCCGAAGCGGTCAATGTAAAATCAGCGCTCGCTCGTAACGAGCATGTCCGCTCACGGGGCGTTTACAATGAGCAGGACATGTCCTCTGTGATCCGACACCATAGTAGAGACTGTTGGCTTGGAAGCTGCGAATTACCCTCTCTATTTCATAGTTTTCTGGGAGAATTAAATTCTTCTTTTACTTTGATTGAGAGAGTATCAAATTATGTGTATCATGATTATCATTTGGGTCAGTGGTGCGAACTTTTCCTGGGGCTCGCTGAGAGTATAGAAGTATTGTTGGCTGATCTCTACAAAAAGCTTGGGAATGATGGCAAGTTTTCCGACGAAGGGCTCACTGATATCTTCACTAGCCTTTCCATTCGTTAGAATGCTGAGATTCATATGAATAGAACTGTCTATGTTTAGCAGGCACGTCTGTCTCCTTGACCGACACCTCGTGCCTCTCCGCTGTCACCTACGATAGCGGCGAAGCTTGAAAATGTTGTTCTTAACTCTACCTTCGGAACTCTTACTATCGTCCTTCCAGTCCATGTCGCCTGTATTTCCTTTGCAGGATGTGCCAGCGTTGCCGTACTGCGCCCGCCGACCGTTCTGGGAAGCGAGATATGATTTGATCCCAACCCTTATCCATCTCATCCTTGTACGAGAGCAAACGCTCTCCGTCCGATCCTAGCCATGGTTTATGCGTTCGTTGGCGGCAGCGCGTATGTTCTCTGTTGTAACCCTGATCATTACCGGCAGCGTGAGCTGTATACCTCTCCATCATCGTCTTCTTCTTCTTCGTCGCCGTCGTCGTCTGAGTGATCAGCATCACTATGGGAATTGCTCATCCGGTCCGCATTGAGCAGCGTCAAGCTTCCGTTGGTACATGCCTCTGATGTACCAGCATCATATCGGTATCCTAGTGTCAGATACAAGCGAGGGTATGCGATACTGTATTGTAGTACAAAGCTCGGGTGTAACCACTTGGCACACACACTCTCCATAAAAGGAGAAAATAGGGAACACACAATCAATAAACGACGTTCATCATCAAAATTCATCAAAGATCAAGCTAAATAGTCCTTGAATCTGACACCTAGTAGCATCCATGAATCAGGAGATAGCTGGGTCACGCGGAGGCAGTGATCTCAACGGTTCGGTTTACCATTTGAACCGAACCGAACTTACCGCCAAGACTCGGTTCAATTCAGTTCGGACCCATGAACTGAATTGAACTGATCTGTTGAGATCACTGTGCCGCGCAAACCGAACTATTACGTTCCAAGCTCTTACACGTCTTATCGAAGACTTCCTCAGTATCAGCATCAAGGCATGCTCAAAAGAGTTCCATAACCTTGTTTACAGACTCATGATCTTCGAAATAGCCTGTTTGTGGATTTCGAATTTGATGTTGTACATGTTTGCGGGCATACGCAAGGATATCCTTATTAAGGTGCCAACGGCAAAGAAGGAATTCGGTATCTTTTAGGTTCTCCTCGAGTGCGTTCATAAGTGCAAGGTCTCGGTCGGTAATAACAAGGCTTGGAAGCTGGATTCCTTTTAATTCAAAGAACTTTCAGAGCGCCTAAATAACCCAGTTGAAATCTTCCTCTAATTCACCTGAAAAGAAGCAAAGACCAACTTGGATTGTCTTATTTAGACAGGACGCGGCGACGATATTGAGGATTGGGAGGTTATGCTCGTTCGTTTTATACGTGCAGTTGAGTATAAAGACGTCAGGCCAGCAGATTGCTCGTGAAGAGCGTCAGGGAGGAGAGCGATCAGGTCTTAGCCGCCAGGCTCTCGCGCGCTGCACAAGTGTAGAGAGACTGGACACAACTCACGCACGTGCAAAAGGGATACCTTAGGTACTGCTCAATCTACTCTATAGATATCTGTATATTATATCAGCGCGTTGTTGAGATATACGCCTGCAGAGGTGTGCAAACTTGGTGGGGTGCGGCGCTCGCTTGCCAGGTACGTTATTATAGATGAGGACATGTATAACTTTGACGAATCGGGCCCCCTAATGGGCAAGATATCGTGTCAGCTAGTAGTAACAAGGTCAGAGAAGCCTGGCAAGAGGAGGAAACTCCAGCCTGGCGATCGCGAGTGGGTTACCCTAGTACAAGGCGTCGGCGCGACAGGGAAGCGTATACCCCCCTTTCTCATCTTTGCAGGCAAGGTTCTCATCTCAACCTGGTTCCTAAGGACCTACCGCGAGACTGGGTTATCTAAGTAAGCCCTACTGGCTGGACAAACAATAATCTAGCGCTTGCCTAGCTTGAACACTTCGATACGCATGCGAAGCCAGTTGGCGTGTACAGGCAGCTTATTATTGACGACCATGAGAGCCACTGGTTCAGTCAATTTCTAGGATCTCTGCAAGGAGAAGAAGATAATTACTATCTGCATGCCTCCACTATCTGCATGCCTCCACACTCGTCGCACTTATTGCAGCCGCTTGACGTCGCCTGCTTCTGGCGCCGCTTTGAAAAGGATTAAAGGCTATGCTGGACTTTCGAAATGCGAACAAGTTCGAGCTGTGGAGAGAGTTGAGCTATAGAGGATGTTGATACGAGGGGAGTCGTTGGAGTTTAGTTATATCGTGTTGTGTAGCTTGCGTGCGGGATTTTGGTTCTCTCCAGATCGACGGTGAGGGACGCGCGTGACGGCATGCGGTGGCGGTTTTCTTTTGGCGAGCGGAAGGTACATCAAGCAAGAATCGTGGGGTGTTCTAGCAAGCGCCTACGTGCTACGTGTTTACTGGCTGTTGGAGACTGAAAATGTAACACGGCATCATCGCTACATGCCTTTGGCGTTCAAGAGTCTGCATCTTGCCGTTTATAGCCAACCCCGCTTTTCGCTACTTCCTCCTCTTTCACTCCTTCCCAAACCCTACTTCCAGTCTTTGAAACCTTATGATCAGAGACTCATTTCCCGAATTACATATAGACTAAAGAGCGAGAGTTAGAACACGCGTCGACATGCAGCGCATAAACGGCAGCTCAATATATGCCTTAAGAGATGTACCATGGAAGGGCAAAGGCCTCGTCGCTATCGAAAATATCCCTAAAGGCACGCGAATTCTATCGGAGCAACCAGTCATCACGACACCCGAACGCCAATGGGATGATAAGTGGCTAAAGGCACATATATCCCAGCAAGTTGATTGCCTTAGTGACCACCAACGACAATCGTTCCTCTCCATGTACAACCTCTATCCATACCAAAATGTGGCCGAGCAGTCGCTCGGTATCATTCGAACGAACAGCCTCCCCATCGAGGCCAATGGAATCGGAGGGGGGGTCTTCCTTGAAGCCTGCCGTATCAACCACGCCTGCGATAACAATGCACAAAAACACTGGAATCAGTCTATCGAACGACACACTGTCCATGCTTTGAGGGATATTCCCAAAGGCGAGGAAATCACAATATATTACCTGGGTTTTAATGGCAGCCGCGCAATCCGCCAAACGAAACTCCAGGACAAGTTTGGATTCCTGTGTTCCTGCCGTCTGTGCTCCTTACCAACAGAACAGAGCCAAGAAATGGATAAAAGGCTGGAAAGAATTGACGAGCTGGATGACCTTATTGGCCGTGACGGCATACGGATGAGTTTTTCACTACGAACCCTTCGCTATGTTGATGAACGGGTTCGTCTCTACAATGAACAAGGACCAGGCGACTCTGGTCTGCCACGCGCGTACCTCGATGCCGCTCAGATTGCCATCGCCAATGGTGACCTGGCAAGAGGACGCATCTTTTCAGAGAGAGCAGTGGAAGGATGGCGGACGGCCCAAGGCAGTGACAGCAAAGAGGTGATTGAATACGGTTCACTAGCACGAAACCCTGGTAAACTCCCGCTATACGGACTTTCCATGAAGTGGAAGACATCGTCGGATGAGGTTCCAGAGGGCCTTGACCCGAATGACTTCGAAGACTGGCTCTGGAAGAGAGAGAAGCCAAAGAATCTTGAAAAATTGGAACAGTTGGCAGATCTCCGCAATCGCGAGACCTTTCCTAGCTTCGCTGCTCTCCCACGCGGCGACAGTGATTTAGACTTCTATGAGAAAGTTAATGGTACCTACCAACCACTACGTCACTGGTGCTTCCTGGGAGAAATTGTCAACTCCATCACACTTCATCATCTAGAGTTAGAGCTCACGGATGTCGATGATAAGAAGATTCCACTGCACTTCTACACTGATGGCCGAGGTAGCGAATTGGCATCTGCACAGATGCAAAAGGGGCATACGGTTGCCGTTCTGTACGCAAAATGTCGCGTATTTACATATGGAGATCCTGGCATTCGTCACGAGGATCCCCAGATGCTCAAGGTACGTTCTGCCAATCCTTACAATCAAGCTTCGTTAAGTTTACTGACGAAATTCGACATTACGAAGATCTTCCCACTGTCCCTGAAGAAGTTGCTAGAGTTAAACGACCAGGTTCAACAGTTCTCGACGAAAGTTGATGGAATCAGAACGTGCCATGGGTGTAGCAAGAAGGCATCCTCCTTGGATCGATGCGGAAAGTGCTCGTTATTCTGGTATTGTGATAGTGTAAGACCGCAATCAATACTCCCCGTAATTTTTGAGGAAAGTACTAAAATTTTATGGCAAGGGCTGTCAGAGAACAGGTTGGAACGAGAGAGGTCACAAGGCTGTTTGCAAGCTGCTGAAAGACCCTGATTTACGAGAGTTGTTTGGACGCGGAGGGACGCATCCGCACAATTTGAGGATTGGTTGTTCAGAAGACTCCTAACTAGGCGCCCCTTGGTTTCGAAGATGCCCTCGTCTGTAACGGGCTAGGCCAGTGCTCGAGGCTGCGCCGTCGTGCACGGATATACGGCTCGTGCACGGAAAACTTTGTACCTCGCGTGGCACCCAATTCTCCTCTTTTCTTCCTATCTTGGTTGTAGATAGCATCTGGACTAGATAGCTGGAATCCAGTTACTAGAGACCGCTCACATACAACCAAGATCTCGCAGCTGACGAGGACACTGAAAAAGCATTATGCAGGACCCTACCGAAGAAGTCAATATGCGGCTTAATAACATGGACCAACTAGTCCAGCAGTTGTTCGCCAAACTCGACGATATAAGCATCCGATTGGAAACGCAGTTACAGCAGCCATCTAATACGCCTGAACTTACACCACGCGCCACTGCCGCCCCAACGCCGTCGCCCGAACCTACCCCGGTAACTGTGAAGTCACGCCTTCCCCACCCTCCAATGTTCAGCGGCAACAAATCACAATGGCGAGGATGGAAGCTAGAGATGGAAGCTAAGATTGAAGAAGATGCGCGAGCTATAGGGAGCTCGAAGGCTCAACTACGCTATATCTATGCACGCCTTGAAGGAACAGCAAAAATCAACGTTACTACATACTACGAGATGGCAAACAAACAAGAGTCTCCAAATCCTCGCGAACTTCTTCACCGTCTTGACCTCCTCTACGGTGAGCGCAACCGGAAAGAAAAAGCAATCCAGAATCTACATTCCATTCGCCAGAAAGAAGACGAGACCTTCATATCCTTCTACCCCCGGTTCGAAAGGGAGATAGCCAACGCTGACGCAGAGGGATGGGACGACGTCGCTAAGACATCCTATCTGCGCAACGCGCTCAACAACAAGATGAGAGACAAGCTAGTAGGTACATCAGGAGGCGACAACCATACATATATGGGATTTGTCCAAAAGTGCGCAAACCTAAGTAACGACATGGAGCTATATGGCCAGTGGACGAAGAAGAGAAGCGTTATCAGAGACGCCCAAGTACCTACGTTGCCAACAACTACTAGTAGCAAGGCCGCCATGCAATTCAACCGCGAAGACATGATGGAATGGGAACCAACACCACCTACTCCAACCCAAGTGAACACTGTCCGCCTCCGCGACAAAGGCAACGTAAACGGATACCCTTCAAAGCGTCCGGAAGACCAAGAGCTACTTGGGAAACGAGCAAAGTGGGTTGGCCAGGAAGAGATTGACGCTCGACGCCGTGAAGGGCGTTGCCTTCGATGCGGCCGCAGCCGGTGCCGAATAGTAACATGCCCGCTAGCAGCCGCTATCCGACCAATGTACACCAGCGTCAAAGCCGCGTTAAGCGCCGCGGTTACAAGCGCTGCTATTGAAGACGAGCTAGACGAAGCTGACAAAGAGCAATAGGACTACGTGGCAGCTCAGAGAGAATGGAAAGAGGAAGGAAGAGCAAAGATGGACGGTGACCCCTTTTTAGTGGACGTTAGACTTAATGGAACTGACTTCGTTACCGGTCTCGTAGACTCAGGCTGCCTTTGCTACTCCGCTATAAGTGAACGACTCTTTCAATCTCTGAGATTGCCATCGTTGAAGATAGCACCGCGCCGGTTAGAAGGAGCCGCAGGGAAGAACGCAGAATCAACGACAATCCTGAACACTATCACCTACGCCTCAATCGATATAGATGGACACCAGCAGGAGCGCATCTTCTTTTACGTAGTCCCTGGCCTCACGTACGACCTAATCCTCGGAAACCCATGGCTAGAAGATGCTGATGTCACTATCTCTACAAGACGGGGCTGCTTGGACATCGGCGTGTCTGGCATCCGCGTTTGGAACCGCAAGAAGACGTTGCGCAGGCCGCCCCAGTTCAAGGCCGCACAACTTATAGCTAGTGCGTTTCTGGCTGAAGTAAGAAGAAATCGTAGGAAGAACCGACAGGAAGGTATCAATCTTGATACAGGAGTATACGCTGTCTCGATCGCAGATATCGAGAAAGCTCTGAAGCCACGCAAACGATCGGACCCTAAGGTCAAACTGCCACCTCATTACCAGAAGTGGTTGAAGGCTTTTGATCAGCACCTAGCGGAGAAGCTACCACCTCACAGGGAGGGTGTCGATCTGCACATTGAGATTGAGAAAGACCAGAACGGATCTGAAAAAACGATTCCTTGGGGACCTCTCTACGGCATGGGCCGAGAAGAACTGCTCGTATTAAGGAAGACTCTCACTGAGCTGTTAGATAAAGAGTTCATTCGAGCCAGCAACTCGCCGGCTGCCGCGCCAGTGTTAATGGTCAAAAAGCCCGGAGGAGGAGTCCGATTCTGCGTAGACTATCGTGGCCTGAACAACATCACTAAGAAGGACCGCTACCCACTCCCGTTGTTCACTGAAACATTGAGAAACGTAGCGAAGGCGCGATGGTTCACGAAGCTTGACGTCATTGCAGCATTCCACAAGATACGACTAGCGAAAGGAGAAGAATGGAAAACAGCCTTCCGGACGAGATACGGATTGTTCGAATGGCGCGTAGTTCCTTTTGGATTAACAGGAGCACCCGCTGCCTTTCAGCGGTATATAAATAGTGTTCTGCAGGATTACTTGGACGACTTTGTATCTGCATACATCGACGACATCCTGATTTACTCCTCAGGGTCCCTCCAAGACCACCGGCAGAAGGTTGGAAGAGTCCTTCAACGTCTGATGGACGCCGGACTCCAGATTGATATTGACAAGTGTGAGTTCGAAACTAAGAGAGTCAAATACCTTGGATACATTATTGAGGCAGAAGTCGGAATACGAGTTGACCCCGACAAGATTGCCGCCATACGTGATTGGGCCACGCCATCGTCCGTGAAGGCCGTACGAGGGTTTATTGGATTCGCCAACTTTTACCGAGTTTTTATACCAGAGTTCTCCGATATCGCTGAACCCCTCACTAATCTAACAAGAAAGGACGTCCCCTTCCGATGGGACGAAGCGTGTCAAGAAGCATTTGAGAAGATCAAAGAGCTCCTTATCACAGCACCAATATTGGCTCATTTTGATCCAGAAAAGGAGACCTTGTTGGAAGCAGATTCGTCTGGACACGCTACTGGTGGCTTACTCTTACAGAAGGACAAGAACAGCAATTGGCAACCTGTTGCTTATTATTCTAAGAAGCACTCAGCGACAGAAGCTAATTACCCAATCCACGATAAGGAGCTCCTTGCTATCGTCCGTTGTTTGGAAGCCTGGGAGCCAGAGTTGCACATGGTTAAGCACTTCACTATCTTAACTGATCACAAGAACCTGAAATACTTTTACACTGAGAGACAACTATCAGAGAGACAAGTGCGCTGGTCAGAATTCCTCTCAAGGTTCAACTTCACCCTCGAATGGAAGCCCGGGAAGATGATGGGAAAGCCTGACGCATTGTCACGACGAGAACAGGACCTGCCCGCCAACTATGACGACGAACGCCTCCGATCTCGGTTCAAACGGCTCTTTCAGAATAAGCACCTCAGGAACACTCAAGTCCTATCTCTCGCCTCATCACTAACCAATATCGATTTTGCGAAGAGTGTACGACTGTTCGAAGATGACCAAATGCAAGAACTATGGCATAAGAGTCGACAGCAGGACAAACTCTACCGAGAGCTCACTACCCTGGTAATACGCAAAGAGAGAAACCTTCCAGTAGATCTGCAGAAAGAGAAATCCGTAAGCATGGCGGAATGCTCCGTGGACGAGAGAGGCTTGCTACGATTTCGAGGAAGGATCTGGATTCCAAATTGCGAACCACTACGCACCCAGATCATTCAAAATATCCACGACTCGCATATTACTGGACACCCTGGGAGAGATCTCACCTACGCAATCCTATCAAGGCAGTTCTTTTGGTCGGGTGCTGCGAGTGACGTGCGACAATTTGTTCGAAACTGCGAAGTGTGCGGGAGAAACACTATATGGAGGGAGACGAAGAAGGGCCTCCTCAAGCCAATGCCAATACCTGAACGTATCTGGGGGGAAATCTCCATCGACTTTATCACGGACTTGCCGCTATCAGGGCGAGACAATGCTCCAAGCTGCATGGTTCTGACAGATCGGCTTACAAAAGGAGTAGAACTAGAGAGTATGCACGATCTCTCCGCTGAAGCAGTCGCACAAAGGCTCTTTGAACGCCACTACCCAATTCATGGCATCCCTACTGCAATCACGAGCGATAGAGGCCCTCAATTTGTCAGCGATCTATGGAGATATTTTTGCAGACTCTTAAATATCGAGCAACGACTATCAACTGCTTATCACCCACAAACTGATGGTGCTACTGAACGGATGAACCAAGAGATTGAGAAGATGATTCGCATTTGGGCAACCTACACGCAGGAGAACTGGTCAACACTCCTGCCTATTATTATGGGAGCGATCAACAACCGAGAGGCATCATCTACAGGACTAAGCCCTTTTTTCTTTATGCACGGATACCATAACGAGCCAATACAGCTTGTTGAAGAGCGCACAATCCAGGACCGAACAAAGAAGGATGGCGAAGTACTAGCAGAAGATTTCCTTAAAAGACTTCAAGACGCAACAGAATGGGCCCAAGCTGCAATAGCTATGGCACAGGAGAAACAACAACACCAAGCTAACAGAACCCGAACAGCAGCACCGCAGTACAAGGAGGGAGACTGGGTATTCCTTAACCTGAGGAATGTAAAAACATCAAGACCCTCGAAGAAGCTAGACTGGTTGCATGGCAAGTACCGAGTTGTACGACAAGTTAGCTCCCACGCATATAAGCTTGACGTTCCTGGTAGGATACATCCCGTTTTCCACGTTGATGTACTACGGCCTGCACCAAACGATCCCCTCCCATCCCAGAAGACTGGGGACAGCCAACCAGGGCCCTTACTTATTGACGGAGAGGAAGCCTGGCTAGTTGAGCGAATATTAGACGAAAGGGCTACAAGGCGGGGCCGAAGACACTTTAAAGAAGCACGTGTGAAGTGGGTTGACTATGCGGACCCAACCTGGGAGCCAGTTGAGAATGTGCGTAAGACTGAGGCATGGAAGCTATGGACGAAGACGCGCAGAAAGGGAGGAGGGGGGTAATGTAACGGGCTAGGCCAGTGCTCGAGGCTGCGCCGTCGTGCACGGATATACGGCTCGTGCACGGAAAACTTTGTACCTCGCGTGGCACCCAATTCTCCTCTTTTCTTCCTATCTTGGTTGTAGATAGCATCTGGACTAGATAGCTGGAATCCAGTTACTAGAGACCGCTCACATCGTCGATATCCCGGATAAGCTTGGATGAATCCCCTAGCATTATGTACCACATCGCATATAGGTTAGACGGGTGATTAGAGTGCGGCAATTTGCCACTCGACGCACGCAGCATGAAATTGAGAAATAAGATTCATCCATGACCCGCCCCTTTCGTATCGTACATCATAGTTCCCGAAACGCTGATGATACATCTTCTTATCCCTCTAATAGCTTCAAGTCATCCCGCGCTGCCCGAAGTATCTCCTTCATCTCGAGTTACAGCTTTGGATTTAGATCTCTCCACCTCCCACCACCAGGGAACACCTTCCTCCGCAATCTGTTGACGTAAAGGATCAACGGCTGAAAATATGGTGTGAAGTTTTCTTCCACCGCCGTAAGGAAATCTCTCTCGTCACCCACTTTGCCTTTCTTTATTTTACAAGCTCTTCCGTGCCGATATAATTCCAATTTTCGAACTGTGGCACCACCCTCTCTTTGTTTGGCCCATCATAGTGAATGCATATCCAGAAGAGCACCCAGAAGAACGATTCCAGATCTTGCATAAAGAAATGCAGTTAGTCGTCTAGAAGCATCCCAATTGCCATGAACGCTCGTGTGCCGGTCTTCCCTCGTGCTCCTGAAGGTTTCTCCCGCTGCTCCTTGATGGCAAGGTCGAGGTCGATTAAGAACGCGCGCCGGGAGGGGTTATCATCCACTTCGTTCATCATGAGGTTGTTCGGTGAGATATCGCATTGTAGCATACCGGCTAGTGTGTGCAACGACTCGTATCCTTCGACGCAGCCTTCCAACGCAGCAAGAAGACTAGTCCGGGAGCTTGCTTTGTAGATGGCCTTCCCATAGTCACGGACGATGACGCGACGATGCACCCGATTTGCTGTCGCCCTTCCGCCCTTTATTGGAGAGCTCGAACAGGTTCGCTTGGTAGGCGCAACGGTGCGCCGGTGCAGCTGGAGGACCGCTTGCGCCCGGCGAAATGGCGGGTATCATACAATCGTTGAAAGTTGAAAGAATGATCTACGTCCCATTCGTAACGCCAAAACACCCAGGTATGTCGAGAAGTGATCTACGCCATTGATTCATATTGTGGAAGCCCCCAGCTCAGACACTCGGGCTCTCTATCTTGCCATCGATGTCCTCAAGTAGATCGAGTCCGCTGTGATCTTCCTGATGCTGAGATTCGCTGGTCGTCCGGTTCGATGGCAAGTCTGCACTCGGCATGCGCAGGAGTTTACTCGGCCTCATCGTGCTGATCGCTAGGCTGTGCGTCTAACTTCGTTTTCCTGATCCGGTCATGCTCGCAGCTTCCTTAGTACCGAGTAGGTCGTCAACGCGTTGCGCAAGGTACTCCTCAACGAGCCAGAATCCACATCCAGCGTGCCACAGCACTTCGCTCTTCAGCTCCAGCACCTCTTCGCGCAGTAGAGCGACGTTCTCCCTAAGTAACTTGTTCTTGTTTGGGTACTCCCGAGCGCGGCCTTCGAGCCCGTTGATGTATGCCTGCTTGCGCATACGGCACTTGTGTGCTGCGACGCGGTTCTTCTCGAGGTAGGTTTGGCGAGCCGCTGACACCTGAAACGGGAAACCGTCGGCGGTGCGGGCTTCAATCACCTGGGGCTGTGACTTCGGTCGGCCACTCTTGCGCTTCGGCGGAGGGGATGGGCTCCGATTAATTGGAGCTGGCTTTGAGGTGCAGCGGCGTTTGGAAGCACAACCTGGTGAATCCTGGTGGAAGTGCTGTTGCGGGTCTGCTCGCCGCGGTTGATAGTTCTGGAGAGCCTGCACGTTTCGGTCATCTAGCCACTGCGGCTTGTTCTGCAGCTGCTCGACCGCTTCAGACGCCAGATGGAGTACCTGATGAGAGCATAATTGAGATGGTGGTAAGTTCTAATATATCAAATCAAATAACTTGATGGTTATGAGCGAATCTAGCAGAGGTAGAGGAGTCAACTTGTTAGAGAATTTCCCGTCTTTTTATTGGACAAGGTTTGATATCTCCTCAAACCATACCAGGTCTTGGCGGTATATACCAGACCATTCCGATCACTGAGTACAGCAGCCCCTGGCCTACTGAACAACACGACGGGTGTACATGCAACACAGCTGCATGGAAAGCGTTCTCGAGCACGTAGAGAAAACGTTTGCGAAATACCTAGTTCAGTCGGGCGGAACACCAATGCGTCAGATAATATCGATTAGAAAGGAGTTGATGAAAGCACAACATACGTATTGCTGATAGGGGGCATAATAGATTGAATAAGTATTCCTAAGAATAATGCTATCATACCAGTCTTGAAGTAGATTCTTGAGTATTGTCGTACCGCCCTAGCCTTTACAATGACCGTGCTTACATCCTTCACAAAGGTCTTCGACTCGATACCAAGCTACACAGCTAGGCTTCTCGACAACTTCAGCAATACGGCCGTGATTGTCGACCGCCCTTGCGAGCGCACGCAGAGAACGCTCTCGTTTTGGAAGCTCCTCTATTTACGTCGACAGAGTCCACAATTCGTATTCCAATTGCTACCAATAATGGCGAACATCATCAAACGGCCAGCCCTTGGACAATCATACCCAATTGGGACACTTTACGATGCGCGCACGGACACGTTCATCCCACAATCAGTGCTAACCCGGCTAACACCTCCCCCGTCAGCTATCACGACCTCTGATATACATGGCACTCACTTGAAGTACTGCCAACTCGACACATACCAATGTAAATTCGAAGATATGGATATCAATGGAGAACTTGGGGCAAGCTTCCTTGCAAAGCTTTGGAATGTGAACGGCTCGGGCCGGTATCTGTCTTCAAAACGACTCAGTAGTTTAACCGTACAACGTTCGCTCGCGTATCATATCAACACAAAGAAAGAAGCTATCAACTTTCAGGTCGAAGATGTGAAGGACTGTATTGCACTCAGCCTTCTAGACTCCGACGTAGCGACCCATGTAGTATCCGAGATTGAGTGGGGCTCCCGCAACTTCGTTACCTTCAAGCAATCCGTATTAGATCACGATGAACTCCAAAGTGTCCGAGGACATTTGGATGCTCAAATTGCTACATTCGGAAAAAATGGAATCTCGGCATACGGGGACCTTTCAACATCAGACGAAGAATATGCTGTTGATAACTCTTTCGAGGTTTCAGTTTAGCCACGTGATCTGACTCAACTGTTCTTGGTTTTACCCAGCCGTGTATTAAATGTCTGCGTGGAAAAGTGTTCTGGGCCACGTTGAAGAAACGTTTAAGAGACACCTGTTTTAGGGGGTTGGCCTGGAGCTAAGGCCGAAAGTAGCGCAACAAGGGGGCTGCGACGGGATTTAGGCCTCTTCCGTGGTAGTCGCATGGAAGTAGGGATCGCAACCCGATTCAGGGTCAAAACGTGCGCATCGCGTGGAAGGAGTTAGGATGTCGGAAATGGGGGTGGTGGTAATTACAGTGAGAGATGTTTTGGTGTTCTCCCGCGCAGCACGTGTATCGGTACGCACAGACACGGTGGCGTTGGCTTGGGGCGTAGCAAGATGATCTTTCCGCTGGCAGCCCCCAGCAACCGGTAAACAAGCACTCAAACACCAACATGCAAGAACCGAAGAGTCTGTAATGAAGCGCCAACTTTCCTCGCCAGACACCGCGAGTCTTTGCGGAAGCCAGGTACAATCTTTTACACAGAAACGCTGTCGCACCAGTCGGCCCGAAGAGAATACCTCGCAACGCCGCCCAAGTTCGCCCCGCACGCCAGATTCGCGTCCCGTCGATAACCAACAAGAACCATCACAAGAGCATCAAAAGCAGTGCATCTGCTCTGCACGCGCACAATCGATTCGCGATTGGGCATGCGACGTGGCTTACAGCGGTAGCATGTCAGACCGCACGAGCCAGAGCCAGCGGCGCGCTCGCAAGGCTACCGTGCGGGTGCGTTCGGCGAGCCCAACGAAGAAGAGCTCTGAATATCGACAGAATGGCATGGCGCGCGCCCATGTCTACATTGACCACATGTTCGACCCGCCTACAGACATCGATGTGCTTCGCTGTCACATCGTTGGGGATGCATACGACAACGCGAGCGAGCTCAAGGGCATCCCCGCCGAGCTGAAAGAACGAGTCAGAGAAATCGCCAATGACTACCTATATCATTGTCGGGAACTGGCAAGAGACGCCAAGGGCGAGGCTGAGTGGAAGAGTGCGCTGCTCGAAGGTGTTTTTCGGCGTCTCGTCAAGCTATTCGCGCGGAACACGCTCGCGACCAGCGCATCGGACAAGCCGTGGCGAACAGAGCTCAAACCACAACCACCATCACTCCAAGACCTGTTGTCATTCGCAACGCCTCGGCTGAGTCCAGCAGTTGATCTTTCGGCGACGGCCCTGGCGAGCTTCAATTTTACCAGGCCACCCTCCCCAACTGAACCTAGCGAAACTGCAACAGCTATCAGTGAGACTACGGCAGTCTCTACGATCGAAGACCCCGACTCAAGCAATCCACTGACGACTCCAAAGCCTGACATTCTTGTTGGCCTTGCCCGGCACTCCTTCACCGAGGTACATCAGGTGCTGCTTGGAGAGTGGCAGGATAATGGACAATTATTGAGCGAGCCACAGCTTGTGCAGCATGGGCTACACTTCCCATTCCTCCTTGTTGAAGCAAAGGGTTTGGCAACGAGTGGGAACATGATGGGCGCCGAGAACCAGGCTGCGGTAGGTGGGGCTTGTGCTATCAACATCCTGAAAACACTGCAACATCTAGAGCCCAGTTTCCCGCTTGCCCATATCGTCTTCAGTATCTCGACTGAGGGACCACTTCACCAACTTTTCATCCATTACTATCTCGATGGTAAGTATCATATGACGGTGCATCGAGCCTGGAGAGCAACCCTACAACGCGATTGCACTGAGTTCGTTCTCGCTCTTGCCCGTATCATACAATGGGGCGAGGGCGAGTACCGGGATGCAGTTGTGGCAAGTTTGGCACGTATCGTGGAACGTCTACAAGCCTAAACGTTGTTGGTACATGTTCAATCTCTTAGGGCGCGTGGCTTCGTTCCTTGGCAACCTCAACATTTCGCAGTCGCTGTTCTCAGCCTTTCCACATACTGCCTCCTCTCCCATACTCTTTCATGCATGCAATGTCTAATGGGCAGCACATCGATCGAGCAACAATTGTATCGTCACTAGCCGCTATCCGAGATGCGTCCTACCACCACCATGCTTCGCCACAGAATATTTCCTGGGAATGAGGGACTTTTCGTCGCAAAGCAAAACCGCCATTGGCGGACTTGTGCGAGTTACAGGCGACAATGTCATCGATATCAAGGAGCCCATCACCTCCATGGGGTCCCTCGAAGCCAATCATACCTCTCAGGAAAGGAGCCGAGGCACCAATGGTTACCGTTGTAGGCACCCAGAGTTCCAAGTCCAGACAGACAACCCTAAAAATGACAATAAGAGTTCTTGTTTACAGATATTCCAAATTGGGGAAGCGATTGCTGAGCATAATAGCGATCAAGTATTGGTGGCTACACCGAAAGCACTTCCAATCACCACGATTGCCGGTGAGAGCGTTGTGGTGAATGATTTGGCAGGTCTATTTAATGCCAATAAAGCTCTGTCTACGGTCGATTCAGCGCAGCTAGTTAGTGCAAATGACAGAGGAGTATCTTCGGTCCCTTGTTGAGAAGCGGTATTGAGCATGAAGACAGTATGGCAGCCCGTTCTACGCCCAAGACCCAACTGCTCCCTCCTCCCAGCTCGTGGCAAGAGGCCGTACCCCCGCTACTTTGGACGACGCCCGCGCCTTCCAATACGCCTGGCGCATCTGTGACTATGTCGAGTCGGAGCTCGCCCTAGTCACCATTAAATACAGTACTGCTGGGCCATGGCTCATCTATACCACGCCTACGCCCGTAAAGTAGCTGAGATGGAAAACAACAACCGCACCTCCTGCTACCACGGCCAAGGCCATGTCCGAACGCAAGCCGCTCGCAGCCTTCTGCAGCCTGTATCCGGCACCAGCCCGTCCAAGGCCCAAATGTTGGCGTTCCGCCTGTGTCGTGCGAGGGCGAAGCGCTGGTACATGGCTACCCAAACCGTAGGCTGGGGCATCCTCTGCTTAATGCCTCTAACGTCATCTCCAACAAATGGGTAGAGAAGACCCTAAACAACGCGCAGTGGCAGATCTGGCTGCACTTGATCAACAAGGTGAAACCGGATGCATGCAGGACACTTGATACGTGGCTCGGCGAAGATGGCATTAAAGGTGGCCCAATCAAGGGCAAAGACCCGCTCTGCGTTGAAGTTAGCCCCCCGTCTACTATTGCTTAAGTAGAAGAGATCTCGGATAGCGAGGACGACAGCTACAGCGACCACGAGGAGCCAACGCCAGCTTCTGCCCTGTCGCACCAGTCTGCCCCGCAGCTACGCCAGCTTACCTTGATAGAGCTCTTTAGACCTAGTAGCACTAGGTAGCAATAAAACAATAAGTGTCTTTAGTTTTGAACTGTACTTCGTGTCTTCACGCTTGAATTGTGCTTTGCTGTGCCGAGTGTAATTCTCCACTACGTTAGCTCTAGTGCGTCCTCCAGCCCTGGCCCTGTACCCTCACTACCCCAACTCACCCCCAACACCGATTCCTCCCTCCGCAACCGCACATTGCGTAGAGATGCAAATTACACAATTCGTGCAGCTAGATGCGCAGAGTAACATATCCAAATTTGGGCTAGATTAGGTATCGCGTGGTAATTCCAACGTATCTGTTATGTTTAAATCCAATGTGTCCTGTTCTACATTGTACGCATAAGTCCTGTATATTCTGTCTACAGCGTTTTTTTCCAGTGTACTAACGCCGGATTTACCTGATTAAAGCATGTATCTTAGAAGCGGGGAAGGGCAAGGTTATTTTCTAGCCATCTAAGGATTGCGGGCGCCTTTTCACAACTTTCCCAGGAGCTGCAGTCATTCAAAGTGTGGTCAGGCTCCGGCTTCCCTGTGGTGGCGACGCATAGCTGGCAACCAACGTTTCTCCAGCGTTTGAATTGCTCGTCAATTCCTCCTAGCCGATGCCACGATTGAAAGCTGCGGTTTTTCTTATCTTCTAGGCTCCTCACATCAGCCAAGATTCCCCGCCGCTCCTCTACCATGTCCATATTCTCGAAATCGCTAGGGCGTCCGAACAAGGGTAGACAACCAGGCCAGATAATTTTCGACAGGCTTTTGTAATGTTCTGCCTCGGTGTGAGTTGCCCAAGGAACCTGTCCCACCGCACCGCTCTTAGCCGAATTGTTGCTGCTTAGGCTGATACTATCATCCGCCAGGGACGAACCCAGTATACAAGCGCGCTTTGGAGCGGGCAGTGACATTGGAGTTGAGACCCGCCGTTTTTCTCCTTGGGTCGATGCAGGCGCTCTCTCTGGGCCTGTACCGTTGTATCCCAGGCCCTGTGCCGCCTGGGGCTCGGTGGAGTTTGCCTTATGGTTCGACACCGGCTCTTCAACTTGTAAGAACTTGTGCCACTCTGTAGACACCCATCTGTAAATATCCAGAAGCGCGGGTTGGAGTTTATCCGGAAATGCACCATCTAATCCGTAAGTTGTGTCTCTTTGCCATGGCCGGTGTCCACTTTACCAGGCGAACCCTACGTTAACATCTGCCTCTTTACTCTTATTATCGTGCTGATCAAAGGGCTTGGCGATCTGCTTGACATGTTTCTCTGTAACCGCAATGGACAGTTGCCGATATGTTCGTACGCCAAGAGGAAACCCAAGAAAGATTTTTGTTTGATTATTGAGTATTTTCGGCAAGGTCTGCGTTTTCCATGGTTCGTTCATAGTAGGGGGCGAGGAGAAAAGAAGAGAACTGTCCATGTCTGAGCGGTAGCAGGTCCGGTAGAGCATGCAAGCAAAAGGTCGTATGAACACAAGATAGTAATACAAAAACCTGTTCGCTTCAGACAGCAGAAATCTGACTACGTGAAACTCGTTGTTGGTGGTGTGGCGAGATTTGTGACGTCTGGTTATGAAGGCGATCTTCCCAGAATACACGCAAACTCCACGAGACGTGGAAGGCCCATTGCGATGTTCGATGGCAAGTAGCTCAGAACCCCTCGGGACTTGTCCACACACCAGATAGACTAGTACCATTATCAACCGCAGTAAATCCATTTGCCAGTCGAGATAGCGTCGAATACCTGTTACGTCCCAGCCTGCGTCCGTCATCAGGCCGTCAATCGTGGCCAAACAGGCTCGCCGAGATAGGTCCAGATACGCTTCCGACAGGCCATTGGCCGGGTCCGATACGAAGGAGTAGCCTCGGGCAGTGTTCGAGAGCCTGTCTTTTACGGCATTTAAATCATAAGACGGACACCAGTCATACATCAGCCGTTTGCAAACCATAGCTGCACGATCAAGAGTGCTCTGGCTGATCTGTCGAAATTGTGCCATGGAGAGTTGGAATTCGTCCCACGACACGACCTGACCGTCATCGCTCCAATTAACGCGGAAGGAAGGGCCGTCCGACCGGCTGCATGCGCGTCCATAGGTTCGCAGGCTCAGAAACTCGCCCATTGGCGCCTATGAACCAAGGCACATCTTCTCTCTGCGAACCACATTCAAGTGGTCGAGCTGGCCACGGCGAGACCTTGCTTTCCATCCTATGTAGTGATGGGCGAAACGGGCCAGCGTTGACTCGAGGAAAATAAGTCGCGCGCAGTAGATCATCCTCGATAATTTCGGTGTATAATGTGCCGCGCGTTCGAACGTCGACCCATCTGCTGAGATGCATAGGACACTACTAAAGTAAACAAGCAGTGTGGAACGGGGTTGGCCGTCTTCGTACTCTTCTGTAACCAGGAAGTGCCCGAGGCGCAGGACTAGATCCTCTAGAATGCTGTCTGCTGAAGAATCTTTCGAAGTTGTGGAGTTGTCTGCCGTATTGAAGTGTGAAGAGATTGTGCACGGTGGCTCAGTTGGGGTTGTATCCATGTAGGCCGAACTATCTTTGCTCTCACCGTCGTCGCTTTCAGATAGATCGCTCCTTGAACCGTGATCTCTTACGTACAATCGGTTCCTACTTGGGGTATCGCTTTCATCCGTGCTTAAGGAAGCATCATCGCTCTCGTCCTCTGGGTTGGCGTCGTTCAGCTCCGCATGGCCAGGGTCGGTTCTTTGGCCATGCAAGACAGGATGAAATGACCATACCTTGTCTGACCATACCTGTATGAGTGCCTGGCATTGGCTTTCCGTAAGCGATCTTCGCAATAGTGACTGCCTCTTAGCATCCTCCAATCGCCATAAGCGGACACAGAAGCAGATGCATCTCTTCATGAGCCTCCTATACTTGTCCGTTGTAGACTTGTGTCCGACAAGCTCGAATGGCGCTTTGTAGGGGCGGTCTAGGTATTGGCCCCGGAGCCAGCAGCGTATCGCTGTATCGGTGTGTTTGACAGTGTCCTCGCAGCCGGTGCGCCGCATCCAATTCGTGTTCAACGCCATATCGGCGCTGCCAACGTCGGTTACAATGGCAACATGTTGCTCAGTCATACGTTCTCGCTCACTTTGGTGCAACTGCTCGAGACGAGAGAGTCGCGGCGCTGACTTTTGAAGCAAGCTATTGTCGAACTGGCCATCACCCGGGACTGGAACGTCCGGTCGTACGATCCAATAGCCATAGGCGCCGTTCCGATCCCAGCTCTGGAGGAATATGCCCTCCACCACATGATCGCGAAGCCAAGTGGATGTCCTACGTTTAACCATGTGGAACTTTGATAGGTGGCGACCGAGCATATTTATGCTAGTTGTCTTATAGAGGCAGTGTTTGCATGCAAAACCGTGGGCATGATGAGGTGTGGATGTGGAGGTGAGCCATCTGGTCGAAGGGGCAGCTTCTTTGGTTCCAACAAGGTGTAAGGGCGCAAGAGGTCCTCAAGCTCCTTTCGAGTCGTGGTGGAGCTATCGTGTTTCTCCGCGAGATGTTTCACGATCGATCCAATCGTGCCGTTCAAGGCAAACTTGCATAGACGACAAATGATGGCAGGTTCTGGGTCATTCAAGTAAAGACCGAGCGCGCCAACGCGCTGTCCGCGATCCTGAGCACGAGCTTTCGGAATAGACATAACGTCAACCACAAGCGAGCTGACGCCCAACACGTGATCAACACTGTTTATGTACGCATTACTCTTAGGATACTAGAGAAGGCAGCGAATTAATTGTTAGAGATTAAATTATAGTTAATTATCCATCTTTTTGGCATGTACGGATAGTGTGGCCAGGCTCCCTGCAACGCCTACAACGTCGTTGTTGTTGCCTAATAGCTCGAGCCCGCTTCCTACTCTCGCTCTCCTCGCCCTGTATTTGCTCATCAACCTCGTTTTAAGTAGCTAGGGACTAGCCCTCTTCAACCGTTAATGCACCCCCTTGCTAGATTTAGCGTCGTTTTCGTTTTTTTTAGCTTTTCTAATTCTCTGTTTGCCTCTTAGAGAGCGCTGCATTCTCCCTTTATTAGAACGCCTATATGCGCAATTAGCTTGGCGCCTTTTTTAAGCTAATTAATGAGCTCAATGATAGGAGTTAGTGAGCTGCCCTGGTGTCGTCGAATCCTCTCTCGAATTAGAGTAGATTGCTGGGTAAGCTCGATCGCGTTACATGGTGTTTTTGGCTGCCACTGGGTAGGGCTCTGCGTAGGGCTCTGTGGGCCGGGAGGGAATGTATGCTTTAATTCGAGCTTATCTAGCACATCACTAGGATCGTACGGAACTAGGCCTGCGCAAGAGAAGCTTGAGCGAACGTTTTGCTCGTTCATTGATGTCGTAAAAGCTGCGTGATAGACTTGTAGAAAGTGTACTTTCGTAATCGCTTTTACCCCATCTTGCATGTACTTCTAAATTGCCTTACTAAATGCTCGTTTTAGAAGGCCGTGGCAGCCGACATCTAGAGGCTGTAATAGATGTGACGAATAAGCAGGCATGCAGATAGGAAGGATCTTCTTGTGCTTGCACCGTAGTCAAAATTCGTGAGATTTATGACTCTCGTGGCCATCTAGGATAAGCATACGATAGTCACCTCAAATACACTCTTTTGTATGCTTGTCGAAATGTTCAAGCCAGTCTAACCCACGCTTATTCGTCGTCCATCCTTTGTCGCTAACAGCAATAGCTGTTGTATGAGGGATCCCTTCGTACCACTCGCTTTTATGATGCTTCGCTTTCAGAATAATAAATAGTGGAATAGCCCATCCCTGTGCGTTGATTCCATGAATCCCTGTTGCCCATTCACGGGTACCTGGCTGAAGCTTCTTTGCTCGATTCCTACTCTCTGATCCTGTGACAACTTTAAATGTTGCTGCCTCCCCTAGGCGGAAGCCTGCTTCGTCAAAGTTGTACGTGTCGTCATCCGTAATACCATACCGAGCTCGTACACGAGTAACAAGCTCAAACCACGCCGTGATTATAGTAGGATCCTCACACATAGCTATTTTATAATCGTATTTTCGTGTAAAACTCATTTTTAGCTCAGGAGTACGTCGTACAAGGTTCGCTGGCCAATTGATCCCTACACTGCCACCATCACGCCCAGCAAGCAGCTGATTAGCCATATCTCTCACGTACGCCAGCTCTAGGGGGAATCCTCTTAAATTGGGATTAAGGATGTACTGAATAACCACGATCTCCTCATTTTTAGAAACCTTTTTCGAATTAGCCTCTGTATTGAATCGAGAAGTGACACCAGCGCGTCGCGTAATTAGCGTGCTTCTAAGCACACTGAACGCTTCTACTGCTTGCTTATTGTACTGAATTTAATTCTAATTCATTGCTTCGATCGCTAGTAAAAGCCTCCCCTCGTCAGCAAGCTCTCTCTTCTTTTTTGGTTGCGGCATGTTGGTGTTGATGAAGCAGACGCGTTTTCTTGGCAGTAGGTGTCAGCTCGCTTGTGGTGTCAGCTCGCTTGTGGTTGACGTTAGTCTGGAAGAGAAAATAAGACACGAAAAAAAAGACAGAACAATTGAGGCCAAACTACCTGAACATTATGCCTATTCAAGTCGAAGAGCGTGTTGCTGGGCGAGCATGCAGT
Source organism: Pseudopyrenochaeta lycopersici (assembly GCA_003313425.1). Classification (NCBI taxonomy): domain Eukaryota; kingdom Fungi; phylum Ascomycota; class Dothideomycetes; order Pleosporales; family Pseudopyrenochaetaceae; genus Pseudopyrenochaeta; species Pseudopyrenochaeta lycopersici. The sequence goes on along the minus strand of NHZP01000041.1, from coordinate 303,774 downwards.
TTTGTGGATGGAATGGTGGCGTCAGGGGGGAGACCCGAGCGCAGATGAGATGTCGCAGGCCAAGGTGTCATCTCAGGGAGCCTGAGCACCAGGTGCCGCAATGATTCGTGAGACGTTTTCTGCTGAGGTAATCAACCCCGCCAAACCTGACCCATCTCATCTCGACAGTGAATGTTCACAAGGCCACAACAACATGAAATTGCGCTCAAATAAAGTATATGACGGCTCATTTGAAAGGTCAAAGACTCCTGAACAAAATGCTGTGCTCAAGGTACCTGATACTGAAGAGCGCGCCCACTTTTTCTGGCATATAGACCATAGACAACCTGGCGAGAAGATCAAGGATGTATGCGCTCAACATGGGATAAGTAGAGCTACAGGTGATAGATGGCGTAAGGAGTATAAGAGATGGGGTAATGCTCACCGTGTGAGAAAGAGGGGGAGCCTAGAAAGGGGTACAAAGCTTGGGAGGCCTTGGCGGGTGAATATTCAAAAGTTGGAGCTACTCCTGGATGATTCCACCAACCCTGTGAGGGATAAGCCCTATCAAATTCAAGCTAGAGTGAATGATGTTCCACTCTGTTCACGATCTATGGAGTATAACCTAGTGAATAGAGTAGAATCTCGACTCTATGTAGCCAGCAATTCTAAGGAGATTCGGCATTTCAATGATAAAAAGAGAGTGAAGTATGGTGAAGATCATAAGAATGAATTACCTCCTGGCCAAGGAGGCTTCTGGGATGGGGTACACTTCACAGATGAGGCTCATCTCAACCCCACAGAAGATTTTCAGAAGCCTAGGATCCTCAGGAGAAAGGGGGTTAAGGAGAGACTCAAGCCTGAGAACATCAAACAAAGGAAGCCTATTAAGAAGTCCTCACTCACTCTACATATGTTTGCCTCTATCAACTGGTATTTCAAGAGTGAACTGAACTTCTATAATGACGAGAAAGATATGCTAAAGATACCTAAACCACCAAGAAGGCCAAAGAGATCAAAGTATCACACAGATGAGCGATGGGCCAAAGACCTCAAAGAGTGGGAGGCTCTCTGCCCTCCTCCTATTGAAGGAGACGTCAGTGGCCATCACATGAATCAGAAATACTACGCAGAGAATCTCCTGCCCAAGTATATTGAGGCTATTCATCAGGCACGACTTTGGGAGCCACGTGATTGGTATCTTCAAGAGGATAATGATCCATCTCATGGTACTAAGAGCTCAGATAATGTAGCTATTGAGAAGAAGGAGGCTAATTGGATACCCCTGATCATTCACCCAGCTCAGAGTCCTGATCTGAACCCAGTAGAAGGTATGTGGCTCATCTTAAAACAGAGAGTTAAGCAAAGATTACATTCACCCCTACCACCCCTAATCCCATGGGATGGGACTAAGGCCCACCTTCAGGCAATCTGCCGTCAAGAATGGGCATGTATATCAATGGAGGAAGTCAGGAGTTTAATCTCTGAGATGCCTTGGCGGTGTGAACAAGTGGCTTCAAACGGTGGAAGCCTTATTCGCTCAGAAAAATGGTAAAACACCAAGAAAATGATGTATATACACCTCTATAGCTCTTTGAACAGCCTCACGATTATATCTATGCACTCTATTAACTGGTTTGGTGTACAATACTATGGTGGGGTGGAAGCCAAGGCACTGCTTAGCTCAGCAGAAAAACGTCTCACGAATTATTGCGGCACCTGGTGTGAGGAGCGATGGTGCAAGACCCAGACAGAACGAGCGTGGAGAGCCAAGTGGCGAGCAGAGACAAAAGGTCGCGCGACATATCGACACACACCACTGTCTACCAAGAAGGTGCTCCAGCTCCACGAGGGACTCAGCAAACGACAGAGCGCGATGCTGGTGCAGCTGCGCACCGAGAAAATCGGCCTCAACGACTTTCTTTTTAGTCGAAGAGTACCAGGCGTCGCCAGCTCTCGCTGCCCGTGCGGCGAGAGGCGGCAGACCGTCGCTCACGTCCTCCTCCGCTGCAGGACGTACAAGGACCTCCGGAACCAGGTATTCGGCAACCTCTCTGGACGATATAACCACCGGGCCATCCTGAGCAAGCCACAGCTAGCCACCAAAGCCATCCAGTTTATAGAGCAGACGCAGATCCTTAGGCAAGGGGGGATCACAGACGCGTAGACGACAGCCAAGCGCTGGGGGGAGACTGTAGGTATTGCAGCCGCAAAACACGAGGCAGCGTGCCTCTACGAGCCTAGAAGCACAGTATACTATTAGTAGAACCATTATCTAGATAAGCGAGCAAGGCAAATGTAGATAGCGGTTGAGGGGAAACGGCAGGCCTCTAGGAACAGCTGGCTCTTGTTTACGGAGTGACGTGGGGCGGCACGGATTAACGTCTGTGCCGCGTCGGCTGTTAGCTAAGCTAGCCAACCGGGCATAGCTGCGGAGAAAACGCGGCTGAAACCGAGTAGGACAAAATCAATCAATCAATCAATCACCTGGTGTGAGGAAGAAACTGCATTAGTAATCTTGCCATATAATCTAAGACGTGCGGGGTCAGGTTCACTAGACCAAGACACAATACACACACAATACAACTTTTCTGCTCATCATGAATTCTTCCTGATGCATCATCATAAGCACACCCAAGTGCGACATGAGACGATCGTATTGGGTTTAGTTTGGTAACGTAATTCCCGGCATCTTGACCATCCCTGCATCTTGACCACCCAGCCAAAAACAAGTGCCTGATTTTAAAATGGTCTTACTCCACAACAGATTAATAAATTTATTTAAAAGTTTGAAGCCTTATAGAATAGAACCTTAAGAAGATACTTGTCGTGTTTTTTAGTCTAAAAGCCGCCGTGGGGGACCGATTTTGCGCCCGATCCTCGAAACACCCAAAACCTGCCCATCCTGCTTTGACCCATTGCGATCTGATCCACAAACGGCTGCAGACAAATTTGCTGCCATAACCTGATTTTTCAAAACCTGCTTCTCAATTCGGGTCGCTCTTTTAGGCGCCTTCGCCTGTTCCTGGGTTGCGATCTTGCGCCTTTTTACCGCTGGTTTTCCTCCATCTTCTCCGCCCCACTTTCTCTGAGCCTCTCGCTCAGCAGCTAATTGAGCCTTTTTTTCAAGCTGGATTGGTTTTGAAATAAGTTTTTCAGCTTTACGCTCTTCCTTCTGTTTCGCAGCATGTTCGCGCTCTGCGGTTTTGGCTTGTTTCTTTGCCTCTCTTTCTCGTGCCTTTTCCGCCTTTGCCCGGGCTTTCTCCTCCTTGTCTTGCGCCTGCTGGGCCTTCCTTTCCTCTACGAGAGACTTTTGCAGTTGGCTTTCAATCTCTATCTCTTCTGCTCGTTGTCTAATTATTGCAACCATTGATGGCGTAAAGAATTGCGCTTCTCCAGGCCGTTCTTTATCAAAAAGTCCCATACCTTTGCCTCTTTTCCGCTTGTTCTTCTCTCCCACAAGTGCTGCACGCAACCCGGTAACCTCATGCTGGAGAATATCATTCCGAACTGCCAGCTTCCTACACGCTCGGATAATTTCTTCCATTTTGGCTGTGTGCACAGCTTGTTCCTTGCGGATTTCTTTGGCCAGTCGACGGATTCCTCTCACAGACCCAGGCGTCTTCTTCTTTAAATCATTGTCACTGTTTTCCGGAGACGGAGTCTTTGCCTTTATTGACTTGAGCACCTTTTCGGGCTCTAGAGGGAAGATTCCAGGCCCGGAAAATGCCGATTTAATGTTTGATACGGTGAGCGAGCGCTGACTGCAGCCAGCAGCTACGGCCATCTTTGCAGCAGTAAGCTTTCTATGCTTTATCATCCTACGGATACATCCATGCTGAGGGTTAGAGATTAGGTGCCATGCTTCCGTCTAGGATTAGGTTGATACAATGAATCGTAGTGTTGTGTCGTGATGCGCTGTGAACAGAAGCGTTACAGTGCAACAAAAGAGGATGGTAAACACCATCGAGAAGGTTCTATGGGACAAAGCAGGCAGTTCTGATGTGCTAGACTTGGATTTGCTAACTCTCTTTGTCAATACGGAACAACAGTAATAATTTTCAAGAACAGGAAACACGTTGAACAACTAACTTACGTCGCAAACTATCCCGGAAGAAGTGTCGGACGTTAGGATCAGCCTTGCCGATGACCAGTTGGCCCAAACTGCTCTATTGATTACGCTTGTGGTAATTTGCTGACATCTAGTGCTTGACCTGATTTGGTATGGCATCATGCGGACCCATGTCTATCAGACGGGGATGTGTGCGCGCGAGAACATCTGGGGTGACACTGATTTCAGATGGCACTGTAGTTTAGCTTAGCATTGATTTCAAACTTTGGGGAATTTGATCTCCTTAATCATGGCTTTTTTCCTATCCCTCCGTAGTATCACCTAACCCCCGTCATCGATCTGAAGCTGGGGTAGAAAGCTAGACAGGGCTTCCATGGCGTCAATGAAACGATCGACAGCACTCCTAATTCGCAACAATCTCTGTCACAGACTACCATCCTAGCTACGTAAGGACTACAAAATCGCAATACGGCCTGCACAGCCTCCCACTTATGCGAGGAAGCAATATTTTGAAGTTGATGTGGAAAAGTGTCTCATTACCCTGTGTGTCCAAGCACGCAGTGAGTGACGTCACTTCTTGGCCCATGTTGCTCTCCTGCACCGTTCTGAGTTCTTCATCATGCTTTTGAGCAGCACGCTTGATTCCTCGAGGGTGCTGCCGGCAAAATCGCACTTTTTCCTCCCCAAGCTCACATCACCTACCTATAGTAACCAACTTGGTACAATCTACACAAGCATCCCCAAGAACTAACCTAAGATTTCAGGATTTTAACACCGAATTTCGGCTTATTCCGAAACTCTGATCTCAGTAAGTCCCTCCTAAACTTTTACCCTTATTTTCTCATTTTTCAATCTTGAATACTAATCTACAGTACAAGTATCTTAGCATATATTAATATACTATAATGAGAGCATCCAAATCCTTACCCTAGTACAGACATTCCCAATTGCAGTATAGTGTACGGCTCTATAGATAATTCGTTAGCTAACAAACTTTGTAACGCAAGACTAGTAAAAGGATATATAAGGACTCACTCTTATTTCCTCGCCTGAGTGTGTCTTACACATTTCATTTGTAGCACTTGAAATTATTGCACCCGCAAGATCATTGTTCTTAGGAGGCTCGGGGCTCCACTTTGCCCCAGTACACCAAGCTTTTGCGCCCGTGTTGTGGGCAGACGTTTTTCCTCCATCATCAAAGGTATCTTTCCACTCTAATTCGCCAATAGCGAATGACAGACCCCAAGGATTGTTGTTCTCAATTGTGATAACCAAAAATCCCAATCCTGTGTCAACCATGGCATAGTTGTCTCCGTAATTAAAGCCTGTCAACCCAATGTGGTTGTCCGGATTAATCGTAACCCATCGATTGTCATTGGGATTGAGATATAGCGTGCTACTTTTTATGCCGGCGGGGTTTCGGACATCAATCTTCCCGTAGAAGCCAACGAACGTTTTACCGTTCGGTTGGTTGACAGGTGGGCATGTCTCGACGTGCTCGAGGGTGAACTGGCACCAACCAGTATTGAGCCTCTTCTCGACGTCAGTAGACGGCGAAATAGTCGCGGCCAACGCGAGTGCGGGAGCAAGCAGGAGAGTAGTAAGTTTGATCATGCTGATGTTAAGGTTTGTGAAAGCAGGAGAAGACAGGAAAAGTTGGTACGCTGATAAAACAGTGATGGTGGAGAGAATGGAAATAATAGACTTATATATAACCTGCTGGATTGCTTTAATATACCTTACGCCAATACATCATGATAATCCTGGTGGCCTGATTGTTGCATCTGACATTCGTGTGATTAGGATTTTGTTACGCACAAAGACGCAAGGGGCATCTTCCCCTCAGAACGAGAGTCAAAGATGACAGGAGGAACATCACGCCAATCCAGAGCCATCAGAGATGATAAGGTCCGTCAGCGATGACACGGGTCATCACTGATGACACCCAGCATCCGAGATGCCAGAAGGCATCAGGAATATCTGCGGAATCGGGAGATGAAGGAGATGGACGGAGTGCTACAAGACATAGCAATGGGTATAAGGTTGTGAAGGATCTTATTCATACACTCGTTGTAGCCAACTCTTCATAGGTTCAGTACAGTACAGCAATCCACAGTTCTTTACCACACTTTACCTTGTTCTTTGCATTTCGTTGCAAAGTGAGATTGTCATCACATTCTTGATTACCAACACCTCTTACGAGGCACTCGCTATATACTCGCTGCCTTAGTACGGACCAGCAGTGTCGAGGACCGACCCCCACCCCTTACGTATAACAGATTTTACTGTGAAAACTGGGTACAGGCAATCGTAGCTATAACCAAAGAAATCGGAGTAAGCAGTTTTCGTACGAAACCGTCGGTTTTTATACCAATATTGCTTATGTCTTGGTGTAAGCAATATTGCTAAGCTCTACCTCGCGCACTGGCGGGAGCGCCGCCGTAAGCAAAACCATCGGGCACAAGAGCAACTGAAGGTTCTTTAGCAATGCTAGCTTCGGCCGCCAGTCGCCTTGACGTAAAACAAGATGACTCTCGTCGATTACTACCTGCCGTAGCAGTCCCTTACGGCTCAGTATATCTGCATTACCCAAGAAGTTACCGTTGCAAATAATATCGCCCGTCACATCTGCGCTTACTACAACAACCGATGCCGGGTTGCTCTCGCCGTACTTCCATTCTATACAGTCGATACCCGCATTCTCGTATACAACCTACGAGATCTTCAATAAGCACTCGGTACGGCACTACGACTGCTGTTACGCCAGTCGGGTCTATACAAGCTGGGACGGTAAAGATCAAGCTCTTCCCCTCGCCTGTCGGCAGTAGGACTAGCGGCGTCTGTCCATCGAGTAACGTCCCTCACTGCGTAGCGAGACACTGTTGAGAATAGGAAGAAGAAGTGATAATTATTCTGCCTACAAGCTAGAGACCTATATATACGGATTGATAGCTATGGTTGTGTTTTGAGAGCGGCTCCTCACATCACCGTTTATGATTAGTCGTCACATCACGTGACCTTACATCCTACTAGGTGTGTGCGTGTCATAAACCAACAGTGTCTCGCTACGCAGTGGGAGACGTTAGTTAACGTCCATCCCTACGTGCCGCAAATCCCGCCGTGCCGCAAAATATGAGAGGTACTTTGGCTTCGAGCGAGTTGAAATAGATTCTTCAAAGTGTATTTATTAAGAGATAACCTTCTTGGTATATATACAGGTAGTCCTAGGTTTGCCTAAATAGGCGGTTCCGCCACTAACTTCATTATGGCTCTTATGCATGTGTCTTAGTGGAGGGTATGTTGATTTTCATAGCGATTACTTCTAGACATAATCCTTAATATTAACGTTGATATAACCCTAACTATAATATTCTACCTCTATCTATTAGGATACAACACACCTGACTACTGACTGTTCAATGACTTAGGTAGAAATGTACCTGTTAATGCAGTTCTGCTTAGGCTAACGTTTGAAGATCGACACGCCAAGCTCCGTCTTCTTCCATAATTCCACCTAAGTGGAAATCGTCTAACTCATATTCTTCTAAATATTCCCGGTAAAATGCATGTATCGCCTGCAAGACAGAAAGGAGTGTCCGGTCATAGACTGCAACATTGTAAAATATACTTTCCGTGCGATTGGGTAGAGCTAGCATGATCGGACCTTCGAACAATGTTTCGTCCAAAAACGCATCGTACACTGTTGTTGCCGAGGGAATATCTCTGATGTCCCAGATGCCAGATTCGAAGATGACTTCGTCTTTGTCATCTATTTGCGGTCGCACCCGAAATTTATCGATGTCGCTCTGTCGGACTTTCTGTCTCTGCTTTATATTTTTCCGTACCTCAATGCAAAAATCAAACACAGCATCATCACCGTCTAGATGATTGATCATTTCCGTTGGATCGCCGTAATGGTAGTCTTCGCTCACATACGACAGTTTGTTGGACCATACTAAGCTTCGGAGGGCAGGGAAGTGTCCGTAAGACCTCTCGACTATATACTCGTAATCGGAAATTGTGGCGAGGCCTTGTGCAGCCTTCTTTCTACCGTCACTATTCGTAATATCCTGTCGGGAATGCTTAGTGCAAGATGAGACCCATGATACGTCGTTTTACCTTCGCTATAATCTTGCGCAAAGCCTTATCCATACACTCCAAGTTGAACTCTATGATTTGTGCAACCAAGAACGAAGCCGCATCGTTCTCGACGCTCTTATACCAATCCACCTCTTCGCTGGATGACGTAATCTCCGCATGATCCTCGACCTGACGTTTATGCTCTTTCATGTCGCTCGAACACAATGCCCTCACTCTTTCAATTTCTTCCAAAGCTTTTTGCGCATCACTGTCAAACTTTTTATTCGCGGCTACCTTTTGGCGTGTTTTCTTCATTGTGGGTTGTGACTTAGATCAGACATGATTTGGTGCAGCCATACTTCCTTAATAAATACTTATGTCGCTGACTATTGCTGTCATCAACACCATTGATGCTGATGCTTATTTTTTCAACAATATCACACCCATACCCATATGATGAATATCGCCAGACTGACCACAAGTAATCTAGAATGCAAATCAGCCGCCGCACCCTTGTTACTACGTTATTGTACATATATGCCAGCAAAAGTGTGGTAGGCATATCTCGATGATTGTTCCAAAGTGCTGACCAATGATTCTGTCAGTCATATGTACATAACATGTGCAGAAATTGGGGTAAACAGCCTCAGTCGTTAGCAGTGCCATCTTTTGACGGTACCCTGCATTCTATCACATGTAAGTTGATTAGCGAATAGAGCGATTGTACTGTATCTATAGTATATAGTGCTACGATAACTAGGTGTTATCTCCTACGCATAGAGTAAAGCGCGTTTAGATCCCTCTAAGTAGTTAACGTGCTCCCTAGAATGTGCAGATATGCATAAGTACGGCTTAGCGCTAACGTAAACTAACTTTATGCAACGCGTTGATTTCTATTAATTATAACAAAATTAAGTTAGCTTTCTATGTCATCCGTCTTACCTCGAATGCAATTAAGCTTATAAGTCTCATGGTAGCATCTCAACTCCAAGATTGGATGAAATTAGCAGAGTTGGGAACAAACAAGAGCTTGTTTTGATTTGTTTGAGTTTTGAGGTTTTTCTCAAAATCAAATCAAAACTAAATGAGGCCCTCCTACTATCTAAACAAGAACAAATTGAGGCCTAAGATTTGTTTGATTCCTGATTCATCTTGTTAGGACTGAAGGCTTGTCAGATACAAGCGAGGGTATGCGATACTGCATTGTAGTACAAAGCTCGGGTGTAACCACTTGGCACACACACTCTCCATAAAAGGAGAAAATAGGTAACACACAATCGATTCATCGCAATCATTAATTCTGCAAGCGCATTTTAGCATTTCATCTGACAAGGCTATAGCCAACCAGAGGCTGCCTATAGAAGCTCAGACGGTATCCGTGCCAAGGCATAGCTGATTACTCAGCTAAGTGGCCTTTGGCCACACTCGCCGTAGGCGAGTGCCGACCATCAATACGATAATACCATCAATACAATAAAATTTCCGGCACGTCTGCACGTTTATGCGTCGTACGACCACAACAATGCCTCAATCAGGGCTCTCGATTGATGATCAGATCGAGCAGATTCTCGAATCTATTAAAGACGTTGAAAAGCCTAATTTTAGTAAACTCGCGCGTGAGCATAACGTGCCTTATCAACGCCTCCTCGCGCGCTCAAAAGGTCGACCAACGCTTTCTGAGCGTCCATCTGGCACATATAAGCTCTCAGATGCGCAAGACAAAGCACTTTACGATTATATAGCTCGTCTTGATCAGCTTGGGGTCTGCGTACGACTACCGATGGTCGTAAGCACACCCAAGTGCGACAATGGGCTACCTTTTTTTCTTTTTCTTGCCAAGGGTTGGAGATGATACACCCCGCCCATCGCTAGCGGTCGGAGCTATCTCGGGATAAGCCCAATCATCCTCGTGTGACAGAACTTCCTCCAGCGGTGAAAGCCATTCTGGGGATAATTGCGAAGATTCCTGCCTGCGGGGATTCTTAGCTGGTTCGTTGGTTATGGGTTTTGAAGCGAAAACTATAGTGTTTCGTTAGTGCCTAAGAGATTCAGATCACGAGCGACTGCACCTGCTGTAGATACATCATGGGGTCGCTTCCCCTCCGGCCCAATTGTTCCAGATGTCAAATCTTGAAGCACAGCAGGCTCTAGTTATGTCAATGTGCATGGTCCCATATAGAAATTTACCGTTATTCTCATACCTTTAAGAGCCAATGGGTACTCTTGGATGCTTTGTAAGGCCCTCAGCCCGTCTTCTAGGATCTTGAGCTTTTCATTACATTGCGTTCTCTCCACTGAGGACTATTCCTCTTCGGAAGCCAACGCGGTCACGGTCTCATCATCGATGTCAATTATGTCAGCCGGGCAGAACAAGGTCGGCAGTTTCTGGACCAAGCACACCTCAACAGCGAGGACGCTGAAATCATCGATAATCTTCTTGAGGGCCACCTATTCTCTTCTAAGATCAGAAAGCAATGGAAGGCAATTTTGCTTACCTTGTAGTAGGCTTCCATAAAATCTGTGGCAGTGGAACTAGCATAATTGTTCATGTCCGCTTCGGTCTTGTTGACAAGTGTATTAATCAATACGTTGACATTGATACCAATGTTGACCACACCAACGGCAGTATAGTCTCCGCCGAGAACTTTCTCCAGAGACTTCTTGACATCACGCGCCCGGCGCTTTCCTTGCGCTTTCTGGACATTCTCGGTAAGGTAATGATTATATGTGATAGGATGACCGGTATCATGTGGTTCGAGTAATTCCTTCACCTTGTTTCGGAGTTCGATAGTCAGGCTCTCCAATCTTGCGAAGACAAAGCGTTTCAACAGTCCTTCCAGCGTGGATCGAGTAGAGACGCAGGCCAATGCTGCTCGTGCTACATAGTACGCAGCACGAACGACAATGTCCACGTGTTCTTGAACCAGCTTCGCCCAGGGCCCACGCTGCTCATAAAATAACTGTCCAACAATGAGCGGATCGAATGTTCCTGGTAGCTCCCTGCCCCTACTGCGTTCCAGAAGTTTTTTGACCTTCGAAATATAGTCTGAGCGGGAGATCTCGCGAGGAAGCTTTGCAGGACCTTCGTCGATAATAGTATATGTGTGACCGTCCTTACGCATTATCTCTGCAAAATCTGTCAATGTGTTTTGAAGAACAGCTCTCAGACGCCTTTGGTAGCCTTCAATTGAAGAGGTATCTCCAAAAAAAGGATCTGAGTATTGACCATCAATCGCAGCCTTGATCAAGGTACTGAATGAATGGCTTATATGCAAGAGATATCGCCGTTGCTCTTGTACGGTGGCCCTGGATGCACCCAATGCGTCTAGTTTCTTCGTACACTCTTGAATACCATCTTGAATTTGGGTGAGCACGTCAGGCAGCTGCACTATAATGTGATCTTTGAGGATTTTGCTGAGTCTTGGTTTCAATGCGTGAACCCCAACTTGAGCAGGTGTTAGCGATCTCCACATCCCGGAGGCAAAGAATTGGGCTTCAGCATTGTTGCGATCCTGTGCAGACGAGTTTCTTGAGGAGTAATCCCGGTTACGAAGAACGTGCCAACCAAGCCGAAACTTGACATCCTTGTTCTGGACAAGTTCTAAGTAGAAACGCTCGCTGTCGGAGCCCTTGTCTAAAGTATCTGGCTTGGTAACCAAACCAAGGGTACGCATACCCTTGGGGTCGATTTCCCTTGCGTACCTAGTGATCGATTAGTTATTGAAGTCGTTCTTTGCAGATACAACGGCAAGTATGATGCTCCGTGGACTTTCCATGTAGGGAAGGACAAGAGATTTGACTGTCTCGCTATCTGCATCGGATTGGGAACGACTACCGGCTTGAAACAAACCAGGGAGGTCAACAAGGGTAAGATGTGGTTGCTCGGGGCCAGATAACTCCAACCGAAGGATATTCGAGCTGAAGACCTTAGTGCTATCATTGATTCCCATTGCATCTTTCACCGACTCGATGATCCCACCAAGATCAAGATCGTCCGCGAGAAGCGAGACAAAGAAGTTCAGCAGTTTCTCTAGTTCATTCTCGGAACGTTGTACTTGAGGATCTGGAACAATGCGTATTTTGATGGGCGCAACTGGGCCCCGCCGAAGAATTAATTCAGTTGCGAATCTAGTACACAAATTGTCTTTGCTCGGAAACCTCACTCCTGAGACCGCTTCAAGGACCGAGCTTTTGCCAGATGATTGTTCGCCACATACAATGATCTCCGGTAGATCGATGTAACGACTGATTCCATGTGAGCGAAGATTGTCCACAATGTCTAGAAGGTTTCTTGTGTCATTGGTCTGGAGAGATATGCTTGCGCCTTTGAGCGAACCGCCTTCAGCCATACTGACGTAAGTGATCGCGAGACCAACGCTTCAAGCAAGAACAAGATGCGAATCCGCGAGGATGGTGGTGATATTAGCAGGAGACAGGTAGAGATTATAGCTAAACCTCTGCCTTTTTAAGACGCCTAAGCCATGTTTGCCTGGCTAGGGTCTCGTCCCGGCGTTTTCGAACACCTCCGCATGTGTAAGCCTATGAGCTCCTTTCCCTCTTCGGATGTTAGTCTTGCATCATCTTATGCGCCCCCTTCATACTCGGTCCATTGTACCAGCCAACCATCGATTTTCTCTGCATAATGTTGAGATGGTGGAGCAGTGAATTGCGTCATCTTTACAGTAGTACTGCTCCTCGGGCGTGTTGAGATTCGCCCATCTTTGTACAGCCGACGCCGATAGCCCCCGGTTCAGTTCTTGGCATGCTCCCGATGTGAGACGAGGGAAATGAACGGTAAAGGTTCTCGGCCATGCCATATGAATCGCTTCTCTATGGCGAATTTTAATTTCCTCACTTTATTTGTGCGAAAAACCCTTGCGCAGTAAAGCCATCCATGCTTGAGAAGGTTGTCTAATTTCCTGGAAAGTGAACACGATAAGTTATGCTTCTTTGAAGAGTATTGTATGCAAACAGCACTGCACAGCTGTTGTTAATCTTGACAAGCATCTATGGGAACAGCATTTAACACCCATTACACTCCATAGACAGGTTATCGAGCGATTCAACCGCTTCCCCACTGTTGAACCGTGTGCAATCAATCTCCCAAAGCAGCTGATAGAGGTGATTGAAGAGCTAGGCTTGCCGCTGGGTGGGTTCATCTGTAGGCCTGCGGAACTATTACTATAAACATTGACTTTCTACGGACCCACAGTAAAAAACCTCACAAGCAAACGTAGGCAAGCGAGAAGAGTTTATTATATAATTCTATAAAAGTACAGACGCTTTTCCGTAAAGGGGTTGCAGAAATATTTCATTGGCTACGAGGCTGGACCCCGTCCTTTCTCGCCTTTCCGTTCGAGCTTTCCCAACGCAAGCAGACAAGGCGGAGGTATTACTCGATCCATGAGCGTTTTCTGTGTTACATTTTCAGGGTTTGGGCCTTGTCGCGAAACCTACCTCCAGGCGAATCACACGTAACGGGCTTGACCCAAGATTTTGCGCAGGAACAGCCTGTTCGCATTACTGCTTCCGGTCTTAGACCATAACCTACCCCTTTCTGCCGCCTGTCTAGGCTTAGCTCGGACTTAGCGCAGTGAGAATGCTCCCAATTGGGATACTATGTCCTCAATGCTCAGTCACATCATAATTGCTGCTTACGCTCATCACCCACATCTACATCTCCAACACAAAAGCAAGGTCGAGTACCCGCCTAGCTACACGGCGACGGAGGACTTGTGGAAGACCCATAGGTGCTTAAGCTGAAGTCTGTTAGAGGCATGCTAAGCAGGAAAGGGGCGATGTAACACTTTGGAAGTTTTCCAGGCTCCTGCGCCCAAATCCTCAAGAACCCGAAGATAAGGACAAATCTGAGTACGAAAGTGAACCTGAGGAGCAGAGGAACAGAGGCTATGTGACGGATAGACAATGCCAGCTTTATACTCGACGATCTGGACAGCGAACCAAGCCACTACTATAACATGTAAGTGCTGCGACCAGGCCATTGTAAAGACGGAAAGGTTTGGAAAGGCTTTGCTGCACTCAAAGCGCTGTAGGAAAGTTTCCAAGTTGACCGTGGAGGAAAATGAAGACCAGTTACAAAGGAAGAAGCGCTGTTTGTTTGCGGTAGCGTGGCAGTCGGAATTTGTACCTCGAACTATTCTGGCTAGAACATATGGCAACCAATAAGCAAATCCAATGAATGTAAGATTTCATGCAATGGGCCAGTGCTCAGTATCGACATGTACTAGACTTGCCTCACTGAGTCTGCTCGGTAGATAGCATCGCATTCGATCGTCCGAATGGTGTAAGCATTATCCCCGTGAATCACCCCACAGGACACGTCCCAACCATACTCGAAGTCGTCGCTTCTGGGGTTCGAAAGCTTAGCACCCGGCATACACTTGGCGTCAACTGTGAAATAACTCGTTTCCATTATCGGTGCCGAATCCCATCTGCATACGTCGCTCAAACGCCTTTGCAGAGGCTGCTCATTTGTGCCAAAGTTTTTCCTTGGCTGCAACGGTGTTTGAGAGACCTCTGAGCTATCAAGCGTTACTGGGGTTTGGCTTGCCTTTAACGGTCTTAATGTAGATGTTTTGTTGTTCTGTCCGGAGCCGATGCGAACCTTGGCACAATTCACGTAGGACTCGTGCTCCCGATTAAGCCAAACCCACACAAATAAGGCGTTTCCCTTTGGAACCTCAAGTGGAACTCCAAAGTCAAAGGTCTGGAATTCTGGGGACCCGTCGCCTCCACGACGCGGGCAGTTGCCGAAGAACGAGGCTGCAGCTTTCCATGTTAACCCTCGATCTACCGAAAATCCTACTTGGCAGCTGCCACCATCATGGGTGGAGCCCTGTGCATACGAGGAGTAGGTGTAGTCAGATAACTGGAAGTAAGCCTCCTGACCAGCTGTCCAAACCACCTGTGGCTCTTCCTGATCGAAGAGATCGAGATGGCCGCGGCAGAGACCTGGATCCAGTAGCGTAGGACCGCCGTCAATATCGCAACATCCCAGGGGAAAGTTTAGTTGTGGATCTGGCCGAGTAGAAAATGCATTTGCTTCCTTGACGCCACCCAAAGGCCCGGGATACCAGAGCGACCTGGGAGTGTCTTTGTCAGTCAATACAATCTTCGATTGCTGTTGCAACTATCATGGAAGATGGGTAGCTGCCATCAAAGTGCTCTATGGACGAGTACTTACATGTGCGCATCAGCCATAACCGCCAAAGCAAGAAAGCCTACTGCTTCCGCAACGCATGCCCGAAATCGATTCTTGGTCAACATTGACGACAGTAGTATCATCCAGACCTGATGGTCTTTACCTGTGTCTATCTCTATTGATGAGAAGGAGATTCACTTGCGTTTCTGAGCAGGCAGTTTGGCGCCCTGTCGTGACTCTAGCTTTGAACTGGACGGAGCTCCCGCGATTGGAAACATGCAATTGAACATGCACAAGGATGCGACGGCCTAAAATACTTTGCAACAGCTCGCGAATGGGTTGGAGAGCTGATCAGTCATGGGGAAGAGATCATGATGACGTCTCCAAGCATTGAGCCAAATTTTCAGGACATCTAGCTTGCATGTCATGATTGCTCATCAGTCACCTTTGCTTATCCAGCAGAACAAGTACGTTTCCACACTCATTAAGTGACCCCGCAATTCTCAGAGGCCGGCTTGTATCAGCTGTGTTTACGCATTTGCTTGGCGTGTACCCAGAGATTGGGTAGGCCAACACGACTGCGTTCAAATTCCCCATGACAAGAATCGGCGTGTGATACCCCTACAGCAGCATAAGGGAAGCGCTTTGAATGAACGATATTTACCGCTTTAAGTTGAATGAATGGCTCAGAAGTGTGCTGCATCAAGTACGAGGAAGGACCCCTGAGATACGCAACGAAGCCTTGACGCTTTCGTCCACCCTTGGGCTTTTGTGGAGCAAAATCGCCAACGACTTCTCGTAGATCTCATATTTCGAAGTCTCCACATTTGAGCAACTTAATCGATTGCAAATTCTGGGATGTGACCGAGTATGATATTTAAGGCTTGAAAGATCTCGTCTTGAGCATCGAACATTAGATCCGCATGTATGTATTGAGGTCACATTTTGATCAGCTGAGAGAGCTGTCAAGATGGGCGATGAACGCAGTGGTTATGTGACCGATGCACATGACTAACTAGCGCCACTACTTAGTCTTAGATCCCACCTTGATAATATTACAACTCTTACACCCCCCAAGCTTTGACAAGAGCGTCAGATGTCCTGTGAGCTTGGCGCGACGACGGTATTGCGCCGCATTCAGTATTGGGACTCCTTCCCCTTCTCCTGACCTGTAGGTGACCATGTACGCATCGTTTTCTAAGTCAATATCATTCCTGAAAATCAAATTCAACTTGAAATCTATCGCTGAAGAGGAAATTAATCCTCTAAGAGAAGCTGGCCGATTCTCTCCTTGTTTTCTTGCGAATTGGTACTCTCCCTTTACTATCCGCAGCGATAGCGAGGTTGTCAGTCGTGATGAAACTTTTCTCCCATGAACGTTGCGAGTTGTTCACGTTGTCTCGAAGGCAACAACGGGCAGAGGCTGGAAAGAATCTGCACTCATCCAGTCCGGGATCTGGGCGCACATGCGCAGAATTTTGATCGACTGGCAAAGTC
Organism: Pseudopyrenochaeta lycopersici; assembly: GCA_003313425.1. Taxonomy (NCBI): domain Eukaryota; kingdom Fungi; phylum Ascomycota; class Dothideomycetes; order Pleosporales; family Pseudopyrenochaetaceae; genus Pseudopyrenochaeta; species Pseudopyrenochaeta lycopersici. The sequence goes on along the minus strand of NHZP01000041.1, from coordinate 286,984 downwards.
ATCCAGTTGAGGACATTTGCTTAGGGTCAGCATTGGCACCCAGAACAGAACGGCAGCGTGTGACTACTGACAGCTGCTTACAGGATGTAAGTTAAGTAATGTCTGGCTAGCAATGAACACTCTGCACGCCTTTACGTAGTCCACATGCATCGATAAGATTCACGTCTGGCGCGGAAGAATTGTCGCTTAAAGCTTTTTTGGTTGACGCTGGCCTGGGTTTTCGGCTTCGAGAACCAGTTCCCTGGCTGCAGCATCTCGTTCAACGCTTCGGATGACCAGGTTGCCCGTCGACTGGCAATTGGATGGGTTATTGGTTTGGATTGCTCTTGAACAAATCCATGACATCCGGGCATTTGGGACGTAATTATGATGGAGATCATGTTTGGCAGATGGAAGTGCTCATAAATATTGTCTTAGGAAGTGAATGATTGATTGGTCCTAATCTGGTAAAGAACAAGCACAAGCAAAAGCGAACGCTACAGTTGGGAACCCAACGCCATGACCCCCACCACGGTGGATTGCTTACTCTTCTGCTCATTTTTCGTTGCCCTTTCTTATCCTTGTTCTACGGCTTATTGTGGGGTTGTGCACTGGTATTCCACAACGTTGCTTTTCCACAATGGTGGATTTCCAATCAACTCTCACTAGGAAATAGTGAAGATGTACAAGCATTTCAGTAAGTAACAAGGAACTATATTTAGGCCCTAGTCTAGCTACCGCCCAAGCATGAGGCTCACTGTATTAGAGTAAATAACCTAGAAGAACGAGGAGTTCACATTCATCTATATCTAATTCTTCGATCTCATCTACCTATTGCCTACGAACCCCTACCGTTGCTTCTAGCCATGATGTCAACTCTTCTCTATCTAGCATTCTCCCCAATTAGGATCGACACTATTACGTTAGGGTTAGAAAACCGTCTGAAGGTTCTGCTAAGTGTGACAAGGGGCAAGTGTGCTTACCGGAAGTACCAGTCAGCTACAACATTTTCACCACCAAGAGCACACCCATTCATTTCGTTCTTAAGACGCATCTTGCAGTCCTTACTGTTCAGTGTTAGGCCGCCACGGCCCTTCCAACCAACCCAGAGTTCGACCTTGTTCTTGGGCAGCTGAAAACAACGGTATTTGGTCTGGCCTTCGGTGAAGTAGCCAGCTAAGTCATAGTCACAGAGCTTGTCGACCACTGCGTCTGCGCCATCCATGTTCTGACCATACATGCCGGTCGTCAATTTGTAACATGCGGCTTGGACTATGGTAATCACTGGGGCGATGACGGACGAGGTTGTATAGGCGCATAATGAGTGTTGCGAAGCGCTCTGAAAGACGAAGGACGACGCGATCTTTCAAGGAGCTGTATGTACTAGCTTACTTGTTTAAGCAGAGAAGTCAGCAGCCAAATCAAATTTGCTTCTGTGAGTGTTGGCGCTAACCAAACCAAGTAAGAATCAAGCCAAGACAGGAAAGAAACCAGGCAGAATAGGCTATCTTTTAGATCAAAATCACTCCTTCGAGCCCAGCTTATTTTATTGCTGACAGCTCAAGGTTTTAGACCCGAATTCCTAGTCTTTGCTGTAAGCACTTCGACTAAGAATACTAAGTAGAGAGCAGCGTACTTACAATTAGCATGTGTTTATTCACTAGTGCAAGGCGTTAACACCTGGCTCTCTAAGAATCTTTGGGACATGGGTATATACTGTATGGCAAAATATATTGACAGTGAACGTGACTTCCGTATTTTGCTAGTTTGATTGCACTGTCCTGCATTATTCTATAAACGTCACTCATTGTCACGACGAGCAATTTGAGCAAGTATATACACTGAGATGCAGTTGCAGTTTCCGGTTTTCTTGCTTCGCAGATGACTTTGCTTCATTGGTTTTATGGTAGCCCAAGGTTCCATTGGCGAATCGGTTTGGCGATAGGCTTTGCTGCTTGGCACTAGATATATACTAGGTAAAGCCCATATCAGCATGACCGGGGGCTTTCAAAGCGAGAAACATGTATCTTTGCCGTATGCCAGTGAAAATCAGTGTACGCTGTTAACCGCCGTAAGGAATAGGAGGAATGCTCCGCCGCCATAGTCCCTCGCGCCTCTGTGCGTAGCCCAATCGCGCGCTTAGCTAAGTAGCTCTTCCTCAGCATGCATACTGAATGAATGCGTAGTGCAGGGCCACAATGGAGGGCAGATTTGTAGAATTGACAACGGTGACCGGCCGATCGCGCCGTTGAGAACAACACGACGTCATCGATAAGATGCAACTTCTCCGCACAAAGCATCACATAAGTAAGCAGCCAGAAATGCTAATATTATTGGTCTCACGAAGCTGCTATTTGCAGAGTTGTCAACCAGACAATCGACAAACGCTGAAAAAAGTGGCTACTCCTCAGCGCTTACATAGCGAAGGGAGTCGTTGCCGCTGAGTCCGGCGTATGTGCGGAATAAAGAAAGGGTATCCGCTGACGCGTAAGGCTTACTCGAGATACTTATAAATGCGCACGAGCCCAACCCTAGTAAACACGCAAGCCTATACAAACGTTCGATTCTTTGAAGGGACTGAACGGAGAAGCGACTGCATACAGTTATGCCGCTATTTTCGAACCTGAGAAGACCAAGACAAGGCGTCAAGCGTAAAGCCTGCGAACCCATCGCCCCAAGATGCGCTCCACGAAGACTAATGTAGAACAGCATCGGCATCGAAGGACACTGCACTCGGTTCGTCAAGCGATACACGAGCACGCAATCCGCAAGGGCGTCTGCCGCGTACTTGCGCAAAGACGGTGTTGTGTAGGGCTGCACTCGCGTGGAGAGCCTCAGGGCATATCAAAGCCTCTCCACTCCAGGTACTCCATCTCAAGTGCACGCAGGCTGTGAGTCTTCGCTTCACGATCATCCTATTGTCCTAACAGCCAGTGAAGATGTGCAGAGTCTACAAAAGAAGCCCGTACGTACCTGATCTATTCTTGCCTTTGGAATCGCTCGCTGAAATTGAAAGGATACACCAAGCCAAGATTTCGTCAACAAAAGCAGCTTCTATGACATGACGGCATTGCGATTTGCGGCGTTCTGAGCGCATTAGGTATTTGAAAATGCGATAGAAATTAGGTATATGAGGAAGCACTTCAGTATTCTCCACCTGGAATTGCACTCTGTGAGGCCGCAGAGTACCTATTCGAAGAACACCGAATGCGATCTTTAACATGGGGGTTTATTATTAAGTGCGACCGAACCAGGTTGGCCCATGGTTCGCTGCAGGGTGCAGGGCAGGATCGTAACAGCTCTTCGGCTTAGATAAGACCTTTTATAACTATTGTAGGGATATAAGAGCTTAATAGTGGAGCCGTAGTAAGGGATACTGTTTTACTACAAACGTAGGCTCCGAGCGAACCATTCCTGGGCAACTCGTTATAATAATAACTGGTTAAGCCGTACATGAACTATCCTAACTCGTACTAGAGTAGCTCTGCTCAAGGCCCTAGACTGCTACCTTAATAAGTCCCTTCAATCATTCCAGTCCAGTCTGATTACCCATTGGTAACACTGGATCTCTGTTATGATCTCTGTAGACCTTGCTGTCGCGCTATAAAGTCGCTACTTTTCATCCGTGCGTACACTTTTTTACTAAATTTCCCCCTCTACAGACAAATCTTCAACCGTCCCAGCAGGGCCAGCACTACTCGCATAGATTTTATCCACTAGCCTATTCACTGGCACTTACAGATTTCCGCGTAAACTGTGTAGGGGCGCTGTATTAGCTGTATTCACGCTGCGCTTCTGTCAGCCGCGATACCGTAGAAATCACCACCGCTAATTGTTATATCAACTTTGCTTTGCTGGCCTAATCACATGCACTTGGATTAACATTAAGTTAAGAATTTATCTTAATACCTACTCTAATACTGCCCTAGGATGGAATGTTTCGTGGTAAGAGGAGCAGCATGACGCGCCACTTGCAAATATATGTTCCGGCCTCCTGCCTCAAAACATTGACGATTCAACATCGGTGTCGTGTCGATCTACCCATTCGACCTTCATATAGTATCGATTCTATTCTTTCTAGGTCTATCACACAGGTCACCCTGAAAAGAGCCTTTGATTACGCTGTTGGGAGACAGAAAGGAAGCATGATCATGTGCGTCAGCCGTGTGTAAGCGTTCTGAGCGCTTCAAGCATTAGGGCGGGCCCTGCTCAGCGGGAAGCTACATTCACTGGCGCCCTAGAGTGAATTTCGGCACTACCCCAAGTAATGCTGGGTGAAAGCATAATGCATTCTCGTAGCAGTCGTGTTCACGCGAATCAGCGATTCGTTCCTCAACTTTGTATGTATAAGTTTTCAGTTTAGTCTGTTGTTGTGCGTTGGTCGGCGCGTTGCTTGAGATCCTACCACAACCAGTCTCGTATGCTACAATACCCTCGAAAGACAAAAACATAAGGAAAATCCCTGACGGAATCGACCCCAATCCTAGAGGCCGATCCGGCGACTTTTTCCAAGATGGCAATCGAGCTCGAACCCGGCACTGTGCCCCAAATTGTTATTGACGAAGCGGAAGACGAATGTTCTCCCTCCTCACCTCCGGTTTTGCAGTACCACCAGGATAGGAAGCCACCTCTCCTTGGGCCTGCCCCATCCCTCGATGCTGAGTCTACGAGTTTCAAGTCCGCCAGGCGTCTGAGACGGGTCACCCGTCTGCTGAAATGCATATATGTGCTCGGACGTATCATCAAGAGGGATTTGCGTTCAGCCAGCGATATGGGATCTACAGCTGGTCGGCCGACATGAGCAAGGGCCAAATGCTCATTCATCTCCACGCGGCCGATGTAGTTTCTACTGCTCGATAACACGATACCTTGTTATTGTCCGCCATACTGCTGACCTGACACGGCCTTGGCTGATGATAGCAACTTGCAGCAAAATTGATGGGGAAAAATATACCAATATAATTTATCCATTTCCCTCACATGATAATGAACACGGGGTCGGGCGAGCCGCCAGCTTGAAATACTTGCTAACTTACTAGAGAACAATGTGATACCAGAACCGGAAGAACTGCACCAACGTTAGCCCAACCTGTTTAAGCTACGAGAGTGGGCGGGCATGGGTACTAGAGTCAGCCAAGACGCGATTATCTCTCAAACTTCAGCAAGCTAGCACGTTATCCATCAAAAGTCTGAATTCAGGAGGAGAGCCTTGTCATCGCTGACAAGATTATGAGCTAGATAGACTCCGCCATGTGGAAGCCTTTCTTTGTGCTCCTGCTTGCGACAACACAAGGATAGCAAATTTAGCTATAGCTATAGAAGCTAGCATAGGCTCAAGCTCACAATGCTTCCAGCAGCAGGATCCAAGAAGCTCTACTTGAGAAGGAGCGTGAAAGTGCGAAGACCTATTGGACTTGCTACTCGGCTGGCGAGCCATGATGAGGTAGCAGTCGCGCACCACGTCTGAAAATTCGTCCGTCCAAGCAAACAGTCCCAGAAGCCAGAGGTTGAGAGAGTGCACAGCCTAGATTACAGAGCCCATAATGGCTTTGATCGATGCAGACAATGTCATCCTTGGGGTCGCAAGGAATGCAAGGACCAGAAGTAGCTACTGGTAGAGTCGAGGTCGGCATTGCCATCTCAGGTGCCAACATCGATGTGGCCTGGGCGACAAGGATCTGAGACTCGATAGTGGACGTCTTTCCGAACAAGAAGACTTCCTCGGCATCTATCATGAACTGGGCCCCTGTTGACATTCCAGACGTCGCTGTCTGCGGATACAAAGTCGTCTTCACGCCGCTTCGGTTGGGCAAGCTATGTGCAGAGCCCTTAACAGAGTGGGTAGCTCCAGAACCGGCACCTAGTGTAGTCATAGAAGCACACCCAGATCCAACAAGCGTCGTGGCGATCTTGGCCTGGCTGCCAGTGACTACTGAGTCTCCCGGTTCGGGGAATGCAAGATCGAAGTCTTCTAGGGTAGAGCAAGCTGTGCTCGGCAAATTGGCGACAAACATGTTGGGCAAAGACTCGAAGACGGCAGTGTCGTTGCCACCGCCGCTGACGGAAATTGGGGCGCAGTTCATGTACATCTCACGGTTTCCTTGTCTGTTGAACCAGGTCCAAGCAAACGTATATCTACCACTCGGCATGCCTTTCGGCATCACGACGTCGAATGTGGCCGCCCCGTGGCTGGTGGGACCTCCAGGAAGATTACCGCCCACACTTGCGGGACACCCCCCGATCACACTATGAACTACCTTCCACCGGCTGGCTTTTGTAGGGTGCAGATCCTTTGTCACAGAGAACTGGCAAGACCCTCCACCGTGGACCGCAGACCCTAGAAAGCGGATGGTTTGCGCCTCACCAGCTGTCCAGTTGTTCATTTGAGTCAGATCGTACACGCCTTCTCGCAGTTTGCAGGGGAAGTCCAACCCAGCACCGTCCAAAGGAGAGTTGTTCAGCGTAGGTTTGCCGAATGGTATGGGATTTTCAAGCATCAAATGCGCCACAGAGTTCGAAAGTATGGCGAACGCCAACGCGAGTGGAGCAATTCGAGTCAGCATCGTACTGAAGCTGAACCTTGGCAGATTATTGGGAGTCTCTACATACATGGAGGATTTATACGTCGTGTCTTATACTCGACATGCGAGCTAATGGGCCCATGATGGATGACGGTTAAGCAATGATCTAACAGATTTACGTTGCCTTGCTTGCAATGCAACAGCACGCTTACAAGAGAGAACATGAGAAGATGATGGGCGGAATGATGTCTTGCTGCGTCCCTCCGTCATACGGATTTTTATGCTCAACAGTCATGCATCATTCAACTGCGGCGAGAGCAGTGAAGTGGCATCGTGCACCGCTAGGCATATCAAGATGAACAAGATGCCGAGTGAAGCATGTATATATAGTAAGATTATACTTCCTTTCTGCCCCAAAACTTAGTACGACTATCGGACTCACTGCTGGAATGAAGACCACAAAAGGGAAATCTGCGAAAAACGTGAAAGGAAGGGAAAGTGTCCTGGAAAGTCCGTGTCCAGCTCCACCGACCTCGGTCAAGCTAGATACACCTACAAAGCTCGTATCTCGGGAAAAGGCCCAGGACAAGAAACGCAAGCAAGGTCGAAATGAAGGGAAACAATCTAGGGATGGTGACAGCGGGTCATCTCAAGTGCTAGTGACCAAGGACACTCGACGTGGTTCGGCCAATCCGAAAAATAACACCGGCCAGATTGTCGTGGGCGCTCCAGACCAAAGCGAAACTTCATTGACGAAGGATAGCAAGCTTTTGCCTTTGCACGATTCGACGAACGCTGCTGCATTGAAACAGATGTTGGAAGAGTGTTATTCGAGTCTCGAAAACCTCACCAATGTATTAGCGGTCATTGATGAAACCTGGCAGAAACAACATAGCAACACCACAACCGCCATTGAAAAATTCATGAGTCACATTGCAAAGGGATGAGTCTCATATACTCGGAAGGCGACATAAATCATAGCGAGCAGCAACTTGGCGACGATATTGGCTTAAGACGTTCCGCACATTGTGCTTCCAACCGCGAGTAGGCTATACGTTGAGCAGGTCAGGCAAGGTCTTCAATCACCACCAGATCACTTCAAAGAAGTCGTTACGTGCTAGACTCAAATGGTATAGATGCAGTCTGAATGATACGTAACCAGGATTTGCCTGGATTGGCTCGGCAATGTAGAGTGGAAGATATAAAATGTTGTATATGAAAAACCAGAATCACACACTTTACATCATCTGTGAAGTGCATTTTGGAGTGCATCAGGCTTTTGAGTTGTTCAGTGAACTTTACAGCGCACGATGGTGTAGACCGCCGAGTGGAGCGAACTAATCGAGTCGAATTCGAAGCTCAGCAAAGTCGTCAGAAGCGCGCACTACCTCCAGTGCCTTGCTGCTTTCCGTTATCATTAGAGAAAAATGAAGAATGAATTACAATGCGCAAGATGAGAGAGCCAAGCTCACCACTAAGTACTGATCGAATGTTGCATTGTAACTTATAAGACCCTGGTATGAAGCAACATAACCTCGACTCATCATGTTGCGGTCTGAAGTCCTACCCAGCACATTCACCTCTGAGAATCAGCGGAGAACCATTTTTCCCTCCAGGATGTAGACGTCACGGGTACATAGACGACTCAGGGCGCTACCTGTCGTGATGCCTGTGGCTCAGTTGACTACCTGCTGAGACGCTCTTCATCTTAGGCACTAGCAGTCCATACGTAAAATCTAAATGCCCGAAGGCGCGACTGTCGCACTGACCCACTATGTCAGGTGTTTTGGTATGAGTGTAAGGATGGCATGTGCTGATCCAGCTTGTTCGTGCCAGTCTGGCTGGCTCAGCATGTCAAGCAACGCAATCGTTTTGGGTTTGAAAAGGTTGAGAAACAAGATAGAATGTCCTGGTGGCAGTCGATGGCTATCCTGCATAAGAGTTCTTATCAATGGCCGCTTAGGACAATAATATGGCCTTTCAATGTTTAGACATTCCGTTGCATACCAGACGCAAAGCTTGGTTATAAATGTGCTGCAGAGTCACACTTAAACAGTCTTTAGTATCCCACCTGAACGATGCGAGGGGTAAACTTCTTTCCACATGCTCGAGCATATCGAAAGCTACGCATCAGGATGAATGAGAGACAAGCCAAAAGACGGTCTCGCCAAAGTCAAGCCACTGGGACTCATGCTTTCTTTCAGCGGTCAAAGCAAGGCCAACTTGCTGCCACTGAGGACGAGATGTTTGTCAACCCGATTCCGCTCATATTAGTTCCGCACATCTGATACATCATCCAGATCATCTGCCGCTTGGCCTCTGATACATCTGGCAGCGACCTGCTCGGAAGAAGCTTACAGTGACGTTGTAGCCTCTACCACGCAGCCGTGCGCTGCACCTGAGAGAATCAAAATCAGCCAGCGGAATGCGGGCCCGCATGGGCAAGTCACTGTTGTGGCTGTGTCTGGTACACGAGGCCTCAAAGACTGGATGGTGAATCTGAGGAATAGTGCAGCTGAGCCTGAGGATATTCTGGTTCGTAGTCATATCAACGGCAGTTCGCTCGAGTGCTGATCAGGGGCAGGGCGAGAAGCGGAACCTATGCCACTCTGGATTCTTAGAGACCGTCAGATTGCTGATCGATCCGCTGGCGCTCTCCTTGAGTGCTGTCGAGAACGGAGTGACGCTGTTGTTCACAGGCCATTCAGCAGGAGCTGCCATCGCAAGCCTTCTGTATGCACACGTCAGAACAACAAAAGTCTCGTCGCTAGCCCAAGTGGTAGCAAGATTCGAGTCTGTTCACTGCATCGTATTCGGGGCGCCGCCTATATCGATTGCTCCGCTTCAAGAGCATGATCGTGAAGGCTCCAGCTCTAGGCGCTCATTGTTTCTGTCTCTGATCCAGTGTTCGAAATGGATGGAGGAGGATCCTCCACCTCCATATCCATAAATCCATGGAGGTTTGGATGGATTGCCAAGCTCATTGGGTCCACCCATATGACACGCCCAATGTTTACAATCTACATAATGAAAACCTTAAATAAACAGTGAATATCAAGTAAAGAGCTAAGGTCACATGAACTCGTTTGGTTAAGCTAGATATGATGGATTTTGAATGGCTATCTAATTGCTAACCTGGCTGCTATTGTCGGAGTAGAGAGACTCTTTAAAGAGGACTATCTCATCGCGAGGATCCAGCTCTAGTTGAAATGGGAGATCGTCACCGCTGTTATTAAAGATATTGGCCATCTGACTGCCACGAAGCTCCTGAGTGTGCTCTCCTATCTCTACCAACCCATTTCTCCCCCAGTTAGCGAGGCAAATAGAGGCTTCTACTGAGTCCTCTCTTAGGCGAGCTCTACGCGGGGAGATCATGTTGCCGGCCAAGCTGAAGATCCTCTCTGCCTCACTGCTCATGGCCGGGATAGAGAGGATATCAATCGCCATCCGCGAGAGGCGCGGGTACTGAGCTTTGACGGAAGGCCTCATCCAGAATTCAAAGGGCGCTAAGGTAGAGTTGTGCTCGAGGCGATCAGCAAGATAGCTATCGAGCTCACTCTCAATCATAGGTGCAAGGGAGATCTTTCGAGTCTCCTCAAGAGCTTCATCAATTTGACGAAACTTTGGTTTCTTGCGTCGTCGTCGGTTGCCGGATATCTCTGAGAGAGCCTCCTGGGATGAGATTAATGGCCCAGAGATTAGTAGTTCCTCATACTCCTTTTGGTATAGCTCTTTGACGAGAGCAACACCGCTCTGAGCGTCTTCAAGGCCCCATTCTCGCTCCAAATATTGCCGCTTAAGGCGAGGATTAAGGAGGATCGCCGCTGTGTAGGCGGGCGTGCGGTCGGTAATTCTATAGTAGTAACTTGCTTTCTGCCAAGCCTGCTCAATTGCCACCCAGACTGGCCGATCAGGGGGATATTCAGCGTAATGGAGCTTCAGTTTCTCGAGATTCTCAAGGAGGATCTTCAGGACAGGTACAACGTCTGCGAATCCACTTGCAGAGGCCTCGTTTGGCCTACTTTCAAGCTTCTTAGTTCCGTCTTTAAAGGGCTCGAATAGCTCTGCAATCTCTGCAATAATCGCCCAGTCGTCAGGCTTCATACGATTCTGGAGAATGATCCTCGTCACTGAGTCCTCAGGCCGCTCAGAGAGGGGTTTTTCGACCCGCTCTTTTACCAGATATTTAAGACGGAGTGTCTCAAGGTCTAGGAAGTGCTCAATTGCTCTACGGAGCCTTAGGGCGCGTACGATCATGTCGTAGGTTGAATTCCATCGAGTCGAGTTATTCATAATAAGGCTAAGAATCTGGGGATCGCCAGAAGCATTTGGGTGACTCTCTTCCCATATAGTCTTTTGGGCGTTATTGAACCGTTGAAGTCGTCCTGGAGACCTTCGAATCCATCGAACAATAGTCGCGAGATGGCCAATTGGGCCCTTCTTTCGCCATGCGGTAACCTCATATTTTAGGTTATTAATATTAGCGACAACGTTCTCAAACATCTCGTAGTCTGCTCCCCAGAGGACCTCTTTGGCGACAATATTAATTATATGGCCAGAACAACGGAGGCGGCGCCAGCGAGGATTCAAGCAGAGCTCCTTGCAAATAAGCTCTACTGCCTTATCGTTATTTGTGGCGTTATCTAGTACAAAGTAACCAATCCTCTCTTGAATCCCGTAGTCGTTGATAACTCTTAGAACGTCAGTGCAGAGCTCTTTTCCACCATGAGTATCAGCTAACTCTGTAAGAGCTAAAAGAGCTGATTGGCACTTGCCATCTTTGTCAACCCAGTGAGCGACAACACCATTAAGAGCCTTTATCCTTCGGGAAGTCCAGACGTCAAAGGACAGGTGGATTTGGCTGCAAGAGCTTGTAAGAAGCTTCCTAATATCCGCCTTATGCTGCTTAAACTCTTGCATAACCCACCTCTGGACTGTGCGATCAGTTGGCAATCTTGATCGATTCGAAAAGGGCGTTAGGCGAGAGAGTAGTGTTCGAAAATAGGGGCTCTGAAGCTTATAGAAGGGGATGTTGTCGAAAACCACCCATCTTAGGAGGTCCTTGTTAGAGATATCTTGATTAAATAACTGGGTGAGCTCGTTCAGGATCCGGCGCTGCACAGGGTCGTTTCTATCTAGCCTATCTAGGAGAGTTTCGTCGTCAAATTGGGCGTCGTGAGGAAGGTCTTTCTCTATCTCGAAGGTCGTATGATGGAGGTTTCTAAAGTGATCTCGGGCACTGCAGCGGCCTTTGGTGATATTAAGCTTGCAGGTTGACCTCCGGCCAATCGTATAACACGTATGGCATAAGAAATAGGTTAGAATAGCCCTCCGGCCATTGCCTTGATCCACTCGAGCCTCGAGAGGCACTCCGTACTTCCACCACCATGCGCGAGTCTTGATAGCCTTTGATGGCAGAGTGAGGCCGTCAAGCGCCGGATCATCAAAATCCACCCAGGAGTAGTCGAAAGGCGATTGAAAAACAGGTCTACTATCCTTATTGGTGCGCTGCAGCCTAGTAGGGACCAGAACGTTCTCAGACTCCAGCTCTGTGAGTGACTCTTCATCCGAGGTCAAGTCAGCTCCATCAGATGGCGGTTGTGCAGAGGGCGAAGGGGCGTCAAGGGATGATCGAGTTCGCTTTCTCGACTGGCTAGCAGCCTGATAAGACGATTGCGACCCCTCTGGCGGCATTTGGTTAGGTACTGGGCGAAATAGAGGTCAGTGAGTGAGGGAATGGAGAGAATCGCTGATGAGATGGATGAGACAACGTAAGAATCACCGCTGAGCACAGGCCAACTATCCACTTCACTGCGGCGACTATAGCTTCAGTATTCCCAAAAAGGATAGCTGAAACGTCTCTCATACGCCAAGAGGTCCTTCCAAACCTCCATGGCTCTCTGGAAATGGATGGAGGTCCATGGAGGTGGATTTACCTCCATCCGTTTCGAACACTGCTTTCTGGTAGCCAGATTGAGTCATCGTTGGTACGCTGTAACTCAGTACGTATAGAGGGATCTGCGATAACTTCTGAAAGCTCGTCGTCGTTAGTATCGTTAAGATCGAACCTTTGCTGGATAGGAGAGTCCTCATCCTGGATAATAAGCTGCGATAATCGTTTGCTACGACGTTGTTGCCGTCCAGTGTCGTCAAGATGAGTAGCTAATCGCTTTCGACGATTCTTTAAGCTCATGCTGGCAGTCGATAAAGGAGTAACAAGAGAAATGGAACGAATTTACAGTAAAACTGTATTAACGCGTTCATGATCTCATCTGTTGACTTCTCCGCTTCCCCGCTTTTGCGACGCGTCTGTAAACAAGAACAATAACAAAGCTAACGATAGCCGAACGACGATCGTTCGCCGAACGATCGATCATCGTTTACTGATCGTTTAGACGAACGATGTCCAGGTCTGAATATACGGCATAGGCCAATTGAGAAATGTTAGTGATGTGTATACGAGAACAGTTTCTATGGTGAAAATATGTTGCACAGTTCTATAATTACATTCTATTATAATGCTAGAGATGTAGGGCTCTTAAAAAGAGGAATGCGGGCTGGTTGGAAGGGCCGCTGGGCTTATCTTATATTACCCAGAGCTCGTCCTTAGATCATCTTAGGTTATTGGTCGTACTATAAAGCTTCCTCTTATTTCTCTCACTCCTCTGCTCACCTCAGCTATCTATTGAGCCCCTCAAGGGCTACAGGACTTGTATACTGCTCGTCAGAGGCTCCGAGAGCCTGAAAACTTATCACGATCTACCTATCATATACTACAATATGTAGGCAAGGCTCTTGGGAAAGCAAATGCACATTCTACAAGACAAGACGCAGAGACTTGACAATTAAAATCCTCCTACCGAGTTCTCTATAATATACCTAAGACAGTTATTTCTGAGTTCAACCTATTTAAGTTACTATGTAGATATAGGTAAATTGTAAAGTAGAGCTATCTTTTGCAATAATCTACATGAAATCTATGGTTACTTATATCACGGTTTAAAGTTGTTAAAAGCTTTCAAGATACCATAGTATGCTGGCTTCTTCGCAAGGATTTTGTCCCAAGGTAGCGCTTCTCCAAGGTCGGGAAAAACAGATGGCACCCATGTATACTTATCAGTCCAATCCCAAACTGTAATGCCAATACACTTGTTTATAGTAAGACAGGCAGCTGTAGCATTATAGTATACCTCCGCCTGCTTTTCGTACTTCGCTGTATTTCCAGGGGTCAAAATACTAACATCCAGTTCCGTGATAGCGACTTCGACTCCCAGCGCTGTGTAACTTTTCATGACTGCAACTTGTTCGTCATATGAAGGCATACTACCGAGTTCGAAATGTGCCTCAGGTGGCATTCCGCTAAGGTCGTAATGTCCTTGTAGCCCAACGCCGTCGATTTTAACACCGTATTGTTTTACTAACTTTACAATCTTTATTGCGCCTGTAGCTTTGGGCCCAGGAAACTCAATTCCGAAGTCGTTGTAATAGAGCTTAGCCTGTGGGTCTGCTTCAGCTGCGGCAGCAAATGCAATTGGTATGTATGCTGGTCCAATAGTGTCATAGAACACGTTTGTTCGGTATGTTCCGTTGACATGGAGGGCTATTCAATGTCGGTTAGCTATAGAACACCCACGGCAGGCTTAAAATCAGGTGTTTTACCTTCGTTTACAACATCCCAAGCGTAGCACTTGCCCTTGTAATGGGTCACTGTTTTCTTGATATGGTCTTTCATGATTGAAATCAACGTCGCATTGTTGAAATTTCCACTGGTGACCCAGCCTGGGAGTGCTATATGCCAGAGGAGGGCATGGCAACGTAATAGCTGCCCATTCGCAGCCGCTAGGTTCGCAACAGCATCTCCGCCAGCGAAGTTGAACACTCCACGCTGTGGCTGTATTGCACCCCATTTCATATCATTCTCTGGCACGAGTTGACCGAAATCACGGGTGTTGTTCACTTGCTGATAGTATTTTACATCGGCGCTAAATTTTTGCCTACCGGTTGCGGTTCCGAAGTATTTTCCGCGTGACACAGCAGCATTATGAAGCCCTTGTTCCTCCCTTCTTCCAACCCGCGTCGTGACGGGAATAGATGCTGGGCGAGATGCCGCCGTGTAGAATGTCACGGCGGTGAAAAAGATGATTGTGAGAATTCGAAGCATTGAGAAGCGTTGTTCAATGGATGGAGTAAGGAAGGATTATTTGCAATAAAGGATACCTCCCTGTTATATAGATGCAGCTAGTTGATAATCTAGATTTCTTTATGTGTTTTCCAGCCACAAATCGGAATGCCTCAGACCCAGGGCTAAGTCTTCGATAATAAGAGCGTAGCTATATATGTGCCATGAAGTTCATTAATCTTGCAAGCACAGGAAAAAGACACCTGGCATTTCATTTACCAATTAGATCACCTCAACTCCTATATTACCTGTCCAAAGTGAGTAAGGGGCGGAAAATCTATATCTATGTTCTGGAAAAACTCTCTTGCGGTATTCCTATCGCGGATGGTTATACTCAATGAAATACGTTGGCGGTATTTTTCCCTAATGATATGTGGGGTCCCCAACCTCTCATGCCACTCAGAGGGTTTCAGGCCACTAAATGTGATTAGCGGCCGAGGATTCTACTTCGCTTTAATTATGTTTAGTCTTTTAGCTTCAGAATTATTAACGTTAATAATAAGTTTTAATCTAAAAAGATTGTGGAAAGGTGACACAGCGCTAAGCAGACCCGGAAGCACTTCCTCATAGGGTTAATGAGTCCGATATCATAATCTAAAGTCAGGTGTCGTATTGTCAGATTGATGGCATATCACGATAAATGATAAAAATGAGATGGGTTGATTGATTGTGTTGCTATTCTTTGTCGTGTTCTTGCCTTTTATATTTCCGGAACTTCCGCTATATCGGCCCTACTACAAGCCATCCATCTGCTGGAGTGGCACACATCTGACAAATTGTCAGAATCTAGTTATCTTATTCTTAATCTCACGTATTAACGTTATTGTCAGATTCAAGGACTATTTAGCTTGATCTTTGATGAATTTTTGATGATGAATGTGGTTGATTCCAGTGATCGGAATGGTCTGGTATGAGTTGGTATTGGTATGGTATATACCGCCAAGACCTGGTATGGTCTGAGGAGATCTCAATACCATGGTATTACCGGTATACCAGGTCATACCGGTAAGGCTAAAAATAAGCCGAGGTTAAGAAGCTCGGGGCAGCAGGCGGCTGGATTTCGGACTAAACTGGCTAGTGTATTCGAAGAAATCCTTAACCTGAACTAATAATTGTAGTCACGATAGCCTCTTATACCATTATCATGGAATCTCCAGTTCCGGCCTCGCCATCATCATTGACGACACGTTCAGCATCAATATCCCTCCAGACTCCTACGTCATCACCTGCTCCCACATTACCTGTCTCGACGCCATCACCTACCCCTATTCAATATCCCAAACCTCCGGATGAGTTTGTGCAAGACCACATCACATACCTGAATCGCGGAAAGACCACAAAGAAGGCAGCTCGTCTGGGCTCATCGCATGTATGGAAGTATGGTCTCCATTACATCCGAGATAGTGATAAGAAAGAGGTGTATTACTGTCACGAGTGTGCTGTCGGAAAGTATAAGCAAGAGCTATTTGTTATCAATGGAACGTCTGGAGTGAGAAATCATCTTGAACAGAAGCACCAGATTGATCCCCAGAGTGGTATCAAGAAACATAGTTCGACACGGAAGTCTGTACTGGAGCAGCAGAAGAGTGCGGCTACTACTAATACCTTCTTTTGGAAAGACTCAATTGAGAAGTTCAAGGAGCTCCTAATTCGTTGGATTGTGTACTGCCATATTGCTTTCTTTCAATTAGAAAATCAGTATTTCCGAGAACTTCTCTTCTTTTTGAATCCGGCGCTCCTCAACCACCTCCCAAAGGCGGCGAAAACTATCCGAAGTTGGGTTATGGACGCGTTTCTGTCGAAGAAGCAACGGCTCAGGGAGGACCTCCAGCACTCGCGGAGTAGAATCTCCATCTCCTTTGACCTCTGGACTTCGCCAAACCCTTACGCTATTCTAGGTGTCATCGCCATGTGGATTGACAGTACCGGCAAGCGACGGACTACCGTTTTGGGTATACGACGTGTGTACGGTGAACACACTGGCGAGAACATTGGATCAGTTGTGCTTGAATTGCTAAAAGAATATGATATTGGCGGAGATCAGATTGGATACTTTATGCTGGATAATGCCTCGTCAAATGATATCGCTGTTGAATTCATACTCAAGGAGCTCTGCCCATGGATGAAGTCAAAACAACGTCGCCATCGCCGGCTGCGTTGCTTGGGCCACATTATCAACCTCTGCTGCCAGGCGTTCCTCATGGGCCGGAACTGTTAGAAGTATCTTGCGAAGCTTCAAAAGCACTATCAACGCGGAGACTATGCGAAGGTGGAAGAGCTCTGGAAGAAATTTGGATGTTTGGGTCGGCTTCATAACCTCGTGCGTTACATTAGGCTTACTCCGCAACGCCGTGAGGAGTTTGCTGCCATCATTATCGGCGGGGATCTCTGTGAATTCGATGGCCTCGAGCTTATCCAGAACAACTCGACACGCTGGAATTCATGGTTCCATTCGATCACACGTGCGTTGAATGTTCGGGAACGCTTAGAGCTCTTCTCAGCTCGCCATGTACCTGGGAAAGGCTCTCATGGGATTGCGAACTTCAAACTAGATGGACAGCACTGGTTCGAGCTTGAAAAGCTTGAGCTTGCTCTAAAAGACTTCTACGCTGCAACTTTGCTTTCTGAGGGTCAGGGTTGCTATGTATATTTTACTATTCATGAATAAAATACTATACATAAACTATTCACGGTGAATATGTATAGTTTTGAGGGCATGAATATGATTTGTATAATGCATATATTTAGTCAGAGATTTATATATGAAATAGCTAGAAATTTGAAAGATTTCAAGTACAATTAGCTCTCAATATGAGGCTATTCGGCTACAGTGCATGCCCTATACTAGAAACGTGATAGGGTACTTGGCATTTACACACTGGGTCCTGTACTACTAAAATACATCTTACCTATCAAATCTATTAATAATTTGATCCTAATGTCGTCGTCAACACCCGAACCTTCATTAAATACATCAATTGTAGCCTCTGACAATTCGTCTGACGTATCCGAACTTGATTCTGCGTTGTTTGACGGCCTTATTGTCGCGGAAGACTCTACCCAGGCTGACGCCCTAATACGCCCCCGAAAACAACGTTGTATACGAGCCAAGTCAACAACGGACCTATACAGGAGGCCAAAGGAAGGTGAATTAAAGAAAAGGGGTAACCGGAACTGCTGGTACTGATAAAATCTATAATAAAATGGAATATTTAAGTGGAAACGCGCCTACGCACCTTAAGGAACACCATGGGATTGTTATAGCTCCTGAAGGCAATCTCGTTAGGAAAGCTTCGGAAAATAATATTCAAAATATGATGCAGAAGCAGGCAATCCGCGCAGAAGCTACAGCCCAGAAGAAGCTGGATAGGCAGCTTAAAGAGTGCATTAATAAGCCCCTGGTTCGAGAGGCCCTCGCAGAGCTTATCGTCGTTCGAAACCTTCCGTACAGTGCAGTAACCTGGCCAGAGCTACATGCACTTATCCAATCGGTAAATTATATGGCCAAAGACGTTCTTCCAACTAGCCATACGACTATTAGTAATATAATTCGCGAATCGTACGAATTAGATAAAGAGGTGCTTAAGAAGAAGCTCAAGACATCTATCTCATCCATACACTTAGCGCTCGACGTCTGGTCGTCACCAAATCGGAAGAACTTTCTAGCGATAGTGGCACATTTTGTCGATTCAGAATTCAAGCGTCGTAAGGCTCTCCTTGCTCTACCCTACCTACCTGATAGCCACGGTGGTGACGATCAAATTGACCCTCTATGGAATACGATTACCGAGTACGAAATACTAAATCAGATTGGCTACTGCGTCGGCGATAACCACGGTTCGAACGATCTACTATTAAGGCGCCTTGCCCGTCGCCTTGATGAAGCAGGATTCGCTACCTATTTGAACGCTACCCAGCGTCGAATTCGCTGCCATGGCCATGTAATCAATATAGCCATACAAGCCTTCTTCTTCTGCCCAGATAAGGCGGCTGTACAGGCCGCATTCGAAGCTGCTAGAAAGCAACTTCAAGACAACGACACTATCGATCCGGATGATATAGATGCGATCGTTCAGAAACAATTCCGAAAGTCAAAGCTTGGCAAATATGCATTTCGCAAGATGGGGCCTATTGGTAAGCTTCATAACACTGTAGTTACTATTCGATCCACCAATGCACTCTACCAAGCGTTTGTACGGCTCGCTGGCCGTATTATACCTCTAGACAACGAGACTCGATGGAATTCTTGGTACACAATGATAAAAGTAGCGCTGCTACTTAAGCGCTATATAATCAAGTTTCAGGAAGAGCACTACACTAAGTTTGATGATGATATACTATCACCAAGCGACTGGGCGCTTCTGCAAGACGTTGCGAACTTCCTCCAACCGTTCGAGCGTATTACCAACGAGGTACAGCGTGATAATGCGACCCTAGATCAAGTTTTATTTAGTATGGATTTCCTAGGATCGCATTTCCGGGCGTCAGATGTATGCACAGTAGTTATTTACATAGTCGCAATCACTAACTCGCGATAGGTCAAATACGCCGGCCAGCCGAAGTTACACAACGCGATTGACGCCGCATGGGCAGCCTTTGATGTGTATTACAGCCTTACCGACAAAGTAGTAGTGTACGGCGCAGCCCTACTACTCGCACCTCATCGTCGCGATGCATACTTGAAGCGGGAGTGGAAGACAGATTGGAAGAAGAAAACTATTGATGCAACACGCCGACTTTGGGTGAATCAATACAAAGATAAATACACTGCCGATGAAATACTAGATAGTGAGGATAGTAACAAGGAACCTGATGCGTACGACCTATTCGAACGAGCTCATGCGATGAATTCGTTCGTCGACGAATTCGAACACTTCATCAATAGCCCACCGCTGGCCAAGCTACCTACTGGGACATCATCGCTAGACTGGTGGCTGCAGCCAGCCAATCGCCAGGCCTACCCGTCGCTCTCTCGTATGGCTATTGAGATCCTCTCTATTCCAGCTATGTCGGCAGAGCCGGAAAGGATCTTTTCCGGCGCCCGGAGGACTATAAGCTGGTCAAGATTCAAGCTTGGCGCTGCTACTATAGAGAGGAGTGAGTGTTTGAAGAGCTGGCTTCGTACAGGGATTGCTGCCGACTGGAGGGAGCTACTGGACAGGCTGGATGAGGATGAGAAGAATGATGAGAACCAAGAGGTATTTGATGACGACAGCGACGGCTACACTACTACACCAAGCCAGGACTCGCGATAGAACTTTTGGCAGAACTCTACAGCCTCAAATCTAGGCCATATCACCTATTAGGTAAACTCTCGAACTTCAATACCTTGCCAAGACTGGTGATAGCTGCTTACTAATGTAATTCATGAATATGATTATGAATTGAATAGCGACAGCTGAATATGTATATGTATTGAATATAGGCCTACTATTCAAATCATTCAATACATGGCAACCCTGACGCAAGGTCAGCCTGTATCTCGCTCTCAAGAGCTACCACATCAACAGCACACTCCACAACTGTACTATCACGCGCCACAAAGCCTGAGCCAGGTGGTTGCCCATACCCCATCACCAGTCATGTAAGTCATTCTCAAGTCACCATGGGTATCCAGTCTGTCTTATCCGGGATCTCCTCTCTCTGGTTGAGTGTCGCGTGTGCCTTCAGAAATCCCTGTAATTGTCAATCAGCTCACGTTTTTTTAGAGCCCCAAATGTTTCAATCCAACACTATCGGGTTGTACAGCACTCTCAGCAGCCGTCGCCGCTGTCACCGCTTCCATCAATAGCTTCTCCCACTACTGCGCCGTCGAGCCTAACACCAATCCAACTTGCGCCGCAGGCGCTGATCCAGAAATCTGAGAAAGAGAAAATGTTGGCTGGTCAGCCCTTCTTACCATTTGATAGGCAGTTGGTGGACGAACGTGCACATTGCACAAGAGCGGTATATCAATTCAACAGTACTGCCAACGCCGCAGTGGTTATCGCAAAGGAAGAGCGCGGACGCTGTCTCAAGACCATCATAGAAGCAAGATGGATACCGCCCCGTGCTGCAGAGCGTCCTATAATTGGTCACCTTGGCAGAAACGTACACGTTGTAGCACCTTTCCACTGCGAATATGGCTACAATCTGTCCATTGCTGATAATGTCGTTATCGGATCAGACTGCCAATTACTCGACTCTGGACGGATAGCCATTGGAAGGAACACCAGCATTGGCACTCGTGTCACGATTTCAACTTTAAAGACACCAACCGATACTAAGGCTTTGAAAGGAAGCAACGGTGCTAAGGCCGCTCAAGATGTATGGATTGGTGAGAACGTTTACATTGGTGATGGCTGCATCATTGAAGCTGGTGTTAGGATTGGTGATGGCGCCATTGTGCGCGCTGGATCTGTTGTGGTTCGAGTAAGTTGGTTCGAGGTAATACCTTGTGGCGATACTAACATTCTACAGGACCTTCCGCGCGACTGCATCGCCCACGGGAATCCTGCATTTGGCTGATCAAGCAGTCGACGGCATAGACGATCTGACTGACCTTGAAAATGCTGACTTGCAACTGCATCATTGCCTATTGAGGTAGCTAGTTAGCGGCTAAGATTTCCCACAGCTGCATTGACCTTGGCCTCAGTTGGGTTGTGCCAGCGCTTGCCATTCCACACAGAACAAACCTAAATCAATCTTTCCACCACCGCTTCTTAATACAATCATAGACGACTACAACGCGTAGGTGACAAGATCTTCAGCCGAGGAGAACTACGAAAAGCTGCAAAGGATCATCGACAGAGCAACAAGATGGGAGAAGAGAAGCGGTGCAACCTTTGAAGGAGACAAGACTACACTTATCCACTTCACAAGGCATGCAGGCAAAACAAGCAATAGGGCAGTCACAGTCAAAGGACAGATCGTGGAACCAACGCTCGAAGCCAAGATCTTAGGCGTCATTATGGACGCGGGACTGCGGTACAAGCAACACATAGCAAGGGCGGCAGCGAAGGGCCCTAGCGCTAAGGCGTCTACGGATGATCTCCCCAGCTACGGCACGACAACTGTTTGAGGCCACAGTGGCACCGGTGGTAGACTACGCATCGAATGTATGGAAGCATGCGTGCAGCATTATAACAATGGGAGCGATGAACAGGATACAAAATATAGGAGCCCAGGCCGTAACAGGATGCTTTCGGACAGTCGCTGTAGCGGTGGCAGAAGCGGAAACAAGCATACGAACAGTGCACGAACGCCACACCAAGATGTGGATTGACATCCACACGCTACCAAGTACCAACCCTATGTCTAAGTTCATTGCGGGCTTCCGAAGGTTTCGTTCCCCCCTGCAGAGAACAGCGGAGGTATTAGAGAAGCTCAATATCGACCGAATGGAGACAATCCAACCATACGGAGTGAGACCGTGGGACCGCCGCATCCCGGCAACAATTGTAACAGACCGAGCAAAGGCATCCGAGTTGGCAGACCAATGTAAAGGCATCAGGATCGCAACAAGCGCCTCCGCCCGGCAGGGTATGGTGGGAATGGGGGGAGCGATTGATGATAGAAGGGAGGGAGCACCCACCACCGCTGGATCGGCTGGAACATCTCAACTTTGCAGTATTATAACTATGTCACCACAACGCCGAATTCTTCAAGATATAGACCAAAATACGCGCAGAGGGCTTAACTTAACAGTCCAGCAGCGGAATCAAATTATTGGGAGGCTGCATAGTGGTGCTACAGTCGCTGAAGTTGCAAACGCGTATGGCCGCACTGAACGCTGCATACGCGACCTCAGGAAAAAATATCACCAAACAGGCACAACAGTAGATAAACCTCGCAGCGGCCGACCACCTATACTATCGCTTCATCAGAAAAAGATTATCTATCGTAAAGCACGCGCGCAGCCAAAAATTGAGTATAAGGAGCTCGCTGAAGCAGCGGTGGTTGTGAATCTAGATGGCACCTCAACGAAGCCACCTTGCTCCCGCACATTGTACAAATATCTCAAAGGACAAGGCCTCACTAAATCTCCTTGTAAAAAGCGTCCTAATGTTAGCTGCGCGCATGCGTTGAGGCGCCGTGGCATCAGCGCCCGCTCAAGGTCTCAGATGAATGCTCAGTTCGGAAAGGCTCAGGGCAAAGCAAAGAGTGGGCTTTTCGATATTCATGGGAGAAATGGAAGACAATAATGCTGCAAACTAGCAGCACCAGCAAGAAGCCAGCACAAATGGTGTGGGCGTCAATATGGTTGGATGAACGCGGGCGCGCGCGGAGGAGCCTACTAGTCATAAATGAGCGCGATTTCGATGCTCCAAAAGGTGGCTACTCCGCCCAAAGTTACGTTAGAGCTTTGACAAAGGGACTCCTGCCGTATTGGCGTCGTTCTCAGCTTTTTATGCAGGATAACGCGCGCGTACACACAGCTGCAGTAACGCGTGAGTTCCTCCGCGAGCACCACATCACAACCATCAACTGGCCAGCGTACTCACCCGACCTCAACCCAATTGAGCACCTCTGGTGGCATCTCAAGAAGCGCATGTACAAATTCTATCCACAGTATAACAATTATAGCAACGTCGAGGAAGATTGGGATGGCTTTTGCAGTGCATTGAAAGAATGTTGGCGTCGCATACCAGCGAAGCTTATCCGCAGCCTTATCTTGAGTATGCCACGACGAATTGCTGCCTGTAAAAGGGCGCAAGGATGGCAAACAAAATATTGATCACGTGCACAACTCCTACTTCAAAAATAATGTACTTATATTATATATTGGCTGAGATACGTGGTGTAGAAGTTTTGTGTCCATGTGCTTGTGCGGTTCGAGTGATTGTATCACGTTCATTTCCTGTTTTGGGGGATGTTACATGTCGGCTACGAGATTATGCCTACTGTAGCTAGGCATGGGCCTTGTTTTGGTTCCTACAGTGGACCCGTTCCGAGTGCCCGGGTCTGGAGAGATCTGATCTGGTCGTAGCTACAAGGTGACACCATGTGCGGATGAGTAGTGGGCCCTGCCGCACAGACAAAATTTGTATGGAAGACTGTCGATTTGCGTGGAAGATTCGTAGGCCCACTACTCATCCGCACATGCTCCCCCTTTTAAAGGTCATTTGCCGAGTACGAGGCGCACGACGCCGGAATTGCCCTGCGGATGGGGGGCTGCGGAAATACCCTGGCTTACTATCAATTTTAAAATACGGTAGCGTATCACTTTTTCCTTCTTTCCTGTGTTGAGCATGGTGTTAGATATGCGATCAGCACGTCTCATGGTTGGCTTCTGAACTGGCGCAGGTGGTTGATAACAGAATGTACATAGCTGGCGCATTGTACAGTACTAGGTCATATATTTTGGTTGCCAAGCTTGCCCCACCTATCGCTAACACCAGGGCTGTATCATAACAATATAGAAAAACAGCCTTAAACTTAATAATTATACTAAGTTTTTAGGCTGAGGAGATATATAAGAGCTAGTAATTTGTTTGCCAGCCTTGCGCCTTCTTGTAGGCGTGAATTCGACGAGGTATACTTAAAATCAGCGCCTTAATAAGGCTGCTCGGTATGCTCCGCTAGCACCTCTTCAAGGCCTTACAGAAACTATCCTACTCTAGTTTAGCTACGCTATGGCTATTATATTGAGGATAGAAGCGATTCATGCGCTTTTTGAGGTGCTACTAGAGGTGCTTAATTGGGTTGAGATCTGGTGAGTAAGGTGGCTAGATAATGGTGTTGATACCCTGCTCAGCTAGCCAGCTCCTTGCCCTTCTTGATGTATGGATGCGCGCGTTATCCTGCATAAAGAGCTGTGAACGCTGATGGCTAGGTAAGAGACCCTCTGTCAAGGCTTGAATGTAACTTTCAGTAGAGTAGCCACCTTGTGGAGCATTAGGATCGCGCTCCATTATGACTAGCCTACTCCTCCTTGCCCGCCCTCGTTCATTAAGCTATATAGCGCCCCACACTATCTGCGTAGGCCTCCTACTAGTACTGATAGGAGTGATCATCTCTCTTCTATTTCTCCTATGGATAGCGAAAGCACCACTCGTTGTTGTGGCCTGAGCCCTTCTGAATTGAGCACTTATCTGAGAACTTGAGAGTGCGGTGATGCTACGGAAAAGTAGAGTACGTCCTACAGAACGCACGACGCTGCTGAGCATGAACTGGGTATAGCTTTAGATACTTTTTGCAGCGATATTTAGTGAGGCCTTGTCTCTTGAGCACTTAATATAATGTACTGGTGCTAGGTAGCTTCGAAGAGGTGCTATCGTGGTTCACGACCACGCTGGCTTGAGCTAGCTCTGAGTACTTAGTCTTTGGCCGCGCGCGTACTGTACGATAGATAATCCTTTTTTGATGAGGTGATAGTAATTGAGGGCGCCTAGAACGAGGAGCTTTATCTCGTGTTGTTTGAGTTCGAGCAAGCCTAATAGTGGTGCGGATGCAATTTGGTGAACGCTTAAACTCAGCCACGAGCTCTGCAACTGAAACACCAGCCTCAGCTTTAGAGATGATTGCCTGTCGCTCCAGATGCGTTAAATTAGGCCCTCGGCGGGCATTTCCTGAGATTTCTGTGCCAAACTGGCGACGTGGCGGCACTGTGAGAGGTGGTTGAAATGTGCTGGTTGTGCGACGCGTATTAAGCGACCTCGCTTGGCAACCAAAACATTTGACGTGTGACTGTAACGGCCCATACCCATAGGGGTGCATGGCCATAACAGAACACACACACACACACACACACACACGTGAGGGTCTGCTTTTGGGATTGGAAAAAGGAAGTTGAGAATATAACGTTATCCTCAATATTTTCTCAGTATTGAAGAACTCCATATTGAAGAATCAATATTGAGGAAATCAATATCCTCAATATATATTGACAGGGTTTTTTCAATACCGAATACACCACTGAGTAGACTAACCACGAGATCCAACATCTACATTTACCGCAATAAACACACATATGCGTCCAAACCGACCGTTTAGATCCGCCACTGCGAAACTTATTCTATCGCAGGGCGCCAAAACTTCTCGCTGGAGTTCTTCTACGGCCAATTCGCCTGCGATCTTCCGCCTCTTTCACGCTGTTTCTTGAATGTCCTCTCTGGCAATTCCGGAAACTTGTTTTTGTTCGCTTCCACAAACGGTCTTAGTATCTCATCGAGCCTTCTGCGAGTATGATCAGAGTTGTAAGAGACTTTGGTCATCGCCCCTCCCAGCTTGCTTGGCAGTCCAGAATGGCGATAAAGATCAAAGCTAGAAGGCTTGCCTTTATAATCGTACAACTCCGTGACGAAGTCCTGAATATATTAGCAGATGTGTGAGCTGCCAAAATTGCAAGTGGACTTACGCCCTGAGAGAGGCCCTTTCTCGCCCTTATATTAGAGATAATTGATGAGATAACTCTGGAAGCTGATCCAGGCTCAATAGGAATACAGTCATCCAGCAACAAATCTAACATAGGGGTATCCGTGAGTGCAGGGTCAGAATTTGGCTTCGGATTGTTTCGCCTGTCGCGTACGCTCACGTGGTTTGGATCACTGGCAAGCGTGGCTTTCCTTGTCTTCTCCATAGTACTCATAGGAATGACCTTTATAGGCATGCCGCCACTTTTTGGGTAGCTCGCGACGTAGTCCTGCAATTCGTGGCGGAATTTGCAACGATCTCCCCATTGACAGAAGCCGTGGGAGAACCAAAAGAAACAGGTCAAGCAGCCTGGGGTCGACTGAGTTGGACCCTGCATCGAGTCAGCCATATATCGCAGTAATAACAATACGTCTGTGAGGGCCATCTCAAAGACTGCGACGATACCTATGTACCTTGTCATGTATGTTTCCAGACGATATGCGTTTAGACAGCGGATGGTCTGGTAAGCGTTGTTTTGATTGTGTGTGGCCACTTATCAGGAGCTTGTATCCGGCATTTCCAGTAGAAGCTGTGCCATACGCTAAGTTTTGGCCAGCTTGATCGGAGGAGACGCGATCAGAATCCGAATACGTATATTCCGTTTTGACTCGTGGCTCTCGTTTTAGAGCCTCATTGTACCCCACATCGGTAGACGGCATTCTTGCTTCCCTGATAGGAGGTGCGCCATTAATAGACGGGACCGCCTTAAGGGACTTTGAAGTGTCGCTTGGAGTTAGCAAGTTTTTCGCTCCATCTGCAGGTTGCTTGTTCAAGGACTCGGAGGGAAGTGCCTCAGACGAGGAAACTTCGGTATCTAGTGTGTTGCTGCTCTCCTGCCGCAGCTGATCAGTAGCAGAAGGCATTATAGGGCCGCTGAGACCAGCTTCTAGTAATACCAGGATATCGGCCTTTGATTGTATGTCAGAATTTCCACTGTCTTGCTGTTCTCCCCGGTAGGGAGCAGTCGAGGGTCGAGCTTTAGCTGCTTTTGCCTCGTCCGAAATAAGCTGGTCAATAGTGTCCAGAATAGCACTAGTGGCTTCTCTTGCCACACTCCCCCTCTTGTCTTCATTTGACGCTCGACTTTGGGGGCCATCAATGTGGCTCGCAGAAGAGTCGTCATTATAGCTTAAATAGTTTGGAACAAGCTTCGGAGCCTCGCTAGGCTGTTTCTGACCCTTATTAATGGATCTAGAAGCTCCTTGACTGCCTTCGAGATTGGTTGGTGTTGCTGACTCGCTAACAGCTTTCTCAACCGGTATTTCGTCGTCTTTGCCAGCTAAGCATTCAGCTATGGTAGCGTTGAGACGGCATTGTAATTGCGCTGTAACTTGGGATGAGGAACATTCCTTGGCCCCTTCAATTAGGAAGTAGAGCCCCTTTTGCAGAGTATCGACTGTACCCAGCATTGCTCCAATCTCTTTTGCCTTGCATAAATTGCTACTATTTTCCCATATTGCCCTCGCTGTATCCACTTTCTTCTCGTCTGCGCCCTCATCCTTTAATGCTTCTGTGAGTGTATTAACTAGATATGGTGTCGCTTGGGACTCGAGTGCGCAAGATTTGGAGATCGCCAGAGCTGTCATTGTAAAAAAGGGCAGGCTTTCTGGGATATTGGCGAGAACTTTCAGTTGATACTGACAGGTCTCAGGAAGTACAGACGGGCTTGGAAGCGGAAAGCTGTCCTCAGATCGGGGTCGGACATTGCGCGCTGAGTTCGAGGTAGGGCTGCTATCTTCGGCCTGCTCGGCTCCGTTAGATGGGGTGCTACGACATTAATACCTAGTTCATCTAACCTTGCGCTTGCTCATTTTAAAGGCCATTGTCGAACGACTGACACCTGACCGGCGGGTATTTTTGCTTGCGTTCGTGGGTTGATGTCTTGAGGAACGAAGACAAGAGAGGCTCCAACTAAGCGCCTGATCATCCCGTGATCAGCCCGTGCTCCACTACCCGTGCCCGTGCCCGTGCTGCACGATTCCGCGTGGCTGCACGCGATCACCAAAACACACTAAAATCTTCAACGCTATAACTCAACGCTACGATGTCGATGGAAGCTGCCCTTGAAGATACAGCTGCAGCTGATGCAGCCGGAAAACTTTGCTACCAAGAAATTGCTAATAACCACGGTGTTGGGCGATCACAGTTGTCGCGCAAGTATCGCGGCGTGACAGGGTCCAATGAAGACAAGGCCATCAACCAGCAATTACTCACCCCCCGAGGAGAAGTTAGAGCTTGTAACCTACATAGATCAACTCACAGTTCAACACTTGCCTCCTACACGCGAAATGATCGCGAACTTCGCGTCACCTATAGCCAAAAAAGACGTTAGCGATAGCTGGGTTACTCGCTTCCTCGAGCGTCACGAAGATGCACTCACATCACGATGGACCTCCGCCATGGCCTCCGATCGCCACGCCGCTGACTCTCATAATAAGTACAGCAAGTACTTCGACATGCTAGAGCTCAAAATCGCCGAGAGGAACATACAACCTGAGCACACATACAACATGGATGAGAAGGGCTTCATGATCGGATGCATAGGCAGGAGCAAGAGGATATTTAGCAAGACACAATGGAAGCAGAAGCAGTTCAAACAGGCGCTTATGATGGCAATCGCGAACGGATAACGCTTATAGCATGCGTTGGGGCTTCTGGAGAAGCTCTCCCACCTGCCATCATATACTCGGCAGATTCCAAGTACGTCCAGGAGTCATGGGTACGTGATGTGGATAAGAGAAAACACCATTGCTACGTTACAACTACTGCCTCTGGATGGTCTGACAATGACGCGGGTCTTGGTTGGCTTCAGCAGGTGTTTGATGTTAACACAAAGGAGACTGCTCGGAGAAAGTGGCGCCTTCTCATCGTTGACGGCCACGGCAGTCACATAAGCAGAGCCTTCCTAACTTATTGCCATCTCCACAAGATACTTGTAGCGATATTTCCGCCACACAGTACTCACACGCTGCAGCCGCTGGATGTGGTGTTGTTCAAGCCTCTCAGCTCGTCATACTCGAAGAAGCTCACACAACGCTTTCACAGCAGCAAGGGCTTAGTGCCAATCAATAAAGGCGACTTCTTCCCTCTGTTCTGGGACGCCTGGCTCATGTTGTTCACCGAAAACAACATACCCAAGGCCTTTGAGGCTGTAGGTATTCACCCACTCAATCGCATGGCCTTACATTTAACAACTCTCGGGGATAAAGAAGAAGGACAGGCCTGGCTTTGCCTTCCTACTACACCTGTCTCCTTCGACACAGGCATGGCCAAGCCTGGTACAAAGGCTCTCCTCGCGCAGAGCCACGGCTTCGACTCGACAGAGCACCGGCTTTCTACACCCACCTACTTTTTCCTACTCTCTCTCACGGCACTCAACTGCCTCTGAACGCACACAAGGGAACCACCCTAATGTACACACACTGCTCAGTCTCCCCAACTGGACGGGGAGCTGTAGTTCTGAAATGGTAGCAATACCCGCGCAGGCAAGAAATGCTTTCTAAGGTAGTGTGTCAGCACTGTAATCCCATAGCCTAGCACGTCGTATATGCCCTTCGGGAGGCGAGATGGTGGACTTAATCCCCATCAACTAGACGTAAAATGAATACCAACCAACCAACCAACCAACCAACCAACCAACCAACCAACCAACCAAACAAGAGGTGGGCTGAGGAGGAACGAGGCATCAACTCGACGAGATCCATCAGCTTTCGAACGACGCGCGCCGCCTTCTGTTCCTCACTTCCAACCTCACCTTCAACCTCAGGGTCAAACACTCGCTGAAGCCCTGCGACAAGTAAACACCTCTGTCACCGTGTCGATTCCTACATCTGTGCCAAGTGTGAATCCTATGACTACCTGTGTATCTGTATCGACCCCTGCACCTGCTCCTATACCTCCTCCCCCATTCCTCCGTTCGTCTCCGCCTGTAGCTGTTGCTGTGTCTGTCACTATGGGTCCACCTCCTGCTTGGCAACCACCGTCGTTGGAAGAGTTCCTAGCCGACATCGAACGCCGACGGTGTCAGCCCGTTCTATATGAGTGTAATGACATGATCTCAGCGATTAACTTCCTGGCAGAGACGGGGCAGGAAGATGATCCTGCAGAGTTGGTTGAAGCACGGAATATGGCGCTCGCTACACAAGGGCTGTTTGCTTCCTGTACCCCCACAATGGCATGGAACTATCACTTTGGAGACATGGAAGCTTTCTACGCAGAGAGATTCGCGCAAGTCGATGCGCAAAATTCTCTGCTCGAGCTTCAGGATGTACAAAGACGGCGTCCTAAGCGTGCTGCAGCAGCGACGGCTTCTGAAGCTTGGAAAGATCTCAGCCCGCGCAAGAGAAAACGACGTCAATAGAGGATAGATTCAATGAGACAAAGTTGATAGTTTGAGCCACTGAAGACGTCGAAGTGTCGCTACATGGCGTTTTGTAATTTATTTTTTTTGCGCTAGTAGAGTTATGGCTAGCATTGGGGACAAATCTCATTTTGGGGACAAATCTCACTAGCCTGAAGGATGTCGGCCATTCAGGTGGTTCGGTCTGCACCGAAGAGCGGTGGTAGACGCCTCCTCCTCGACCGACAGCAGCACGCAACCAGTTCTACTTTGGACGCGCGTTTATGCCAAGAAGGAGCGGTGAATGCCATGCCATGCTATGCGTAGGGATACTACTGGCGAAAAGTAACGCTTGTGTGAATTGCGGGGTAATGATTTGGGGTGGGGCACGCGGGCGCAAAAAAAGGCCGCACCGCGCGTCCGTGCCCCACCAAAATTGAAACCCAAGTGCTCTGTCAACCAACTTTGCAGCCACACCACCAACGCTCTACATATTATTTTTTTCTCCTCCTCTTCATGGCAGACTGGGACAATGGTGATTCTCATGATACGCCCAAAAAAAGCCGGGTTCGGGGGGCGATTGAGTACATGGAGGCCCGTGGCATTCCACACTCAAAAGCAGACGTATTCAGATTCAATGGAGTCTCTAAACGACAAGGTTGGGCAATGATCTCACCAGGCAGCGTTGACAGAAGGCACCACAGAAGCGAGGCAGGTGAGCGCCGTGGTAGGCCCTCACTTATCTCAAATGGACAGCTCAAGGAGATGGACAGGATCATAAAAGAGGTAGGTTTTAAAGCAAGAAAGCTGTCATGGCTTAAGCTAGGATTTAAGGCTAGTGTTAAAGGAGTCTCAGCACGTACAATCTCTCATGCGATGGGCAATACTATGAGCTACTCTAAGTGTATTACATGCCAGAAGAGATAGGTTAATGATAGTACAGCTGCTGCTAGAAAATCCTAGGCCTCTATCATGCTACAACGCTACCCTAACGCTGCAGACTGGCATCGTGTCAGGTTCTCTAATGAGGTACACTGGGCTCTTAGCCCTCAAGGCAGCATCTATATCATCCGCAAGCTAGGAGAACGCTACTGCAGTGATTGTATCCAGCAACGAGATGAGCGGGAGCGAGATAACCGTGAGCGCAACCTTAAGAAAGTGCATGCCTGGGACGGCCATTGGCTATAACTTCAAGTCAGCTCTTACCTTCTACGAGATCCTAAGCAACACCAATGGCAAGATGACGCAACACGCCTATATCGATCAGATCCTTAAGCCTGTGGTTAAGCCCTGGCTTGAACGAGGAGACGACTTTGTACTTAAGGAGGATGGCGACTCAGGCCATGGCCCAGGCAAAAACAACATAGTACGGCAGTGGAAAGATCTCCATAAGCTCGAGAGTTACTTCAACTGTCACTCTAGCCCTGACCTTGCTCCTATAGAAAATTGCTGGCAACCACCTAAGCAGTACGTTAAGAAATTTCTACATTGGGATGAGGGAGATACGCGAGAGCTTGCTCTTGAAGGATGGGAGAGGATAGGACAAGGCTTCATCAATGAGCGTGTCAATTCTATGCCAGATAGGATGAGAGATTGCATTGCAATGGATGGTCAAATGACTGGTTGGTAACCTCGCGCGAGCGCGCTGTTTTGATAGCTGCAACACCAAAAACCAACCTGTATAGCGAAATCTATAACCTCACCTTGCGAGCATCATAGCTTATTGAAATCTACTCCAAAAAGTGCGCAATTGTCCTCCTCTCCATAGTAATTTGTTGGTGTTGGGGGACGCCAAGGCATTTGCGGTGCGGCCTTTTTTTGCGCCCGCGTGTGGGGTTAAGTCAGACCACATCTCAAGAGGGGGTGCTTGTTGTCCAGCTCCCAAGCTCCTTCCTCCTTCAATCGAAGCGTCTCACGCCATCCAAATAACTTGAGCCAAACCCTATTATCCCAAAAGCCCAGCACTCACCATGACCAAAGGGTCTTCTAACTCTTCCAGCTCCGGCTCAAGTTCCGGTAGCAGCGGATACACTACAACCAGCTCTGGCACCAACAGTCAGGTTTGCCAATCCTCTCCCAAGCATACATCTGTACCTATACTGATACGATTCTCCAGGGCAACCACTACTGCTCCCGTGACTACGGCTCCGGCGCCACAAACCAGAACTCATACCACTACTCCAACAGCAATGGATCGTACTACTATAACAACCCGAACGTGAGTCGCTTAGTTACCACTTGTTGCTAAACTCTACTGAGGGGAGCAGGGCTCGACATACTACAATTCTGGCGATGGACAATCCAGGTACACTCCCGGCAAATGAGCGTTATGGTGCATCACTGGGGTTTGTATGTTGCCGTTGTGGCGGGAGCGTGAGGGATCAGGAGTGTAGGCTGTGTGAGCAATTCAGCGCATCGGAGCAGGACCTTGAAGGGCCAATGTATAAGAGCTCACAGTAACCTGCCGCATGCAAAACGCCCAATACTATCTTTTCTTCGCTCCTAACCATCCTTTTCCTGAGGGTTTTCATGGCTTGTAGCGCTTACACCTAAGTACGCTGAAGATCCTCTCTGACTCGAACTCTTCTATCCAACGAAGGATTTGACGAAATCAGCTGAACATCTATAATGTGTTTCACCACCGAGTCGCCAAGCCCACCGAGTCGCCACCTCACCACTACCAAAACGCCTGCGCAGCAACTTCACGTAATGGCACAACCACGCAATCTCTAAATAACTTATATTGAAGGCGATCTACAGCTTGCTATTCAAGATATTAATTCCCAGCAATTCCAAAGTAATAGACGCGCTGCAGCAATCT
Source organism: Pseudopyrenochaeta lycopersici (assembly GCA_003313425.1). Classification (NCBI taxonomy): domain Eukaryota; kingdom Fungi; phylum Ascomycota; class Dothideomycetes; order Pleosporales; family Pseudopyrenochaetaceae; genus Pseudopyrenochaeta; species Pseudopyrenochaeta lycopersici. Next base: position 253,751 of record NHZP01000041.1, on the reverse strand, counting down.
ACAAAGTCCCACGAAGAACACTTGTTGACCGACGCACTGGAAGACGCTCTCGACGCGATTGCGAGCCGAACGCAAAGCGCCGTACAAAGTTAGAAGAGGAGGTTATTGTACAGCGTGTACTTGAGGAGTCTGAACGTGGCATACCCTCCTCAAAGGCAGACGTACGAGATATGGCGGATAAACTGCTAAGAGAGCGTAGTGGTAAGGCTGCTGGTAAGAACTGGGTTGATAGGTTCGTTCAGCGTACACCTGAGCTGCGAACGCGATGGAGCCGTCCGTATGATCACCAGCGAGCTGCCTGCGAGGACCCAGCGATTATCCGGCCCTGATTCACGCTGGTTCAGAACATGAAGGCAAAGTACGGTATTGCAGATGAGGACATGTACAACTTTGACGAGTCTGGCTTCTTAATGGGCAAGATATCGTCTCAGCTAGTTGTTACAGGCTCAGAGAAGCCTGGGAAACGAAAGAAACTCCAGCCTGGCGATCGCGAGTGGGTTACCCTGGGACAAGGCGGTGGCGCGACAGGGAAGGTAATCCCACCGTTTCTTATCTTTGCAGGCAAGGTTCTTATCTCTACCTGGTTCACTGAAGATCTACCACACGACTGGGTTATCCAAGTTAGTCCTACTGGCTGGACAAACAACGATTTGGCGCTTGCTTGGCCTGACCACTTCGACTCGCATGCGAAGCCTGTTGGAACGCATAGGCTGCTTATTATTGACGGCCATGAGAGCCACTGTTCAGTTGATTTCCAAGATCTCTGTAAGGAGAAGAAGATAATTACTATCTGCATGCCCCCACACTCGTCACACCTGCTGCAGCCACTTGACGTCGCCTGCTTCTCGCGGTTGAAGCGCAAGTACGGCGACGAGATCTCAGCCTTGGTACGCAGTCGCATCCACCACATCAGTAAAGAGACCTTTCTACCAGCCTTTAAAGCAACCTTTAAGAAGGTGTTTACGCCAGAGAACGTTCGTGCAGGGTTTAGAGGCGCTGGGCTGATCCCACATGACCCAGAGGCGGTATTATTAAAGCTTAATGAGAAGCTGCGTACGCTAACTCCACCACGACCAGACGACGTCGCTTGGGAGGCGAAGACGCCGCGCAACGCCCGCGAAATGGTGGCGCAATCAACGCTAATCCGAAACCGCATGCAAAAGTATAGAGGTTCTTCTACAAGTTCTATAGATGAGCAGGTAAGGCAGCTTACAAAGGGCGCTCAGCAGATAGCACATGAGATGGTGTTGGTGCGCGCAGAAACAGCGCTCCTGCGAGACGCAATTGAGGCATCAACAAAGCGTAAAACTCGTAAGCGGCGCTACCTACGGGCAGAGGAGACTCTAACAGTTGGTGAGGTAGCTGACTTAGTCGCTGCAAAGGAGGGTGGCAGTCGTGAGGAGGGCGGGACGCCTACGAAGAGGGTGCGCGCAGGACGACGCTGCGGCCGTTGCGGCGAGGTTGGGCATAACTCCCGCACTTGTAAGGTAGAAATAGAGGACGCAGAAGATAGCGAAGCTTCTGAATAAATATATTCTATTGCGCACAGTATACATATCTATTGTAGTGTTGTGCTGCGTCGTTGCGTAGGCGTTTTGGCAGTGGGTGGGGTGGCGACTCAGTGGGTTTGGCGACTCGGTGGTGAAACACGTTAACGTAACGTGTTCCACCACCACGCGCACGTCCCTACGGCTCGCACGCAAAAACCAATGCAACCACCAAACTAAATGAGGCTCTACAGCCACGTATAAAGTATATTACAGCGAGATTTTTTGGTGGTGAGCTTATAGTACTATATACAATAGTTTCGCAGTGCTAGATTATATAAGCAGCCTCTGTGGTGGCTTAATTGGTCGCCCTCGACGAGAAGTAGCCACCACAGCGTCTTGCACAACAACAGGCTCCTCCTCAACCACCACTGCCTCTTTAGCTCTACCTAGCTTAAAGATTTGCTTCTTGCCTTTTTTAGATATCTTTATATCTTGCTGGAGTTGTTTCTGAATCTCCCTAGCAACTTTTGCCTCCTCTCGCTGAGCTGCCTTTAAGGCCTTCTCGCTATCTCGCTTCTCTTTGGCTGCAATCTTCATCCTTTGCCTCTGTTCAAGCAGTTCAGCCTTAGCAAGCTTCTGTTGCTCGCGAAGCCTTATAGCCTCACTTTTTTGGTGTTGCAGCTGCTGCACTGCGGCGTCCTTTTGCCTCTGGCGCTCGCGAGCAGCCTCAACTTTTGAGGGTGACCAGAACATTGCACTACCATCATAATCCTGGGGAAACTCGAGGGGCAAGGCCTTGCCACGCTTCCTACGCTTCTGCTTATTGCTAAGAGCTTCTTTAAGCTGCAAATTCTCGTGTTGAAGTAGAGTATTTTGGACTGAGATGGCGTGGAGAGATCGGCTAAGCTTCTTTGACTTGTCATTATAGATATCATCCACAGCTTGCCTTAGCAGCCTCTCTATCTTTCTCCAGTCGCTTGCACTAAGTATAGAGGAGGAGCTCTTACTTGATGAGGGCCTAGGATCGCTGCTTGGTGCTACTTTGAATCGTGCGAGGATAGCGTCAGGGTTGAAAGGCGAGAGCCCTGTAGCTTTAAAAGCTTTAAGGATAGCTTGCTTAGTGAAAGATAAGCTCTAGGCTCGATAGAAGAGTCGAAAGAAATCTCGCTTAGTGATTGAGCTGATGCCCTGGGCCTGGTCCATGAAGCTAGATAGCTCATGACAGTAAGCAGCTGCGAGAGGCGCAAACATGCAGACGTCAAGCGGCTGAAGCGTGTGGGTTGAGTGAGGAGGATAGATAGCAAGGAGGATCTTGTTCTTGTCGCAGTAGTCTATAAAATCCATGGATACATGAGATCCATGGCCGTCAAGGATGAGCAGCCTCCAAGATTGCCTAGCCTTCACTCTTGTCTCGCGATCAAACACCTGTTTGAGCCATGCTAGGCCTAGCTGGTTGCTCGTCCATCCATTTGGTGAGGAGGTAAAGAAGGCTTTATGATGCTGAGGCTCAAAGTCTTGTAACCACGTATCTTGGATCTGACCTGATTGAGCTTGGTAGATGAGAGCAGGCGTGAGGGCAGTACCATCAGCACAGATGCAAGCTATAGTAGTTACCCACTCACGATTACCATCCTGGAGTATGTGCTTTAATTTTCCTGCCTCGTATGTTGTCCTTGAGAAGACGCGCTTGACCTTAGATAGCACGCCAATAAGGAAGCCTTTCTCATCCATATTGTACATTTGACGCGCATCAATCTTATATTCTTCAATTTTTCGCTTGAGGAGCTCAAAGTAGAGTGCGTACTTAAAGGCCGAGTCAGCTTTGAAGCGGTTGCGATCGAGGCCGGATGCCCAATGTGAGAGGAGCTTAATGTTGTGACGCTCGACAAAGCGATCAGCCTAATTTTTGCCAACAGGTCTCTGAGCTATCTGGGCTGCGAAATTTTGTATCATAGGCTTAGAAGGAGGTAGCCCTCGTGCGCAAAGCTTATGGATATACTGTACAAGCTCTCTTTCTTGCGTGGTGTTCAGTAATCTGCCATTCTTGATATACTGCTCACGCGGTTGCTGTACACCTCTGTGCCTCTTCGACAGCGTTGACCGATCGCAACCAAATTCTTTTGCATAATCTGAATAACGGAAAGATTCGCCTATCTTCAAGGAATTCAGGGCATCAACTGCAGCCTGAATATTCGCCATTTTGATGGAGTTATCGCGTGTTGAAGATTGGATGGAAAATCGCGTTCGCGTGCGAGCCGTAGGGACGTGCGCGTGGTGGTGGAACACGTTACCGCCCCACCTGAGGAACGGCACCACCTGAGGAACGCGAACACGAAATTCCCGCCAAACTTCAACACGCGATTTCTCCACCACCATGGCAGGTATTGACACTGCAATCGAAGCATTGAATTCCTTACAACTAGTAGAACATTTTACGTACCAAGAGTATGCCAATAAGTATAAGTGCAGTCGCTCAGCACTCTTAAAACGGCACCGAGGTGTAACAGGCTCGCGTGCAACCAAGATTGAAAATGATCGATTACTCAACAACGCACAAGAGAAACAGCTTATACAGTATATCAAGGATCTATCCTCACGAGGACTACCTCCAACTCAGCCTATGATACGAAATTTCGCAGCCCAGATAGTCTCTAGGGAGCCTAGTAAACACTGGGTTCAGCGCTTTATCAAACGTCATAACATCGAGCTCATCTCACACTGGGCAACCCCCCTTGATCGCAACCGCTTCAAAGCCGACTCTGCCTTTAACTATAGCCTCTATTTCAAGCTACTCGAGCGTAAGATTGAGCAGTACTCAATTGACTCCCGACATATCTATAATATGGATGAGAAAGGCTTCCTCATTGGGATGCTAGGCAAGTCGAAGCGCGTATTCTCAAGGAGCGACTATGAGTAAGGAAAGACAAAGCACATCATCCAGGATGGTAATCGTGAGTGGATTACTACGATAGCCTGCATCTGTGCTGATGGTAGTGCTCTCACGCCTGCTCTCATCTATCAAGCTACCTCAGGCAAAATACAAGACTCATGGTTACAAGATTTTGAGCCTCAATACCATAAAGCTTTCTTTACCTCATCATCAAGTGGATGGACAAGCAATGAGATAGGCCTATCTTGGCTCAAGGAGGTGTTTGATCGCGAGACAAAAACGAAGGCTCGTCAAGCCTATCGATTACTCATCCTTGATGGCCATGGATCTCACCTAACAATGGATTTTATAGACTACTGTGATCAAAATAAGATCCTCCTAGCTATCTATCCTCCTCATTCAACGCACACCTTACAGCCTCTCGATGTAAGCGTGTTCGGGCCTCTCGCTGCTGCCTACCGCGCTGAGCTATCTCAGTTTATAGCTCAAGCTCAAGGGCTAACCTGCATCACTAAAAGGGATTTCTTTCGCCTCTTCTATTAAGCCTGGAGCCTATCTATGAAAGAAACAACGATCTGCAAGGCCTTTGCGACAACAGGCATCGAGCCTTTCAATCCAGACGTCATCCTCTGCTGCTTTACTACAACGTCAATCTTGAGAGATAGACCCTCCTCGCGTGATAGCTCCTCCTCAGTACTAAGCGCAAGCGATTGGAGGAAGATAGAGCGCCTCCTTAAGCAGGCTGTGGATAATATATATGATAATCACTTAAAAAAGCTTAGCCGAACGATCCACACTATCTCAGCTCAAAATCAGCTACTTCAACATGAAAATACTCAGCTCAAGGAGGCCCTCAGCAATGAGAAGAAGCGTAGGAAGCGAGGCAAGGCCTTGATCCTTGAGAAACCTCAAGAATACTATGGTGGAGCTCAGTTCTGGTCACCTACTAAGGTCTAGGCAGCTCGAGCTCAAAAGGAGAGAAAAGAGCGTGAGGAGGAGGAGCTACAACACCAAAAAAGTGAAGCAATTAAGCTTCGTGATCAGCAAAAGCAGCTCAAGGTTTTACAGCTTGAAGAGAGGGCGAGGATGAGGCTAGCAACTAGAGAGATGAGGGAGGTAGAGAGAGCTCAGAAAGCTGCATCTCGCAAGGAGCAAAAGGAGGCTCGCGAGCTTCAAAAACAACTCCAAAGCGATATGAAATTATCTAGATTAGGTAAGAGGCAAAGCCCCAAGCCTGCTAAGGCTCAAAAATCTGTTGTGGTGGACGAGGAGCCTGTTGTTGCTCAAGAAGCTCTGCATGCTCAATCTCGACGAGGTCGGCCAATCAGGCCGCCACAAAGGCTTATTGTGTAATCTGATGCTGCGCAATTACTCTATATACCTAGTAAAGCTCACCAACAAAAATTCTCGTGATAATAGCTATTGTTGGTGGCTCTATAGCCTCAAAAAGTTAACTGTGTACATGGGCTTTGGCGTTCCTCAGGTGGTGGCGTTCCTCAGGTGGGGCGGCACGTTATCTGAAAGAATTTACTTACGTAACGTGTTCCACCACCACGCGCACGTCCCTACAGCTCGCACGCGTTCTGCAAAATCTATACCCTCTCTATCTTAATATATAATAGTGCTATAACTCTAAATTTTATATATATTATAAATATATATAGTAGCTATAATTTAAAAAAAAAGAACTAGTTATATTAAGCTTTTATTTTTTAAGTTATCTAGCTTTTATTATTTAGCTTAAATTAGCTATATTCTTTAATATTTTTAAAGCTATCAAAGATTAGAGTACTAAATTTGAAAAATAGATCTAATATATAAATAATTAAAACATACTAAGTTTTTAAAGTTATAATATAGTTTATTAGCTAAGTTATATAAGTTTAAAAATTCTCTATAGAAAACTTAACTTTAGAAACTTTAGTAATAAGAGATATTATATTCTAAAAACTATATATATTAACTAAATTTATATAAATATAATATATTATAAGTTTAAAACCTATTCTAAATAAAATACTATAAATATTAATTATTTTATAATTTTAAGTAAATTTTCTTAAATATATTATTATAATTAAGATATATAAAGCGTTAAAACTATATAATACACTATTTTATACTTAAGTATATAATATTTAAGTCTAAATTAAAATTATAGTGTATATTATTTATTTTAGTAAACTTTAAATTATTATAATTTTTTTAAGTAAAGATTAAGATATATTAATAGCTATATATAATATTTTTTAGTTAATATTATATATAAGTATTATTTTAGATAGTATAATTAATATTTTATCTTTTATACCTAAGTATATATACTATATATTATACTTTTAGTATATTTTATTTTAGTACGTTTTTAAGTTTTTTAGTAGCTAGATAGCTTAGTATATAAACTATTTAATAACTTAAAAACTTAGCATTTTTTAGTTTTTTATATATTAAATCTATTTTTAAATTCTAGTACTTTAACTTTTAATAGATTTAAAAATATTAAAGAATGTAGCTAATTTAAGCTAAATAATAAAAGCTAAATAACTTAAAAAATAAAAGCTTAATATAACTAGTTCTTTTTTTTAAATTATAGCTACTATATATATTTATAATATATATAAAATTTAGAGTTATAGCACTATTATCTATTAAGATAGAGAGGGTATAGATTTTGCAGAACGCGTGCGAGCTGTAGGGACGTGCGCGTGGTGGTGGAACACGTTACATGGCAAGCGAGCGGGCCATGTAAGCGAGCGGGCCACCCCACCAACTTTGCGCACCTCTATAAGCGTCCTACTCAACCATAAAATTAATTGCTATATAGATATCTAGATCCTAGCTTCAGCAGCACCTATAGTATCTTTTTTACATGTGCGCGAGTTGTGTCCAGTCTCTCTGCATCTTTTACAGCGTGCTGGAGTCTTGCGGCTAGGCCCTAGTTGCCCTCTACTTTGGCGCTGTTCACGCTCTATTTGCTGCTCAACCTCTTGCTGAGCAAGTAAATCTTCTCCAGGTCCCTTTATTAAGACTCCTCCTTTCTGAATCCGCCTTCTCTTGCGCTTCTTCCGCTGAGTTGCTGCCTCATTAGCTTGCTCAAGGCTAGCAATCCTCTCCTCTATTAGCTCAGCTTTGTGTATCCCTACTATAACCCCCTTCTTAAACCGACTAAACGCCTCAATAATTGAGGCTGGTGATGAGCTGTTATGCCGTCGAAGGCAATCGCTAATTAGAGTCTGTTGATTTGAGTACTCAAATACGTGGCACATGTGATGCAATTCTCAATAGACTTTGAATTATCTCTATTTTGTGAGGAATCTCCCTCTCTTTCTTCAGAGCGCAGCCTAGTCTTTATATCTGCGGTCTCAACTTCAGCTCTTCGGACTGGCCGACGGTCAATCCGATATTCTCGGTCTCACCGAAAGTCAAAAATTTCGGTCTCTCCGATTAGATATCACCGTACTTTCTAAACCTGTCAACAATATACATGCCTGCCCAAAGCAAATCCAAGGCGAGGGTATTGCCGGTAAACGCTCAACTTCCGGAGAGTTCGACGAATACTTCCAGGTGGTCGAGATGCTCCTTGACCACCTCGAGCTGGCCCTTCAAGGAGTGATAATCGAAGAGAATGACGATCAGATCATGGAAGAGATTCACTTGTTCAATGACATGGATGCAAAAACCCGTAGGCTTTTGAAGACCTACATCAAGCTTGGATGGAAGAAGCTGGACGATTATTATGGCAAGCTGACCTCAACTGCTTATGTCACAGCAGTCGTATTCCACCCCTGCAAGAAATGGCGAGCTCTTGAACAGCTTTGGAACCAACTGCCGTCTCGTCAGACCTCAGAGTGGAAAGGGACATATGGGCGGAGTTTAACAGCAATCTGGGAGGAGAGATACAAGAGCATGGCTCATGAGGAAGCCTGTGATGGCGTTTCAGCAACTGGAACCCGCGCACTGGACTATATTGAACGCCGACTGGCGTTTAGTCGGTCACTGACTTGTCCTGAGCCTAACCCTGAGCCTCAAGGGCGACAACATAGACAAGCAAAGCAGTTAACCGCCTTTCAAGCACAGGATGAGCTGGATCAATATCTATCAGAGCCGCCGGTTGACAATATCGCATACAAAGCTGATCCAATTGCTTGGTGGAGAGACGTTGGCGCTGTACGCTTTCCTCGGCTGTCTTATATGGCCGTTGACTTCCTTACTATCGCTTCGTCTTCAGCAGAAACGGAGAGAGATTTTAGTAGTTGTGGGAGGATGATAACGCCACTTAGATCTCGCCTACGACGCCATATTGTGGCCATGGCTCAGTGCCTTCGTTCCTGGAGTAAATCTGGTATTTATCAGCCGTCACTGCCTCTTGGTCTTCTTGGAGGGGACCATTGGAGGCAAGTTCTTCAATTAGTAGGCAAGATTGCGCTAGATTGGGATAACGAGGACTAGCTTTGATCGATTTGATCGTCGATCGATTCGATTTCAAACAGTGATCGATCGATACGATCGATTTCCAACTCTGCTCGATTGTCTCGCTCCTGACCTGTTATGAATTCCCAACTGTATGCATGATGCTACTGAGGCTAAGAATGACCCCACTGCGAGGTGAGAGAGTAATGCTGACTCGTTGAAAAGACGTGGCCTTTCGTTTCTGTTTTTTGTCAACGGCATGAAAGCAACGCAGAGTCTCTATGTCGTACGGCATCGACGGAGCGATATCTGGTGCTGTAACGGCAGTAAAGAGGTACGTAGCCCAAATTGCCTAGGGAGGGGAACTGCAAAATGCGCAATACTCGAGCGAGCTGATCACAAAACCAGTCAGCGCTGGCATGGACATCTTGTTTGGGAGGTCTTACGTTGGTGCCAACTAGAAGTTGCAGGTTGCAAAGCGCAACGACGCCCAGCCAGTATATTTGGCTTTTGGAGTGATGCGCCTGTACGGCTGCGATAACGCCAGATGCCGATAGTCCTACTTGAAGAAAGCCGAATACAGCCGCTACTCTTCTTTCCCAGACATAGCTGTATACCAAAACTTCATTCGCCCTTGTCCTTTCGCGCAGCTAGACGTCGAAGTACATCAGTACGATGCTGAGTACGATCGAACCCGAGAAGCAGACGAGGAAGCAGATGGACACCAGAGCGTGGCGATCTCGGAATGCTCGATGAAGTGATTTGAGGTCTACGCCCAGCACCATAACTGCAAAAATTTCAAAGACAAGGTGTACGGATTTAGTGCGCTAGTTCCACAATGGAAAGAAAGACTTGTGGTAGACTACTGCAAGTCTGGCTCGGATGTTTTCTTAGACGTTGCGAAGCTTGATCTGTTCAAACGGGCAGCGCACGGACGATGGCATGTCGCACTTTCGCTGTTGTCAGCCATGCGACTTGGAGATCGCGAAGACTCCGAGAAATTCAGCATCTATTTAAGGCAAATGCTACCGGAGGTTTCCGTTGCGGGGAATGAGTAAATGGATTTCGGCAGCAAAAGCTGTATGATCTGTAATCACGTTCATGACCAGACGATGAAAGTAGTTCAACGGCTAGAAACCGATTAATTTCAAAAAGAGGAGGCAACAATATTTACATAAAGGCATCTCCGAGGAGAGAATTACTCCACTTCCGAAAGATAGACATGGCTCGGCTAGGAAGCAGCATGTTCACCAGGTCGATTCGATTTCAGCTCCTCCAATCTTGCGATACTCTTCCGGAAGAAGCCGTCATGCCCGTAATCCTTGATGTAGTCCCTCGAGTCCACCAGCTCCGCAATTGCGTTGTCAACCCAGTCCTTCGTTGTCTCTCTGCGCTCTCTAGCAAGATTATTCCTCTCCTTCTCCCACTTCTCGCGCTGTTTAGCGATCCAACCCCTCTGCTGCTTGTTCGGACGTCCGGTCTTGAACACTCCGACGTTCGCGTCCTTGTCCCTCCACCGATGTGGAACCTCCACTAGCTCTAAGGGCTGTTGCGTATCTGAGTTCGAGTTCGCGATAGCAGCACACTTTTCCATAACCTTCAGCATAAACTCATCCATATCCCAATATGGTTTCTTATGCCCTCCATACCCGCTCATCTTAAAACTAGCATTAATATCGCCATACGCATTATGGGCGAGATGAAGCAAGAGATTGAGTGCACACACTGCGCCTTCGGCCCCCATTTCATTCAGCTTCGATACTCCAGGAAGAAATTTGGCCATGGCGGTGGCATAGGTGGGCGAGGTAACGGCGCTGCTGTTCGGCCCCTGTTTCTTGACCTTGGCGTCGAGAGACTTCACCTTCTTGTCCACTTCCGCGATAGCCTTTTTATAGATTTGTGAGGGTTTTTGAGTCTTCGTTGCGGGTTTTGCTGCTTTCGCGTTCGTGCCCTTGGCGGAGGCGGTTGTCGCCTTAGTCTTGGGCATGACCCTGGATTTCTTGGCTTTTGGTGTTTCATTGCCAGAGAAGTCGGACTGGGAATTGTCTTCGACAGTAGGGTGCTTGCGCTTCCCGGCTGCTTCAGCTTCGACGTTGGGGATCTTGCCAGCGAACGATAATCGTGTCTGACGGGCCATGACTGATGTTTTGGTGTGGTTATTTGCACAAGCTGGTGGAGGAAACGGTGCGGTGATGAAAGTGGTTGGGAAGCTCTCGCATGCGATCACTTTGAATCTTTGTTTACGATGCGGGACGCGTCGTGCCCGTGCGCGTGATGCCCGGACCATAATTAATTGGTACAAAAACGAGGGGTCCCGCAATGAGCCCCGCTCCAAGGGGCTGGCTTTGGACCCACACGAGGCCTAAACTCAAGTGGAGTTGGAGCTTCGAGGGCTATGATTCGAGATATGGCCAATGATCTGCTCGCAGGGCGTGGCGAGAAGCTTGTTGGCTACCTCTGGGTTCACAACTCCAACAAGCGTACAACTTAATTATTTTCCCATGATTGAGCTAATTACCTTTTCCATTTCTTGTACCCCTCTAACTGCTAACAAGCTCTGAGAAATTCTTGTAGGCTCGAGAAACTCCTGCTTGACAATGGTAATACTTTGAGCATCTCCTCTGCTACCACCTCCCCAACGCTTTGTACTCTTCACTATCCAGCGGTCATACTGAAATCATTCGGGTTAAATGACGTGGTACGTGTTCTGTATACCCCATCAGCAGAGATATCAACGCCGCAAGAATTTGTTGACTTCGTGCGCTGGTACTGCTCCCAGTGATTCTAACTCCATCTGTGGCCGTGTTGTGGGCATGGCCTATTACATAGTCTCCTTTTTAAACGAGGCTACCCAGGTTGATTTGAAAAAGGGATAGAAGTCTCCTTTACTAATAGAAACTAGCCCTTGGCTTCTCTCCATGAAATGAGAGACCTCCTGTGAGTACGCGGATGAGAGTGGCTTGAACATGCTCACATCAAGCGGCTGCAAGGTATGAGTTGAATGAGAAGGATAGATAGCCAGGAGGATCTTATTTTGGTCGTAGTAGTCAATACAATCCATATAAACATGAGATCTATGGCCATCAAGGATAAGTAATCGATAGGAAGAACGAGCTTTTGCCTTGGTGTTGCGATCAAACACCTGCTTCAACCACACTACGTCTATATCATTGTTCGTCCATCCTGAGGATGATGAGGTAAAGTGAGCTTGATCGTTCTCAGGATTGAAGTCTTGCAGCCAAGTGTCCTGGAGCGAGGATGAGGCTGACTGAAATATCAGGGCAGGCTCAAGGGACGATCCATCCGCGTATATGCAGGCTATCAGGGCAATCCACTCTCGATTACCATCCTGGATGAAGGGTTTATAGTTCCCCTGCTCATACAATGCCTTGCTAAATATCCTTTTTGACCTACCAACTACTCCTAATAGGAACCTCTTTTCATCCATATTGTACGCATGACGAGCTTTTATCTCATATTGCTCGATCTTACTATCTAAAAGCTTGAAATAGAGCGTATACTTTGTAGAGGAGTCGGCTTTGTGGCGGTTATTATCCATACCAGCTGCATATTGAGAGATAAGATGGACGCTGTGCCGCTTGACGAAGCGATCAACCCAGTTCTTTCCAATGTCCTTTTTGGCTATTTGCGATCCAAAGTTTCGAACCATAGCCCTAGTAGATGGTAGGCGTCGCCTGGTAAGCTGGAAATATACTGGATAAGCTCCTTTTCTTGGTGTGGATGGAGATTTTGTTGGTTTTGAGCTTTGGCCATGCGTTATCAGCGTTGTGAGCACAACACTATACTGTTTTGCGATTTGCGCGTAAAGGATCTTATCTCCAGGCTTCAAGGAGTCGATCGCTACAAGCGTATCCTCAATTTTCCCCATATTAGCTGAGTTACGTGGTATTAAAAAAATGGTGTTGCATGTTTGGAGGTTGCATTACGTGGGGACTTGCGTTACGAGGTGGGGCACGATATGACTATGTTCGTTCTCGTCCAATATGGATATAAGTGTTGACAGGTCTAGAAAGTACGGTGATATCTGATCGGAGAGACTGAATTTTTGACTTTCGGTGAGACCGAGAATGTCGGATTGACCGTCGGCCAGTCCGACGAGCTGAAACCATTAGCGAAAACCCCACTACAACACTTGCAATTAGCGTCCAAAAAAGGGAATAAAAATTCGGGACTATATACTTTCAATGCACCCTTTCCACTTCCTACAACTAGAATAGTTTAATCTTGCTTCGTTGTTGCGTTGTAGTGCATCAAAGTTGGGGTGGTTTTAGCTGCAGGGAGGGCGCTTATACCACTCTGGATTTCGACGACAAACTAAGCCTAATTAACTCAGATTTCGACGACACCCTAAGCCCAATCTAGATTTTAACGACACCACTAAGCCTGATGCTACACTAGCAGTGCGATTTTACTCTCATATGAATTTGCCTAAAATTGTATTATGTTTTTCGCTGCATCTCGTTGTACGTGCAATTTCTGTAGCTATCATATGTGTAGTTGAGGGTGGTAAGGTTTGATGTTACAGGGTAGCAAGCAGGGCTCTCATAACGAAAGGGCCCGCAACTAAGGAACAACATTGCACTTGGAGCACACACGTACAAACATATATACAAAAACCTAGGCTAGCAAGGCAAGATTCTGGGCTTTGCTGCTATCTTGGTATTTCGAACCGCATCACGGATGGAATGGGTCGAGGGGCCTAAAACCAGTGATGCATTGAACCGGACTGATCCCGAAGCAGAGCATGCTTCAGGATGATTCATTGAATCAGGGATCGGATTCAGTTTGATTCACTAATTTGAAGCGGTGATGTACGATGTACGGTATAGCAGTAGTATTATGACTTGTTACCTTCTAATTTAGCCTCTAGTCACGCAAGCTCCTGTTCCGTAGACTCTATAGCCCTCTGAACCGCCTCATCTGTCAGAAAAGTCTCATAAGAAAGCCCACTCGTGATCCAATGCTTCAAGCACTCCAGCATCTCTAGCGTCTTGATTGAAAGCCTCGTTCGATCCCATGAGATCGTACGCCGAGAACTACTAAATACACGCTCCACCTCTGCGGGCATCGCGGGTATAGAGAATATTGTGATGGCCATTAAACTGAGTTCAGGATACGTCTTCTGCGGCGTTGGCTCAAGCCAGTATTCAAGAGGAGACTGTTCACCAATAGAATAAGGAGTAGCCTGTAGAATTAATTAGCTTAACTATAAAGAACATTCAGCAAACATACTATGATAAAACGCTCAAAGTCATCACCTATTGTACTACCAACACCTATATTTAAATACCTCTCGCGCTTCCATCGCTCGTATGGCGTTTCTAGCGTATCTTGAGTAGAGCGCTGTTCTATAGCTGGCTTGAAGTGATCTTTCCATAATTTTCTAACCTCCCGAACTGCCCTATTGATGTCGGTTTTCTCCCACGAATCTGAGTTCTGGAGACAAGCTTTACGAAGTGAAGGATGCAGAAGAATTGCGGCAGCATAAGCTGGAGACTCTTCTGTCATTTTGTAGTACTCTCCAAACTTGAACCAACTAGTCACAAGGCGGTTCTCCATTGCGAGATCTTTGCGGTCTTTGTATAGAGCAGATTGGGAAGTAAAATGGAGGTGTAGGAAGTCCATTGCTGACAGAGCCTGATCAAGGCTTGAAATATCGAATTGCGTGCCCTGTGTAATCTCCCAGAACGGGAGAAGGAAGTCGTGTAGTTCTATCAGTTCTTGCCAATCATTTGGATCTAAATAATCCTCTTTAATTCCATCCTCCAACCAGTGGTCTTGTACAAAGTTATTCATCTCTTTACGGAGCTTAAGCGCTACGTGTATCATCAACCACCATGAATTCCACCTTGTCTCGTTGTCTCTGGGTATCATACGGCCAGTAAGCCGAATCCAGGCCTGGTAGAGTCTTGTAGAAGAGTGTATCCAGATCACAAAGTTGTGTAACTTTCCAAGTGGGCCAAGCTTTCTCCATTCAGCAGCTGTTTGTAGTCTCTCCCTGCTGCCCTTCCGCTCTTGCTTTGAAAGCTCGCCGATCTGCCGGATAGCTTCTTCTGTGGCTTCTTTGTCTTTTCCAAACAAGAATGCTTGTACGACGAGGTTGATGATGTGGCCGTTACAGCGAATTCGACACCGTGTAGGATCAAGGCGTGAGATAGAGCGTGCGACCGCTCGTAGCATTGTATCATTTGCACCGTGGTTATCAAGAGTAAAGAAGCCAATCTTGTCTACAAGATTATACTCATTGATAACTTGTAGAACGTGTTCAGCTTGAGCTTCACCACTGTGAGTCCCAGGCAGTTCTCTGAGAGCTAAAAGCGCCTTTTCAACCTTTTTTGAGGACTTGTCTATGAAGTGAGCTACAACTCCTAGCACGCCAGTCTTTCCTGGAGAACTCCACATATCAATAGAGAAGTGTATCCAGGTAAGTGATTCTTGAAGCCGTGTCTTGATTTGGTCTTTGTGCATAAAGAAGCTTGACTTGAGGAGGTCTGGAACTTTATTGCGGCTTGCTTTAACTACGTTCGCGGCTACGTAGTTGACGGAAGCAATGAGCGCGTAAAACTCTGGCCATTCGACTATGCTAAGCGGTAGTGAGTGCTTACTAATAAGCTGTACCAGGGCCTCTAGAAACGCGGGCTTGTTGATTGTGTTACTAAGGTATTTCTCCTCTGTAAGATCACGACCTTCTTGCTTCGCCTTCTGGCGGTCAAAGAACCCAGGTAAGCCCGATATTGCCCTCTCTATTGCTCTTCTTTTAGCTGGTGGTTGAGCATCGTCAATCCGTATATTATGCGAACAAAGGTGCGTTCGTATACGGTATGAAGCGGCACCCTTCCACTTACAAATCGAGCAATAGAACCATCGATGGCCATGCTTATCCCTGGGCTCCTCTCCCTCCTTTGGTTCACGAGCTGCGGCCCAAATATCTGTCAAAACAACCCCACGAGTACGTTTCTTGGTCCGGCTACTGTTCACCTCGCTATTGGCCTCTGGAGGGTCGTTTTCCACGACAGCAAGAGCAGTAGAAGGGGCGTCGCTCTCGTCATCGCTAGAAAGGTCATAAACAGGCGCTTCAGCTGCTAGAGGGCTCTGAGAAGGCATGTTATAACGATATTAAGATCGCAGCGTGTATATGGAACTTTGATAGGCACTTGTAAACGATAATCTTATTAAAGGCGGGTTAAAAGAACTAAAAACGGCTTAAATGAAGGAGGAGCCAGCGTTATAACTAACGTGAGCGGCAAGCGAAACGCCCAGGTAAGCGAAACGCCCACCCCACCAAGCTTTACAACTTTGCACGTTAACAACTCAATGCTACAAAAAGCTACTACAGCTTATAGTAGCTTAAATTAATCCTCTACTTCTACTATATCTTTCTTACACGTGCGCTTATTATGTCCTGCCTCTCCACAAGTTTTACAGCGTCAGATACCCCTTGTACTATCACCTGTTTGAGCCCTCTCCGCACGCCTCTCCACCTCAAGTTAGGCATCAACGTCCCTCTAAGTAATTAAGTCCTCTCCCTCCTCCTTTAATAGGGTCCCTCCCTGCTGGATCCGCTTTTTCTTACGCTTTTTCCGCTCAGAAGCAGCTCTATTTACCTGCTCAAGACTAGCTACTCTAGCTTCTAGCAACGTGTGTGAGTGTACCTTCAATGTTAATCCCTTTTTAACTTGTAACACCATCTTAATAATAGAATCAGGAGAGGAACTCTTATAGTCACGAATCCTCTTCATAATTAGTGTTGTTTGAGCCTCTATCTCCCAGGCGTTGCTGGGTGTTTTGGGGTGCCAGGGGGTGGGCCCTAGTAGAGGTGGTGTCAGCGTGCGAGGCTTCACCTCAAGCTTTAATAGCACCACCTCTAGGCTGTGTGGGACTAGGCCAGTTGCTTAGAAGCTAGATAGAATATTCTGCTGTAAGAACGAGGTCTCGAATACCTCCTTAAAGGAAGCTAGGAATGCTTTTTTGTCAATGTAGGTGATGTGACTGTCTGCCAAGACCCTAATCTCTCGCCGGTATGCCTGCTTCAATAGCGCAAAGTAGCCCACATTAAGCGGCTGCAGGATATAGGATAAATAGGAAGGCATACAGAGGGTAATTATCTTGTTCTCCTCACATAGATCCTAGAAGGCAAGTGAATTATAGCTCTCGTAGCCATTAATTACTAGTAGCCAGTGACTGCCTACTGTCCGGGCTGCTGTATGCTAGATAAAGTGCTGTAGCCAGGCTAGACCAAGTTCATTGTTAGTCTAGCCGTTCTTACTAAGGCCTATACGCCAGCCCTTAGATAGATCAGGCAACCAGGACTTGTTGTGGTTCTTAGCTTTGAAGATAATGAAGGGTGGAATTGTCCAGCCCATAGCGTTGATACCAGCAATTAACGTCACCCACTCGCGGTTGCCAGGTTATATCCCCAGTGGTCGAGTACGTCTCTCAGACGCAGTTACCACCTTGACGGACCCTCCTACGCCCATAGTAAAGCCAGTCTCGTCAAAGTTATAGGTATCTTCATCTAGGACGCCGTACTTGGCTTTGATGTTGCGTACAAGGTCAAACCAGGGGCTAATAACATCTGGATCGCTGCATAGGACTCTCTGGTAGTCGCGTGGCCTACTTAGTTGGGATTTAATCTCAGGCTTACGAGAGACGAAGTTTCTGGCCCATTTTTCTCCCACCTGGCCACTACCACGAGCAGCCAGCAACTGATTCGCTATCTCACGGAGATAAGACAGTGTAGGGGCAAATCCTCGCGCGTCTAGCTTCCTTATATATTGGATAATCGCGTCTTCCTCGTGCATGTTAAGCTTTGACGAGTTGGGTTGGCTGTCGCGTCGTAAAAGCTTTCCAGCGCGTCGGTCGCGGAGAGTCCTTCTAGGAACGTTGTAGACTGCTGCAGCTCGTCGATCACTTAATGTCGCGTCTTTTTTCATTGCTTGGATAGCTAAGATAATTCTATCCTCACAAGGGAGTAATTCAATATTAAGTTGTTGAGACATTGCAGTTAAAGGTAGAAGGAGGTGTGGTCTTGGCAAGAGTGGGCGTTTCGCTTACCTGGGCGTTTCGCTTGCCGCTCACGTTAGTAATATAGGGTATTAAACCTTCTCTATAGGCTATACGAAAGTTGCATTATATTTTAAGCTAGAATGAGTAAAGAACTTTGTATAAAGAAGTGATGAACTTTAGTTGAGTATCCGTGCGGGCGCTAAATCTTAAGGTGCAAAAGCGATGAACTCTAGTCGAGTTCATCGTAGAATCCATGTTAGGCCTCATGTAGGCTAGGTAGAAAAGCAATAAACGACAGTATAGTTCATCATAGAATCCATGGGAGGGGAAAACTAGACCAGTCATCCTGCCAATCTCTGCTATCTTGTTTATGTGGCCAAATAGAATGGAATATTTGTTCAACCACTGGATCCATTCTTCCAAGCCGTTCACGTTCGTAATTTTCCCTTGCATGCTGCCTTAGTTCCTTCACCGTAACGTCTTCTGTATCATCGCGCGGCAGGCGCTTAATCAGCCACGACCGACTCATACTCTGTACAAACATGTCAATGGCGGAATTAGCATCAGTGTGGGTGAAAACACCACCATTCTTTGTCCACAACTTAAGTCGCTCTAGCCGTCTGCCTGTCTTGCTCTGGATGATCATCTCCCAGATGGAGCGAGCCAGCCCCTCATCTACTGCGCTATTGATTAACGCTTCTCTAACATTGCCTCTCTTAATAATATTTGAATAGTTCCAGGCAAGCTCTTGATCCTCCCCTTCAAACTGGGCGTCGTACGTTGGGTCGCGACCGATCCGCCAGTTGGCGCAATCTAGAGTAAGGAAAAGAGATCTCAAGCTTTCTATTTTACTAAAGCATTTGTAGATGGCAGTCTCGGACGCACTAGACTTATCGCGCATGACTGTGATCGCGAGCTTTTCTAGCACCGGGCACAGAGCTTGGATCTGCAAAATGCGATCCTCGGTGAATTCCATAGGAATCTCTCTTCGAATGCGGATATTGTTCATAGCTTCGTAAGGGTCCAAACTGAGCTTCTTCAGCGTCAGTCCATGATGGATCAAGACAGCCTCTATGATTTGTGGCTCCATAGGCCCATTAATAGTCAGCTCCTCAAGAGAGTCAATAGCCTGGAAAAAGGCGATTGCATTCTCACTGTAGTGAGATTTTTCGTTGTAATCGTCGTTGCGGTTAAGATTTACGAAGAGCGTTTTCAGGTTGGGGAATAAATGATTCCGAGCAAGCCATTCCATGTCCTCACCAGTGAGCCCACATGACCTTGCTCGTTGGCCGCCTCCGATGACGAGGTGTTGCAGCTTATCAAAATCCGTATGCTTAGTCCAGTTTTGTAGGGCTGTCGACCCGCATCCATAGAGTGATAGTGATGTCAAGGACCCAGTTCCCTCGCCAGAAAAGCCTGGAAGTCCTTGCCATAATGGCTTTCGCATACTGCGTTGACTGGAAGGAAGTATTGAAACGATATCCGCAATGGAAACCTCCTTAAGGTTGGGAGCAAGCCCAGCAGCAAGCTCCATCACGGCATCCATATTATAATCAAAGTCGCCCTCTGAATCTTGATCAGTGCAGATAACTTTGACTCTATATAGAGATGGAGATGTAGCAAGCTCCATCTCATAAAGATAAGGGACTCCCCATAATAAGGTCCGGAACCGGAACGTAAGATGATGAAGCCTACATAAAGGATGCTGCTCATGGAGGGCCCTAAGAAGACTTGGTGGGAGTTGGCTTTGGCAGTTATAGATTAGGTCTCTTAGGCCAGTTATTGCTTGGAGTAGGCTCACAAAAGGAGCCCATGCTATATCTTCTTCAGAAGACTCTTTAATGACGCCTTCATCATAGACTACAAATTGGCGGCTAGAGTCTATGAGTTCTTCGTCATCTAGTATCTCAGTAAGGCCAGATCGTTTGAAACAACCCAAATTAGGGTCATATATATCCGTCTTTTTGGTGTTGAGGCGTAGAGCACCTTCGATGGTTATGCTTTGGACGTGACGAGCGGAATCCATGCGGAAGAGAGCCGTAACAAGTCTGCTGGTGTCGCGCCGCAATCCTTCGCGATCCTTGATCATAATACTAATCTTCCGAAAAATGAGAAATGCTGTGGCCCTATGACAAGCCTTGCTTGCTAGACTTAACGCGAAAAGGCTAGGTCGATGCACTGTTTCAACCCAATCTGCTATCTGCTGCACTATCTCGAGTGGCAGAGAAGGCATGGTGACTTTGGTCGTGCTCATTGTTGCGTTTGATTGGACAGACTGATGCAAGAAAGTCGGATGTGTCGTGTAGTGAAGTTGATGGTTGAGAAATGGAAAACAGATGCAGCCGTTTGCCGTCAGTGATGACACGGTTGGCTAGCTCAATATCGTTCAACGTCAAATCAACAATCATCTATGCGTGCATGAATACACGTAGTTGTTGTGCTTTTGAAGGTAAATGCATTGCCACAATACTTCATATAGGCACCAACACGGCACCAACGGTATTGCTGTCGGATGACGTTTTCAACATCGACCGCGAAAAGACCGACGCCGTGGCTCCACTGCCAACGCTTCATGAAACGCGAAGCCTCGACATACCCGAATCTGGCAGGCACAGCCTCCTTTCCTTGAAGAAGATTAATTGATGAATCAGATTTGACTCCTGAATCAGCCTCATCTTAGGAATCAGACGCGGCACTCAAAATTCGGTATCTGAAACTTCTGAGCCCTAGAGCCAATCAGCAACTGCTTAACGTGCCCCACCACCTGGTGCATGAGCCCAGCTGATACACGCGAACAGCCATGTGCGCTCTCAACTTTATGAGGCTATAGAGCCACCAACAATAGCTATTATCACGGGACTTTTTGGTGGTGAGCTGGACTAGGTATATAGAGTAATTGCGCAGCATCAGATTACGTAAGAAGCCTTTGTGGCAGCCTAATTCTGCCATGGTGGTGGAGAAATCGTGTGTTGAAGTTTGGCAGGAATTTAGTGTTCGCGTTCCTTAGGTAGTGGCGTTCCTCAGGTGGGGCGCGGCACGTTAAGGCGCTCATCAACGCCCGGCGGAGCTTCAGAGGCCAAGGACCTTCGCCTAATTAACCAATTCAGCAAAGGCGCAGCATTGTACATCTAAATCTGACTCAACATCTTCCTACAACTTCCTACATACCTAGCACATTTATTACTAATGCTCTTACTACTTTTAGCTTATCCCGGTCATCTTACGTTAAATCCCATGTGCAATGTCTTTTAGTATCCAGGAGATTGTGGGTTACTATGCAAGTCACGAGTCTCATTTTCTGAGTAACGACGAGGAGAGAACCCTTCAGGAACGATGAAAATGCGAGTATATAGGTCGTACAATTCTCTTCGTTGTCAGAATTCATCATCACAGTCAAACTCACCAACAAGAACAGCTACTTTCAACTCGCCACTTCTAGCCGCATATTCTCTCCCTTGCATACTTTGCAACAATCTCCTAATCCATCCTTGATCCACGAATCGCAAACAGTTTCAAGATGGTGAATATCAAGAGCCTCCTCTTTGCAGCCTCCGTGCTTCTTAGCGGGATTGCTGCAGCTCCCTTCCCAGACAGTAACGCTGAGGCCCGCGCCATCGACATCTCTACCGTCGAGTCTCATGGTCTGAACGCTCCCCACAGCCTCGAGCGCAGGACTTTTGCCCGGGGGCAGACTACTACTCCCATGGACATGCGAGAGAACCAATGGATTTACGGCAGCACGTTTGCCAGGAAGAATCTCGATGCAATTGCAATCACCGACCTAAGCGGCTGTACCGTACTCGTCTTCTGGGACGGAGAAAATAATCCATCCGCCTTCCACATCCTCTGCGGCCATGAAGAGGCAGATGCTGCAGAAGCATATGATAGAATTCAAGAAATGGGGGACTTAGACGAAAATGGTATTACTATCGCATATTATAAACAAGAATATTTAGATGCTACCATAAGGGGACTAAAAAAGAAGAACCCAAATGCTGAGGCAAAGATTATCAACCGGCTACACTATAACTATGATAATGTAAAAGCACTTCGCCCAGGCAACAAAATTACGTTTACTATTCATAAGGGTAGCAATGTGCTTAATCAATCTGATGCACCAGGCACTTCTAATCAGCCTGGCAGAAAGTAGTTCTTAGGAGCGCTTCATGAAAGGGGTTAGGATTAAGAGAATGGTAGGATAACATTCAGTTATTAGTTATCATCGTATTAGATGGCAAATTGACATGTGTCAGATAAGAGGCATAAAAACTGAAGTATACGAATACTGCATCGTGGACGGTATCACCTATGTATCATCGATGTATCAGGTCTGTGTTTAAAAAGGAGAGAAAACAGAACCAACGAAAATACAATCAATTCTGATCCACGATCATGACCAAAAAGATTCATTAAATTCTGACAATTAAGAGTCTCACTGACCCTATAACGAGCGAGGACCATGTCTCACGCAAATATTACCGGCGTACGCGACGCTACGATCATCCTCACCGACTACACGAACTACACGCCATGGTTACTACAACTCAAAGCAAAAGCAGAGTTCCACGACGTATGGGCAATCGCAGACCCTGATGGAACTAGAGAACCTTTGCTGGAACCGATCCCCCCAGTCCTACCACGATTAGCTGACTACGTACCGGCTGTAGTCCAACGACCGGCACCCAGCGCGTCGTCAAACTCTCGGGGTAACCGGGTTGGATCATCAAGCCAGCCAACAAGATCAAACCCGTCCCGAACCGATGCAACTCCAGCTACACCGACAAAACTATCGGACTTATCACCTGAAAGCCAGGAAACATACAAGGCCGATCGAGACGACTACAAGGTACAGCTCGAAGCCTACAAGATCGACGAGAAGAAATACGACAGAGAACGGGCTAACTATCGGTTACTTGCAACGCACATTCAGAGCACAGTATCAGCGCACATTCAGCGCAACTGCTGCCTCCCTGGCACCACGATTCGCCGATGGATTATTGATATCCGAAGGACAGTAGGAATCAACCCACTCGAAGAACGCCAACGAGCACGAACAAGATATCACAATGCATTGAAGCCAATGAGGACCCCAGTAAACTGGGATATATGGCTTGCCGAATACGATCGAGCAGCAACTGACGCTGAGACCGAAGGAGTCGCGGAGGTACAACATAATGACGACATTATAGAAGATTTCTTGTCGGCAGTGGAAAAGGTAGCACCTATGTGGGTGACTGCCTTCTCTAGCCAGGTGGCCAGAGGTGACCAGTGATCGGAATGGTCTGGTATGGTATGGTATGGAGGTCAAACCATACCATACCAGCTGCTTACATAATAACCGGTATGGTCTTACCGGTAAGACCAGTAAGACCGCCAAGACTGAGGCTGAAGAAAAGGAAGAAACCGGGAAAATGTATTTCACTACTAACTATCAATCCAGTCGTCTTCATTCTCACTATCCTCGATATCGCTGTTTTCCTCAGCCTGGGGTTTTCCATACCAGGCCCGAAGACACTCACATGCCTCTATAATATCTGCCTTCAGCCTACCACGGCGATCAACTATAGTAAGCTTTGCGCTACTAAAGAGGCGTTCGCATTCATCTGACATAGGTGAGATCGCGAACAGATCCAGAGCGAAGCGAGCGAGATCTCTTTGGGAGTCATAGCGAGATAGCCAGTACGCAATAGCCTCATCGCAACCTGCCTCGTCGTCATGAAGCCGATCGGTAGATATATACTGATCATACAAATCAGTTGTAGAGACCGGAGCGTCTATTCGAATGCGCTTGTGTTCCCGCTGGCGATCAAATGCTGGGTCAGGACCTCTCTCCTTCCTGATTGGTGGTGGTACCACCTCAACAGAGTACCTTCCCTTGTACTCTGTCTCCCAGACATGCTTCACCGCCGATTGTGCGTTATGAAACCACCTCTGCTTTTCCTCGTCGCCCTGAAGAACCCATTCTTGCGTGAACCACGCCCACTTTCGATATGGATCAAGTATTTGAGCTGCATAATACGCTGGCGGAAGATCAGTATCTTCAGGAAATCGATTCTGCCAATTCAGCTGCTGGTTGCTGTAATACTCCTCGCATTTTAACCACGCGCTGTCTGCGCAACTTTGGAGGTACTTCCATGTAAAGTTATTGTCATCTTCGGTGTGGACGTCGTGGTAGTGGTCTTTCGTCTCATTTATTTCTCGAAGAAGGCAGTCCAGGGTTGAAAACCAGTCAGCAAGTGAAGTCTTTCCTCCCTCAGAAAGCAAAGTTGCAGCGTAGAAGTCTTTTAGAGCAAGCTCAATCTTTTCAAGCTCGAACCAGTGCTGTCCATCTAGTTTGAAGTTCGCAATCCCATGAGAGCCTTTCCCAGGTACATGGCGAGCTGAGAAGAGCTCTAAGCGTTCCCGAACATTCAACGCACGTGTGATCGAATGGAACCATGAATTCCAGCGTGTCGAGTTGTTCTGGATAAGCTCGAGGCCATCGAATTCACAGAGATCCCCGCCGATAATGATGGCAGCAAACTCCTCACGGCGTTGCGGAGTAAGCCTAATGTAACGCACGAGGTTATGAAGCCGACCCAAACATCCAAATTTCTTCCAGAGCTCTTCCACCTTCGCATAGTCTCCGCGTTGATAGTGCTTTTGAAGCTTCGCAAGATACTTCTAACAGTTCCGGCCCATGAGGAACGCCTGGCAGCAGAGGTTGATAATGTGGCCCAAGCAACGCAGCCGGCGATGGCGACGTTGTTTTGACTTCATCCATGGGCAGAGCTCCTTGAGTATGAATTCAACAGCGATATCATTTGACGAGGCATTATCCAGCATAAAGTATCCAATCTGATCTCCGCCAATATCATATTCTTTTAGCAATTCAAGCACAACTGATCCAATGTTCTCGCCAGTGTGTTCACCGTACACACGTCGTATACCCAAAACGGTAGTCCGTCGCTTGCCGGTACTGTCAATCCACATGGCGATGACACCTAGAATAGCGTAAGGGTTTGGCGAAGTCCAGAGGTCAAAGGAGATGGAGATTCTACTCCGCGAGTGCTGGAGGTCCTCCCTGAGCCGTTGCTTCTTCGACAGAAACGCGTCCATAACCCAACTTCGGATAGTTTTCGCCGCCTTTGGGAGGTGGTTGAGGAGCGCCGGATTCAAAAAGAAGAGAAGTTCTCGGAAATACTGATTTTCTAATTGAAAGAAAGCAATATGGCAGTACACAATCCAACGAATTAGGAGCTCCTTGAACTTCTCAATTGAGTCTTTCCAAAAGAAGGTATTAGTAGTAGCCGCACTCTTCTGCTGCTCCAGTACAGACTTCCGTGTCGAACTATGTTTCTTGATACCACTCTGGGGATCAATCTGGTGCTTCTGTTCAAGATGATTTCTCACTCCAGACGTTCCATTGATAACAAATAGCTCTTGCTTATACTTTCCGACAGCACACTCGTGACAGTAATACACCTCTTTCTTATCACTATCTCGGATGTAATGGAGACCATACTTCCATACATGCGATGAGCCCAGACGAGCTGCCTTCTTTGTGGTCTTTCCGCGATTCAGGTATGTGATGTGGTCTTGCACAAACTCATCCGGAGGTTTGGGATATTGAATAGGGGTAGGTGATGGCGTCGAGACAGGTAATGTGGGAGCAGGTGATGACGTAGGAGTCTGGAGGGATATTGATGCTGAACGTGTCGTCAATGATGATGGCGAGGCCGGAACTGGAGATTCCATGATAATGGTATAAGAGGCTATCGTGACTACAATTATTAGTTCAGGTTAAGGATTTCTTCGAATACACTAGCCAGTTTAGTCCGAAATCCAGCCGCCTGCTGCCCCGAGCTTCTTAACCTCGGCTTATTTTTAGCCTTACCGGTATGACCTGGTATACCGGTAATACCATGGTATTGAGATCTCCTCAGACCATACCAGGTCTTGGCGGTATATACCATACCAATACCAACTCATACCAGACCATTCCGATCACTGGTTGTGGTCGAGATCGCGATCGACCTGGCTTCTGATCACCCTGTCGTTGAGGCCCACGGTGACTAGGCACAGGTCGATGGTAGATTGCCAAGCCACTTCTTCGTATGTGATAGTTCCCGGAGACAGTGTATTGCTAAGGTCAAAGTCTTCTATGATCGCTATTAACTCTTCCGCCTCTAGATCTATGCGTCTGACGTTCAACCCTCCCCACAGGGGATGATGCAGGTTAAAGTCGCCAAGAAGTATCTGCTCGTTGTCCCTGTGCTCGTTAAGGACTGTACGAATATTCGTCAGCGTAGATCCGGTGTTAGTACTGTTCCTTGTAGGGTTGTATATATTGTGTATAGTCAGTCGTTGCTGCTCCTGTCGTGCTTCGCTAGGCTCAATAATAAGAGAACAGATGTCTTTCGTGTGCTCCTTGAATCGCCACTGCTTATGGTCTATTCTCTTGTTTATGAAGAAGCAGACTCTGGCTGGGCCTTCTTCGGCTGCTGCTGGGTAGCAGAGATGGAAAACGTCCTTCGCTGGGTGGTGAGTTGTCGCCATGAACGGGTTCCTCCACGGCTCCTGGATGGCTAGAATGTCGTACTCGTGGACTTTAGAATCTCGAAGCAGAGTTGCCATCACTGTATCTCTCGATTTGCGCACGTTGTACTGTAGTATGCTTAATGTGGTGTGCTGATTCATGCTTCGGTCGTAGAATCGATTTCCATATGCTGAGTGCTGCTTTGTGGTAGTTGTGTGTTGACTCCAATTGCCTCAAGCGCTCTACGGCTCGGCATGATGGTCCTCTGTGGTCGCTGGCTGCCAGCTCCTGATGGCGGCATGTTTTCCTGGTCCATTGGGTTGATTGTCGTTCCAGTATTGGTTCGCTTCTGTCCTCGTCCGGGCTGCGATCGGTTCCTGGTGAGCTGGACGACCTGTGTTGATGCCGCGTTCTGGCCGGATCTGCTTCTACGCACAGTAGCAGGCACCTCCAGCTGCACGGTCCTTCCTCTGGTTTCGGGTACATAGTGGTAGTGAGGCCGCATCTCGTATGCCATCTTTGCTTTGGCAATCTCGTCTTTCCTGGTTGGGTACTGGCGGCTCCAAGCTTCGTGGTCGCCACGGCAGAGGGTACATTTCCTGGGCGCGTTCCGGTCCGACTTGGTTGGGCAGTCCCGGGTGTCGTGTTCCTGCGCACAGTAGCCACATGCTGTTGGTGCCTTGCACTGGGTTCCTATGTGGCCGTATTTTTGGCACTTGAAGCACTGCTTCACGCGGCACTGTCTCTCGTATCGCTCGCACTGGAAGACCTCGCCCTGCCAGACTAGGCCCTCGTCTATGATCTTGTTTGCGTCCTCTGGCTTGGTGAATTCAATGGTAATAGTTGATGCGATCTTAACGGCAGCGTCTCTGGTCAGCCATCCTATGTGTCGGATCTCAGCCTGGGGAATGAACGGTCTGTTGTCCTGCAGAATCTGGTTCCTGTTCTCTTCGAACTTGTCCATATCCATCGTGTTAGTGCGGATGCCGTGAGCAAGGACGCCGTACGTCGGAATCTGTATGCTGGCCCCGTTGCCGATGCGCATGGCCCAATCGTCTGCGAACTGTCGGAGTGCTTCGACTTCAGTACTAGTGGCTGCCTTGACGCTCAGGTCTCCGCTCTTAAGCTGGTTAGATGACACAATCTTCACGCTTGCAATGTTCTCATTCCCGCTTTGCTCGATTGCACGCTCCACGTGGGCTTTAAGGTTGCGGGGGTTCATCGCCCGAAGGGCCTGTACGGTGGGCGGATCTCTGATGTTCACGATGACCTCACGTTGCGTCTGCACAATTGGTGCTTTGCGACTCTGTGTATTATATGTACCTGCTAGTGGGGGACCTCTAGCTGCCGCTGCAGCGTATGACACTGGCCCGTTCGTCTGCTGTTGTGGTGCTTTATTCTTGATCCCTCTCGCCATCCCTAGGGTCGCTTTCCCTACTTCTGTTGCTTCTTTCGCAGCGGCCCTCGCCTCCTCTGCTGTGTTATCATTCTGCTGTATACTTGCAGCTGTCTGTTGCATGATTTCTGTAGTGTTCTTGAGCTCGCTCTTGATCTGATCGAGGGCTTGTGCGGTGTGTTCCGCAGTAGCTTTAGCTTCAGTTTGTGCGACCCTGAGGGCGTCGCAGATAGTGCCAAGGTCAGGCGTGTGCTGCGTCTTCAAGACGAACGTCAGTGCCCCGCGAATGACATCTCCAGCAAGGTCCGCTGGCACGGTCTGGCTACCATTGCGCTCGATAGTATTCAGCACATCGTGAAGAAATGCGCTGAGGGCGGTAGCATGCTCGCGAAGCGGGGAAGGCCATGTCGCCCTTCGAGGCCACGGCGTCGCCATGACGCCTCAGTAGCAGTGGGCGCTGCTTCTGAAGTGCTGGCTAGTCGTTAGGCGTCTTGAGCGGACTTTTACGTGCGATATACTGCGTTAATTCCAAAAATTGAAATACTCGCTGTTGTCGTGTTTTTTCGCGAGCTTTTTTAGGGGTAACTACTGATATTTAGAATACTACTTCTGGACATGCTGAGAAAGATGCGCACATAAAAATAATATATTGACTATGTAGTTGTGCTGTAAAGTAAGGTTCAAATTAGGAGCTTGCCATCTCAATTTGGTGGGGGCGCTTTCGGAGTCGGCTCTTTTTTTCCCGGCGCGTGCCAGGGAACTGGAGCATCCACGGGGTGCCAAGAGCCACCAGTCGCCCTGAAATATTGGTTGGTCAAGAATGATCTAGACCCCATCCACCCATGAGGCATAAAGAGGCCTCGAGAGGATGGCCGTTCTTGAGGGTGCGGAATTGATGCTCCGTGACCATAATCTGTTATTGATGTAGTTCCTGAGTATCACGACTCTGACAGGGGTCAATAGCTCTAACATATCGCCACTTTCAAAGCCACATGTGCCACCCCTGCGAGGCGCTAAAGCTTATTTGGCAAGCGCCTTTCTGGGCTGTCGTACGCTCAGAATAACCGAAGTGCAAGGAACCGGAAACCGATACCGGTCACCACTGTAATCATATCACTGATGAGGCAGTCTTCGGTTGAGGTCGCATGCGGATTCATGCTGAGCCCTGCAAAGATAATCCTCATTGTGTGCCCTGATGCTGGGGCCATCAGCGACTCACCCTCAGCCCTACTAACCTTTTTAGGTTTGCTTCAGCACAGACATGAACATCAACTTCTCTCCCAATATTCTTATTGAATGCGAACCTATTCACACTAAAGCTTTACTAATGTTTTATATTGGTTTTGAAGTGACCCATGTACCTCTATATGCATAGTTTGATTTTTGCCCTTTATGGGCGCTGAAAACATTTTTTATACAGCCTATACTCCTCCGTTACCAGGACAACACAACTAAGCGTGCTTTAGTCGCGTTCGAGTGTCGTGAGTCAGACCGAACAAGTAAGCAACTACCAGACAACCCAACCATAATGGCAACAACGCCGCCATTATCGCCCTCCATTGCCGCTGCAAAGGCATCAAGCGTGGAAGGCTGGATTCGGAAGCTTTCTGGATCGGCCTTAGCCCAGACAGACGCTCTCTCCCCACCGTCAACGCCTGAGAACCACCCGTCGCTGAAGCGGAAGCGTGCGACCTCCGCGCCCTGTGCCTATATGATGTCGACGCGCAATACCAGTCCTAAACGAGCGAGACGCGACACCGATACCGAAATTCTGCCCACCCACAGCGTATCAGCAGCCGGAGCGGCTTCGAATGTGAGCGCGCTGACCCTCAATGAGACGAATACTTTCAGTCCATCAAGCAGCCAAGCTGGCGCCCGAAGCCCTCGCCGGTCAATCAGCCCCTCGCGCGATAAACTTACTACACTAGCGGTTGCGGCTCCTCCGACGATAAAAAAACCGAGCTCGGCGTTGACTGAATCGCTGCCGCCGGAAGTAAGCCGTGTCATAGATGTGATAGAGGAGGACCTGGGCAGTGGCTGGATACCGGCGGAATTCAAGACACTAATTAAAGAAGATAAAGACATTGGATACCAACGTATTGAGGCTCAGGCTTGGGATAGTAGCGAGGCGCGTAACCCCTTAGACTCGGACATATTGCGGGAGGTCAAGAAGATCTGGTCAAATGCGGAAATGTGCCAGCAGATGGGGCGCGATGAGAACGCGTGGTGCATGGACGTGATTGTGCCGCTGATAAAGCTCGCGGTTAGTCTTGAAGGGGCGGATAAATTCTGGCTTCAGAGCGTGTATGTAATGCTCTGCTTCTTTCTTAACACTCATGCTGATCTTCGAACAGGCAGTCACAGGCCATTGCCAGTGAGTTTCTCTCCTCCGCTTCTGACGGCACTGGGAAACAATACGTACTTGATCGCAAGGCTGATTTCACACTTTCTTTCTCTCACATGACATCACCATTCAAAGACCTGTACACCCGCCTGCGAACAACAAACAACTACGTCGTAAGCCACATGACGGACGCTTTTACGAAGACAACCGCTCTCTTCTCCTGCGTAGAGGTCAAGCCTGCTAGTGGCGACCATACTGAAGCCGAATATCAACTTAGTATATGGATGGCAGCTAGCCTACGGAAGAAAATGCAGCTTGCGCGGCGCGTAGGACTAGTAGACAAGAGCAATCTCGTGGAGCCTTGCTTCGCTATCGTGGGACACAGGATGTACGTTTACTTTGCATATGTGGGATCGGAAGAGAGGGATACGGTGCATATCCTAGGACCGGAGGTTGGTTTATTGAGTCTCTGCGAAACGAGTAGTGTGAGTGGTATCTTTCGGGCACTGAGACTTTGGCGCAACGTGATCAAGTACGGGAGGGATGAAGGGAATGGTGGGTTCTGGGGTAGCTTCATGGGGGTAGTGCTGCAAAAGCTCGCTGAAGACGCTGAGGAAGGACACAATGCTGCTCTCGCTTCTTCGGCGTAGTCTTCATTTCACGAGAGGTGCATTCAGGCTTGTACATAAAATGACCCTATCCTTGTGCTCTCTAGGCGTAAAATAACCTCTCTCACTATAAAGAGGCGTAGTGCATACATCTTCGTAATATTTAATGCCTGGGCGATTGCGCAACCAACCTGTCGGTGGTTCTGGGTTACTCGGCAACATACGACGACTAAGACCGATGGTGTATTTGTAGCTAGTGCTGCGCTAAAGGCAGGATCGTGCCTGTCAATCAAAAATGTTGGTTCCCGCAGTGGATCATGCTCTAGCGTTGACTTAGCTAACACTAGTTTCAGGCTTGAGTGGGTCCTATGCCTAGTACCCTGTCACGCGGGCGCAAAAAAAGGCCGCACCGCAAATGCCTTGGCGTCCCCCAACACCAACAAATTACTATGGAGAGGAGGACAATTGCGCACTTTTTGGAGTAGATTTCAATAAGCTATGATGCTCGCAAGGTGAGGTTATAGATTTCGCTATACAGGTTGGTTTTTGGTGTTGCAGCTATCAAAACAGCGCGCTCGCGCGAGGTTACCAACCAGTCATTTGACCATCCATTGCAATGCAATCTCTCATCCTATCTGGCATAGAATTGACACGCTCATTGATGAAGCCTTGTCCTATCCTCTCCCATCCTTCAAGAGCAAGCTCTCGCGTATCTCCCTCATCCCAATGTAGAAATTTCTTAACGTACTGCTTAGGTGGTTGCCAGCAATTTTCTATAGGAGCAAGGTCAGGGCTAGAGTGACAGTTGAAGTAACTCTCGAGCTTATGGAGATCTTTCCACTGCCGTACTATGTTGTTTTTGCCTGGGCCATGGCCTGAGTCGCCATCCTCCTTAAGTACAAAGTCGTCTCCTCGTTCAAGCCAGGGCTTAACCACAGGCTTAAGGATCTGATCGATATAGGCGTGTTGCGTCATCTTGCCATTGGTGTTGCTTAGGATCTCGTAGAAGGTAAGAGCTGACTTGAAGTTATAGCCAATGGCCGTCCCAGGCATGCACTTTCTTAAGGTTGCGCTCACGGTTATCTCGCTCCCGCTCATCTCGTTGCTGGATACAATCACTGCAGTAGCGTTCTCCTAGCTTGCGGATGATATAGATGCTGCCTTGAGGGCTAAGAGCCCAGTGTACCTCATTAGAGAACCTGACACGATGCCAGTCTGCAGCGTTAGGGTAGCGTTGTAGCATGATAGAGGCCTAGGATTTTCTAGCAGCAGCTGTACTATCATTAACCTATCTCTTCTGGCATGTAATACACTTAGAGTAGCTCATAGTATTGCCCATCGCATGAGAGATTGTACGTGCTGAGACTCCTTTAACACTAGCCTTAAATCCTAGCTTAAGCCATGACAGCTTTCTTGCTTTAAAACCTACCTCTTTTATGATCCTGTCCATCTCCTTGAGCTGTCCATTTGAGATAAGTGAGGGCCTACCACGGCGCTCACCTGCCTCGCTTCTGTGGTGCCTTCTGTCAACGCTGCCTGGTGAGATCATTGCCCAACCTTGTCGTTTAGAGACTCCATTGAATCTGAATACGTCTGCTTTTGAGTGTGGAATGCCACGGGCCTCCATGTACTCAATCGCCCCCCGAACCCGGCTTTTTTTGGGCGTATCATGAGAATCACCATTGTCCCAGTCTGCCATGAAGAGGAGGAGAAAAAAATAATATGTAGAGCGTTGGTGGTGTGGCTGCAAAGTTGGTTGACAGAGCACTTGGGTTTCAATTTTGGTGGGGCACGGACGCGCGGTGCGGCCTTTTTTTGCGCCCGCGTGCCTGTGGAAGATGTCTTGGCAGTAACCGACTTGATAAATACTTATGGTGGCGACTCCGCACACCCTCTTTCTCTAACATAAACTGAAAAATTCAACGCCTCGTTGACCAAGAGCATGGCCAGAGCGGGTCGGCCGCCCTCCCTGCCAGCGTGATCAAATGTTCGACTGCTTCCTTTGAGATATGAGCGTAAAGTTTTGTCGCTTGCAAATCGCCTTCCGCTAGTTAAAGTCCGACCCTGAGTAATTTACTGCATATCTGCCTTACCACGCCACAGTTGGGGCTGTGCAATCAGCCCGCATCGAACGGAGATCTGTTCGGCCTTAGTAATCCGTGATTCACACGCCTCTTTCGCTTTGCCAACTCCTGTACTCTATCAGTCCATACAACATCAACATGCCAAAGAAGTTCACGCTCGCAGATGTAGCCCGCTCGACCACTGTTTCTGGAAATCAGCCTTCGCTTCCGGGAGATGAGAGGGAACTCTTCTCCGATCCAGATACCTGTTCGACCTGCCATGCCAGATTGTCAAGCCGAGACGCGGTTCCTGTAGACTTGGATCACATCAAGCCCGGCTGTGCCCTTTGTCGTGTCTTATTGCAGATCGTCTCAGAGGGCTTTCATAGACACAATGACTCACCTCAATATGCCAGATTTGTCACCGAACCGCTGCAAGACTGGAGACGTCATCCGCTCCCAGGGCTTGGCCCGTACGGGGGCAACGATCTTCTGCTCAGACTGTGGTACTAGACGAGGAAATCAAAATTTTCGCATAGCTCTTTTGTTTGGATCACTCAGCTCCCAATACCCGACACTCAGTTACCACCGAATCCTACTTCGATTGACTATGGCCACTTCCGACATCTAATTGATGAATGCACCAAATCCGCTCATCTCCAATGCATTACCGACCACAGCAGTGGAGATATGCTTGTAGTCAGGCTCATTGATTGCGAACAACGGAAGCTAGTGTTTGCTGGTAATGAGCCGTATGTTACTCTCAGCTATGTCTGGGGTACTCAGCCTGCACCTGATGTTCCTGCCACATCTACATCCTCTTTCCCATAAACGATAGATGACTCCATAGCCGTCACTCTCGCAATGGGCTACAACTATCTCTGGGTCGATCGGTACTGCATCGATCAGGACAACAAGCTCGAAGTATTTCAGCAGATCTCAGTAATGGATCGAATTTATCGTCAATCGGACATCACGATTATCGCTGCCTGCGGAGAAGACCCTCACTACGGTCTGCCGAGTTGGCTGGAGCTAAGACATGGTTAGCAGGGCTACTATTTTAGGTTACCTTAGCTTAGAACTAGAGCACGACCTACTACGGGATTTAAAAACGGGACCTTAAAGGTAGCTAGGTACGACCTAGAACAGTATGCTATTGTCGAAGTCGCACACATTGCTTCGCGGATGTTCATGCGGTTACCATATTTAGACCAAATCGACAATGTGAGAATAAAAGAAGCTTGACTGGTTCGATGCTATTGCTGCGTGAGCGTCCTCGGACAACGCTGCATAAATGCTTAGCAAGGAGGTGCTAGACCCGCTGTAGCCATGAGGTTGCAAATGGCTCTGTAGTGCAATGTCCCGAAACCCTGGCGCTATAACACAGGTCGGTTTTGATTTTTCCAATTTGTTGCGAGATGTTCTGGCGGGAAAAGCACCGCCTGCGACATGCACTTTCGCAGGAGATCAAGGAACGTTGGGAGTATGAACAGCCTGTACGCAATGTCGAACGACAACTTGCTGGTATCGAAATAAAAGCCGACCCAGGGATACTTCTCGATATGATGCCGCCAGCGCAAAAGGAATTAGCTGATTTAGTCCTTTCTCAATCAGGGACTACTATAGAGGAGGAGATGCGTAGGCGCAATAGGGCTATTCGGGCCGTTACGCTGTATTGTGGGATTGAAGAGGGTGGGATGAACCCTCTTCGAACCAAGTGACGGAGCGAAAACGCCATCCCGCCAGCTAAAAGCCAGCCCGATTGCGACGACGAAATGTTAGAAGCAGCGAAGGTATCGCTGTACAAAGAGAAGAGACTGAAGAGATGTTGGAAATGCGTCGGTAACCCTAATCTTACGATCGAAGAAAGGATATATGACATCGGAGCTCCCGTCGACGCTTTGATATGGCTTCGAACACTTTTAATTAAGATGGTTGAAGGAAACCCTCGCATCGACTGCGGGGGAACACTACACTAAAGCTTGGCGTCCTGGCTTGGTTCCAGAGCATATGCAATCGGGTGGAAGGATTTGCGGAAGGGTCAATGATGCTAGAGTGTGGCACACATCTACGGGAAACGCTGCCTTCCATAAAATGCAAGAAAGGTGGCGTGCTTCCATAATCACTTTTACTCTTCCACCTGTGCTTGTCTTTCAAATCCAGTCTGTATACTCATTGACAGGCTGTGCTGATGAGAGTGTATAAAATGTAATATTACTAGGAATATATAGAAATAGTCAAGTCGTTAGGCCTCAAAACCTCAGGCGAAGTTTCCTTGAGCCTATCCAGGCCTTCCTTGAACAACACCTCCGTCCCCTCTGTTTTTGTCATGATCGCGAAGGTCCTGCATAGCAAGCTCTCCGGAGTTATGTCTTCGGTGTTACTATATACCTTGAGTGCCTTCCACTTTAGACGCAGAATGCGGAGGTCGTTCATGACCAGCACCCGGTCTACCATCTCCAGTGTCTGCGCGCTAGGCTGGCGGTCGATCATTCGAAGCTGACTCGTTTTCCGCCGCTCGCTGATCCATGTGAGGAGGACTTTGCGGTGACAGTCAAACAGTCGTTCCATGGCGTGCCTGAAGTCCTGTTCATGGCTAGCCCATACTTGTTCTAGACTGTTCAACAGAGCAGATTCCTCGACCTGTTCTCCATTCCGGGGAAACAAGTATCCTAGCAGGAGACATAAAAGGTCGCACTGTTGGAAGGTCACCTCACGAGAACCATGCATCCGATTGCTGCTCGAATTATTCTGTTCATCAGTGTTGTGGCTCGCGGCACGATGCAGGTCAGAAACTCCATTCCGTGACGATGGCATCGCTCTAGCAGCATTGTCTCGG
Source organism: Pseudopyrenochaeta lycopersici (assembly GCA_003313425.1). Taxonomy (NCBI): domain Eukaryota; kingdom Fungi; phylum Ascomycota; class Dothideomycetes; order Pleosporales; family Pseudopyrenochaetaceae; genus Pseudopyrenochaeta; species Pseudopyrenochaeta lycopersici. Next base: position 218,166 of record NHZP01000041.1, on the reverse strand, counting down.
GAGAGGTTTCTAGGAGTATGATCGGAAAGACTGACTTGAGCCGCAGGCGGCGTTGGGCTATGCGACATCTGGGCGCTTGTTGCATCTTCACGTCTTCTTCGGCGCTGACTGTTAGTCGAGAGAGACCCGCGCAACTCCTCGTGGCCACTGGACGTGTACGAAGCCATTGGTAGGACTGATGTTCCAGAAAGACTAGGCGCATTATGCGTGCTGGTCATGTTGCAACTATCAGTGGCCGAGGACCTGCTGATTGGAACTCGATTGACCGCAACGAATGTGCTGGTGAGAGAGTTAGTGGGATTAGGTGTGCCCTCCAGCACATGTTGAGAAGGAGCTTCCGATGGCACTGATGGCCTTCCGGAAGAGGTCGCAGCCGAATTGCGGACAGCTGCAGAGCTGGCCGCAGTTGAACAGCAGGTGTTGTGTGGGGTAGGGTAGTAGGTTATGTTCTCAGAGCTTTGTCTTGATGTAGAAGCAGGCTCTCGTGCGGTCTGCTCCACAGACATGGCAGCATCTTGACGGAACCGCTTCCTAGTAGTAGCGTCGCCGTCTGTGTTCGGGACTGAATCGCGAGGGTCGGCTTTTCGTTTCGTTGAGCCATCAAGTTGATCCGCGGACTGTGCAGGAGGGGTTGCGCTGGAAACAGTGAGGACTCCAGCTGGCGGCGGTTCAACTGCTACCTGCAACACCTGTTAGAACGTCGAATGTTGTAAGCAAGGAACTAGAGCGTCGTTACCGATGCCGGCCTGCCTACCACGGATCGCGTAGGATCAAGATCAGAGATGGTCGTGAGATCGCACGCAGCAGACTGCCTTGTCGGCCTTCTAGTTTGGAGACGCGTGTATGCCTTCTTGTAGATCCAGCGATGGAGGTGGTTTTTAAGTCAACGGGAGGTCAGTTGATCGGCGAAGCCCGACAACGGTATCCGGCTTACAGTTCTTTGTCTACAGGAATCTCGAAGAAGAGTTCCTTTGGAGAGTTGGTCTTTGAGGTTCCAGCGGCTTTCAGTAGTCGCCTACGGTCCGCATTCTCGCCCCATATTGCAGGACCATGGTTTTCCAGCAACCTGTCAAGCTCCTCATTAAGCGTGCTAGGATCTGATGCAGATTGGAACAGTGCATCTGGGTCCGTAGGAAGGGTCTGTGAAAGTTTTTGCACGTCGTTGGATAGGTGTCGTGATTCACGCTCAGAAAACTTTGGATCGCCGCGGTCTGTGGTGGTATGAGAGAGGCCCAAACATTCGATAATCTCGCGAATCGTCGGGCCGCGACTGCCGAAGAAGATGGTCCAATCACTTTGGTTCCAGCGCTGAAGCGAACGATCATCCATCGAAAATGCTGCTTGCTGAGGTTATAGGGCCACACTTGATGGGTGTGATGAGGCAGAATGGTGGTGGAGAGTCTGGTCGATGTTTGAAATCTCCTGCAGATGAAGCTAGGCGGATAACGGTAGAGGCTAGTTTCAACACAATGTGGCATTGCGCTTGGCGCGTGGCTCCTCCGCTGTTTAGCGCAGAATTAGATAACCGACACCTCAAAGGGCTAGGGTTCGGATTCATTTTAAAATGCGGCAAATGACCGCCTTACCACTGCTTGGCGTAATAATTACGAGTTATATGGGGGTCGATTTGTTCCCGAGATCACGCGCGTTATTAAGCGAGAACCCCCAACCTCTGGGATAACCTCTGGTATACCAAAAGTCTTGGCACGCCCGGAGGGCCCCCTTTTTTAACTTTTGCACCATGTTGTGCTTGAAATAGGGGCAAAAATATAGGCGATATAGGAGCGCATGGCTTATAGCATTCACTACGATGCGCACTTTTTCTGCTTGTTGAGTAGCTGGTACAGCTGATAGAGCGACAATTGACCCCGTTGCCGAACCAGCTCTACTTCCTCCACTGCGGCGCCTATACTCATGCCCTGTGCCTGCCGTCTCCGAACTTCATCAATGATAACCTTCCGCCGCCCATAGAACACCTGCTCGCTGTGCTTCTGACGCCAGCGAGAACCGTACAGATCCTCTAATCCTTGCACAGATGGGCCACCTGTAAGACCTACCGTCCACTCCCTCCACAGTTGGGGGACAGTTGTCACCGCGCGCGAGAGAACGTACGACGGTGGCGGCGCCGGCTGCAGCCGCAGCCGCAGCCGCTCCTGTTCCTGTTCTTGCTCCGGCTCTGGCTCCGGCTCCGGCTGTGGCTGCTCCTGAGAGAAGAGCGCGGCGGCAGCGGCAGGCCTTACCGTCATTGCTGCTGAAGCAGGCGTGGCAGAGCCGGAAGAAGCCGTTATCGTCGTATGACGCGTAGTAGGATGTAGCGTCAGGGAGATACGGCCCTCAAGCAAGTCCCCCAGCCGTATCTCGATTCTGTTAAGCCGCTCTCTCGTTTCCGCACCCCAGTCGTTGACCTCTCGCGTAAGGCCCTGCTGTAGGATGCTCAGACGCTCAGCAATAGCAGGAAGCGTCTTCCGAATCTGTACTTCTTCAGGCTCCTCTACGTCTAGTAGCGAAAGCTCTACTTCCTTTGCGAACGCTAGGTAATCAGCTCGGGCGAAGATAGGGTCAGCCCAGATTGGGTGCGCAGGAAACTCTTGCCTCATAACTACCGAGTCTTGGAGGAGGAGGATGCGGAGCTGCTGCAGTAAACGGAGAAAGCCCTGAGCCGCGAGGTCGGTGCGGTCGTCGTCGTCGGCGGCGGCGGCATGGCTACTCTTCTCCTCCTCCCTACCATCCGCGTACGAGTCGAACCACGCCAGCCATTTGTCTACAAAAGGCCACACAGCCTGCTCAAGTGATCGCGGAGGCAGTACCTTCGCTCGTGGCAGGTAGAAGCTGCCCTGCGCAGACGGGCTAAAGCCAGCCATGCTCCGTATAAACTTGCGCGGAAGTTGGGTAAGATAGCAGTTCGTTAATGAGTCACTGTTCCACCGCCCCGCGCGGCGGATCTGGCCCTCGCTGACGCCCTTAAGCTCAGCATGCCTCGCCCCTTGTGATCGGCCCGCGTGCGTTTTCTTCAGCGACATAACGTTCGCTCCAGCAAACATCTTGTTAATCCAACCTAGCTGCGTATCGTACGTCATCATCTTTGCTGTATGCTCCCCCTTGATTAGGTGCAGGCTGTACCATAGCTCGCGCCGACAGAAGCTAGGAGGCAGCTCGCCTGCAACGTTCCAGCGGTAGAAGAAGTAAAAGGCTGTGTGTGCCATAGTGCAGAGCAGCGGATTCCGGTGCCTCATGACGGCCCCGTACTCCAGTCGCCCCATTGGGTTCGTCTTGCCATTATCCATAATCATAATCATTGGGTAGCAAGGTGTCGGGCCTTCATCCCGTAGCGAGACTGTGAAGAAATCAGGGAGTTCGGCTTGCAGGCGGGCCTCGCTCCGCAGCAGCATGTTGTGGGCGAGCAGAAAATCGACGGCAGTGCGCAGGTACGGCTCTGTCGACTGCTTCGACTGCTGCTTCCTCTGGCGGTAGCCCTCCCAACAGAACCGTATAGCATCGATCATCTTCGCCTCTGTATAGCCGTCCTGCAGCGTCCCCGCAGCCCTGTCGGTAAATTCGAGCCAGCGCCGTTTATGCTCGGCGCGCTGGCGAGCCCTTAGCAGGCCGTTCAGGCCCTCCCCGCGCGGAGTCGGGTGCGTGTTTATGCCTTTACTCTTCTAGAAGGACCACAGGTCGACGATGGCAGCTACGTACGACTTGATAGCGCTGGGCCCCAGTGTCTGCCAGACCAGCTCGCCGTCCGTAGTCGTACGGTTCACCTTCTTCGTGTATCGCGAGGTCCGAAGCTCTCGGTCCAGGACGCGCTCGTTCAGGAACCAGATCAACTTGTTTTCGCACACAAGCTCACCATCTTCGAATCCTTTCTCCGCGCAGAATTGCTGCCACTCCTTCTGCTTCGGATCGTACGTCTTGTTTGTATTCCTAGGCCGAGTCTCACGCGCCTGCGCGAGCGCGCGCGCGCCCTGCGCAAAGAGCTCGACATCAAGGGCCGCGCGATGCTCTACAGCACTAGCAGGGGCAGCAGGGACAGGAAGGAAGGTCGTCACGGCCGTCGCGGCCGTCGCGGCCGCCATCAGGGCCACTTCCGAAGCTAAAACTTCCGTTATGGGAGGGGGAAAGCAGAAGGGAGTCGAAGGCATGCTGACGCGGTGGCACGTGATCGCGCGTTCCAAAGCCAAAGTCAAGGGGGTCCGTGGATAACTGGGTAATAATCGCGACCGGGGGGGCCTTCAAATAACTATGGGTTCTTGGGGGGGTAGTCGGGCCGTAGAACCAGGGTTCTTGGTGAGGGGTTGCGAGAGCCAAGCCTCTCGCGAGCTCTCGCGCATCGTTTATAATTCCCCATCTACCACTGTTTTCAATACACTACCACACATGTGACCTCGGCTAAAAAAGGACCGAAATACCACTGTTTCTTCCCCATTTCTTCCCCAAATGCCACCATTTAACTAATCGCATGGCCCACCTTTATTTGGCGGCCATCGCGGCCCTCAGGCAGTCAGCGACTTCACATAAGAAGAGATAGGTCCGGGATTGTATTATGATAGATCTAGAACCCTATTTATATGCTTACAATTGGTCTGTTCGAGCTCGTTTTCTTGACCGCGTTGATAGAGCAGGAGGCTCTTCCCTCTCGATATTATCCTCTTCTTCGTTCCTACTTACTATAGGTCTTTTGTTTCCCCCTGGTGGACTTGCTGTGACGTTGATGGTAATGTTGGGGACAGAGCTGGATGCTCCAAACGTGAAGTTATTATTCGTAACAGTAGAGTCAATGTATGTGACTTGTGAAGCGGCTGCATCATCCTGTGAGGTGCCGCTTCTTTGCAGCTCATCAGTATCTGGCGACGGCCGGTCTCTATTTGATTGCGAGGCCGGTAGATCTGTAGAGGACTGAGATTGCAAGGTTGGTTGTTCTGCGTACGTCGTCGGTATCTGCGCCGTAGGAGGCTGGTTATGGTTATTGTTTCTGTTCTCGTTTACTGCTTGTCTAACAGCTCCAATCTGAGCCCCAATCTGAGCCCGGTAGCGTTCTCCTATAGCTTCAGTTTCGCTAAGGCGCGCGTTTATAGCCCTGATCCGTTGCCAGAGGGTATCCTGATCTCTTGAGTCTGGTGGTTGCGCAATCGAGAATTGGTTAGGGAAATTATGGTGATGATTAAGGATAGGGTAGGGGAGTTGAGATGAGACGCTTTGATTAGGTGCAGTAAGGTGCTGGGAAGACGCGATCTGGCTAGGACGGTGATAGGATACTCTAGGTTGACTAAGAGGGCTGGGAGCCTGGCCCGTCCTTCGTTCCTGGAAATACGTTGTGCCTGATTGATACCGGTTTCGAGCTTCATCCTGTTGTTCCCTCTGGCCGCTTGACGATACTAAATTTCCTCGTCTCCGAGCCTCTGTCTCTCGCGTAGTTCGTTTCATTCTCTTCTTAACTGGACGACCTCGGGAGGTACCGATAACAGGTGGCTTTGTAAACCCATCAGGTTCGAGATCATCTAGTAGAACCGGCAATAGGGAGCACTTGTACTGCTCACGATACTCAGAAATCTCGTAGAATTTGGCGATATAATCCTCGGGTTTAATATTGAAGAATCGACACACAGCAATTGCATGTCTACAAGGAATTTTATGATCTTGAAAAGCGAGACAAGAACATTTCTGAGCTTTAAGCTGAACAAGACGAGTATTCCGGTCTCCTGGATTTGCTCGGTATACAATAGCTACCAAGTTCTCGCGCTCCTGAGGAGTTACAAGATACTGGTCGCTATCCTCAAGCTCTTTCTGGAAATATGCAAAGGCATAGTTAGTGTACTTTATATCTTTCTGGGGCTTATGACGTCTTTCGTAGAACTTTGACATCATGTATGTCCATAGATGGTGGAGTGAATGGAGTATTGGTAGGTTACGAGCCTCCATCCATGCGCTGTTTACTGACTCGGAGATGTTGGAACATGTTTGCCCAAACCGTGGGAAGTCGACCAGTGGTGCGTATGATGTTGCGTAATGCTCTCTATCGATATGATCGAGGTAGTGACGCGCGGGAGCTGACAGAGACTCAATTTGGTCAAGACAAGCTTTAAACTTCGCCTTAGTGTCGACTAGGCAAGCAGCTCGGAATATCCTCTCGACTTTCTTTCCGTATTCGTTTCCGACGTTCTCCGCAAGATGTTGTATGCAGCAATAATGGAAAGCTTTGGGGAATACCTCCGAGATAGCTGGAATTAGACCCTTTGCCCGGTCGCTGACGATTGTAAGATATTCAAAATTGGTACGTTCTTGCTCAGTCGTCTCAAGGTTGTCCAGAAAATATTCCCTAAAACCATGGAGAAAGTTGAGCCACGATTCTTTAGACTCGCTTCTGGCGAACCCCCACATTAATGGCAGGATCTCCTCATTAGAGTCAAGCATTGTTATAACAAGAAGAACTAGGTTGTTGTCCGATTTCATATGGGCACCATCAACACAAATGAACTTCCGGGAGTGCCAAAATGCATGAATACAAGCTCGTGGTGCCACGTGGCACCATTCAAAGGTTCCATCGTCATCCCTAGATATGGCAGCGTTCGCCCTTGAAGTGGCGTAGTTTCCTTCGTCGTCCAGCTCCGTATTCGAGTCTAAGCCGCTATCCGTAATGGCCTCAAGGAATGGAAGGATAAGCTGGAAGGACTTCTCTGTGTCCATAAAGGTACTCTTTTGGATCTCCTTCTTTGCGCGCCACGCCTGCTTATACGATATCTGATTTGAGTGCTGAAGTCTTTCAGCATTCTGGATCTGGCGCGGCTTTGTTTGAAAATCGCTCTTAACCATATCCCCATGCCGGTGGGCAATAAGCCTCGCAGAGCTTGATGCTTTCCAGTCGTGATGGGAGCTAAGGTCGCAGGTATGAGGGACGAACTTTCGAAGCTCAAAGTGGTCAGATCGGTTCATATAGGCGATTCGAATGAAGAATTTGCACCCTGTGTCGCTGCTAGAACGGCAACTAGCGTGGAATCTCGTTGGGTCGCTGGATGTTACTTTAAAAGAGAGCCTCTGGGAGGCCATAACGTGAAAAACTGCCTCTTTTGCGGCCTGGATTGATATAAACGTCTGCCCAACATATAGCGTATTAGGAAGCCCCTGGGAGGTCTCCATTGTAACTCTTCGTAATTATTTTGTCGCAACAACTCGCGATTTTACGATAAAACGCGTCCATTTTAAATCGCGTCGGACGCGTTCTAAGCTACTCAAGCGCTAATGTAAGAGGTGAGGCTACTAACGAAATAGTGGCATTTGGGGAAGAAATGGGGAAGAAACAGTGGTATTTCGGTCCTTTTTTAGTCGAGGTCACATGTGTGGTAGTGTATTGAAAACAGTGGTAGATGGGGAATTATTACGCCAAGCAGTGGTAAGGCGGTCATTTGCCGCTATTTTAGATATATATTAGTTAGTATTAGACCTAATATAAAAAAGACGTGATTAGTCAGACCCAGACGTACCCTAGGCTAATAACCCTAACCCTAACCTTAACCCATTCACAGTAACCTTAACCTATACCTATTACTAGCGTATAAAAATAGGTATAGAGCTGGGTTGGGTACGGGTCTTATGTAATCAAACCCAACCTAACCCTAACCTATATCCATTTGCCACCCTAGCTAGGGGCTGGTCTCAATTAGTAAAAGAGACTTCTATCCTTTCTTTAAAGTAGCTTAGGCAGCTGTATTTAAAAAGAAGACTATTTTTAAGGCCTTTAAGGCAACTAGCCTATTACCTTTTAATCTTAAAGTTATTCTTAAAAGATTTAACACTAAGCTAGCTATATAAGGGAATATAAGTAATAGTAAGTCCTTAGAGCTAAGTGCTAAGAATTAGAGGGAGCTAGAGGCGCTAGTACGCTACGTTATTAAAAATCGCAAGGATAAAGAGGCTAGAAAGCTTAGCAGGATCTTTTACTACATCTATACTAAAAAGTTTATCTTTAAGCACGAAGTAGTAGCTATAAGGGGCGCTCTTATTTATAAGAGAAAGTGTAGGAAACAGAGTAAGGTCCCCTTACTATAGTAAGACGAGAACTATTATAGTAGTGCAGTATTCTAGTTACCTTTAAAAGTAAAGGAGGCACGTGATTACTAGGAGGCTAGAGCTCGCGAGGAGGAGGAGCAGTAATGTTAAAAGCTTAAAGTAGCTAGGCATCGTAAGGACTAAAAGCAGGCTAAGGCTAAGATAGTTTAAGTAAGGCGAGTAGCTAGGGCTGAGGCTAGGTTATTAAGGCAGAGGGAAAAGGCAGATCGAGCTAATAATCGGGCCGCCAGGGAGGCTACTCGTAAGGCTGCAAAACAACTTAAATAAGCTCTTAAATTATCCTAAAAAGGAAAGAAAAGCAGCCTTAAAACTACTATTAACACTGTTACTAGAAAAAGGTAGGTTGTGAGGCCTCGCAGTGGTGAGAAGGCTGCAGGTGCAGAATCAGGCCTATCGCCTGTTTTGTCACGTAGCAGCCGCGAAATTAAAGTTCCTATCAAGTACTAGTAGCTATAGATAGCTATTAGCCTTATAAATTAGCCCACTAGAAAAAAACGCCATAATAGCTATAGTATGAGGCTTAATAGCCTCAAGTTTGTTATGGGTTTGATGTTCGGAGCGTGCGTTACGAGGGGACGATCGTTACGAGGTGAGGCTCAGTATCACACAGAATAATTCGATGAACGTATCAGGATTGAGTGATCTACTTATACGACCATTCTTTTCTCCACTAGATTCACGCAGAATTACGGTTGAAATTATCGATGCCAATGCCCCTCCAAAATTATCTGACTAAGAACGACCACGACCGATTGCATTCAAACCACAACGCTTGCGCTAACAGCGCTAACACAACATCGGATAGTCTACGCGCGGGCGCCCTCGGCAACCCTAATTTTTCAACTGTACTGAACCACCTGATTACTCATCCGCGCCTCAATCGTCGGGAACCCGGATTACTAACCTCACTCTATCCCTACCTTCAGCGTAGGGAGGGCCAGGTACTGTAACTTGGCCCTGTGGCGATCCAGATTGCACTATCGGTTGGACTCAAGTCTCCGATAGCTGCTGGACAAGAAAGCACTGGGATGAGTCGGGCAAACCCCCGTCCGCAAACCCTCGTCCTCGCGGTTGCTGCGTGTTTGATCTAAGAAGATAAGATATCGCTATTAGAGAAATTTTGTCCGGTCAAGGACCGTTCAAACTCCTGCGGGCCAAAATTGCAACATTTCGGCCAGTAAATCGGAACTCGCGAGCGAGTCGCAGTGAAGGCACAAAACCCGAACCTTAGCTTTGCCTGCCAGAATTATACTAGCAGCAGTGTGCTTGAGAGAACATGGACAAGGAACTATTGAAGCGTGTCTCCCAAGTTGGTCGCATCTGCAATCTGCCTCTTCATCGGCCGTCGTAACCATCTCGGGCGAAAAATGGAGATGATCTCGGTTCGAGACCTGCTCAGTATTCAACAATGCGCAGTCGTACGATCTTTGCAAAGTGCCCCATATATCGATGTCAGACAGCATGTGCCAGAAAAGACATTACTGTTATCCTCTTCTTCATCTGTTGACAATCGTTTTTTGTATTCTTTGAATCCTCTCTTTCCGAAAAAGTGAAAGTCCATTAGGTAGTTGATCATCGAAAGTCGCCTACAGTGTCTGTGCGCGCCGTGCACACCCCCACCGCCTTGAATCTCCCGTAGAAATGAGGCTCTACAGCAACTCACAATAGGAAATATTATACAATCTGTCGGTGTAATAAACTACAGACGTATGCAATTCTTGCCCTGCTCCCATTTTTTATTCGGCTTAGTGATGCAGCCGCTGCGGGTAGTAACTGTTGGAGGCATCGGGGAACGCGTTGTGGCAGCAACACCATCAGAAGCACCACCCACACGTCGTTTTTTGACAGGTGGTTTCTGAGGAGGGTTACTTGAGGCCTTGTGCTTGCCTTTCTAGGATGATTGTATAGATTTGGCCGCGTCGCGCTCTGTTTTCTTACGTTGCTTCTCAGCTTCCTGAGCAGCCTTCCTCTTGGCTGCCTCTTCCCTCGCCCTCTCTCGTTCCACACGCTTCTGCTGCTTATCCCGCTCATATTGAAGCTTCTTCTGGGCTCGTGCTTCCTTCTTGTGAGCCTTTTTAGCTTCCAATCAAAGTCACTTCTACTTGTTAACTGGGTTTCGATATCGAGCTTCGCCCACCTTTCAGGGGGACCAAAGAACAGCTGCACTGTGATACTGCAGATCAAGCTTCTCTTTCTTTTTTCTTAAGGGCTTTAGCAGCGTGATCATATAGCGGAGTCCTCGATTTTCTGCTTCTACGAGCTTGGTTTGCGCTGAGAGGTGGGAGATAGTATGCCTCGATTGCTTCACCTCCTCTGCCTCCTGATCCTTTACTACCTTCTGCAGAACCTTGATTGCTTGTTTCCAGTTTTCAGCATCAAACGGAGATGGCGTGCGAGGTACCTGTCTTTTCTTATTCTTAAATCTATTAACGATTATAGCTGGATTGGCTGCAAAGGACCTGAGGGTAAGGCTTGGGGTGAAGTTTTGGGACCAGGCTGCGTAGAATAGACGGAAGGAGTTAGGTTTCTTCACACCCGCCAAGCCTTGAGTATTGTGAAGGCGTTCAGTCACCTGCTTTGTGTAGTTTGTCGCCAGAGGTGCGAAGAGAGCTACATTGAGCGGTTGCAGCGTATGGGTACTGTGCGGGTAAGACGAGTAGTATAATGCTGTTCTTATTGCAGTATTTGATAGAGGTCCAGGTTATATGAGAGCCGTGGCCGTCTACTATAAGCAGCTGCCAACTTCTGCGCGCCTTCTCTTGAGTATAGCGATCAAAGATCTGTTCCAGCCATGCCAAGGCGACCTCGTCGTTCGTCCAGCCTGAGGGTGTTGCAGTAACAAATACTAAGTGTTTCCCTAGATCTATATCCTCTACCCAGGACGACTCTATAGTGTTAGGCTTTGCCAAACATGAGATGCCTGGAGACAAGGCAGAACTATCAGCGTAGACGCTTGCGAGAATTGAAACCCAGTCTCTATTGCCATCCTGCAAGGGTTGGCGCTTCCTTTTTGACTCCACCGCAGACCTGCTGAACACCCTCTTCGTCCTCCTATTGATGATGCCAATTATGAAGCCTTTCTTATCCATGTTGTATGTATTTCGCGCCTCGATCGAGTATTCGGCAATCTTGAAACACACTAAGTCGACCTATTGTGCGTATTTCTCGCTTTTATCGGCTTACTGACGTTGCGTGTCTATGGCGTGGGCCCACTTGTATAGGAGAGTCTCATTGTGACGGTTGAGGAAGCGATGAAACCAGGTGTCAGAAACCCTATCTTGAGCTAGGTCAGACGCCCAATTTGTACCATTTTCCCTGTAGGAGAAAGAGCTCGCTCGCTAAGCCTTTCTATATACCTGCAAAGCTCACGCTCCTGCTCGGGGTGGAGTTTGAGTAGTTGTTGATTGGTGGTTGCACTTGACGTGGCAACACCACAATGGCGACGCGACAAAGTTGTGCGGTAGACTTGACGTTTTTTGGCAAGTGATCTATACGACATCTTGCTCATAGTCTCGCTCTATCTATCGCTTCGAGGACTTCTTTTAGCGTCATGTGGTGTTGAGTTTTGGGGTTGAGAAATATAGACTTGGGTGACAACAACACAGCTATGTCTCAATAAAATTTTCCCCTCTCGTAATAAATCCAGTCGAAGCATGTCGCAGGCCAAGGTGTCATATCAGGGAGCCTGAGGAAGAAACTGCATTAGTAATCTTGCCATATAATTTAAGACGTGCGGGGGGTCAGGTTCACCAGACCAAGACACAATACACACACAATACAACTTTTCTGCTCATCACGAATTCTTCCTGATGCATCATCATCAGCACACCCAAGTGCGACAAAGCATCTCGACAAATTGCAGGGTGTTATATACTCGTTTACATGTCTTTCCCAGGTCCGCAGTCAGCTTCTGCGCCATCGACTCCTCTTCCAGAGCCCAAGAATCTCACCTATTCTCAATGGTACCCTTCGTCAAAATTTCCACAACTTTCGGAGTTCATCGTAGCCTAATAAAGTCTCTAGTGCCGGCCCGACAGAATACGTGTCCCGTGCATTCTGTGCCGAGCCTCTAACTTCCAAGCATCATTCAGCTTGCTGTGCTGAGGTTAATTCCCCCGACTTGCGGCATCGGCAGGCCCATTTTGTGTTCTGCAACGGACCGATCAGTCATTTCTCTGCACTCAACGCGCAATTATTAGTTATTACAGGGAGAGTCCGTCCTCTATTGATTGGTTCGCTTAGCCCGGCGTTGGAAGCCATTCGTCCATCTTGCGTAGAAGATTACTCACCATGTACAGCTGCTCTATCTTCTCGAATAAAATGGAAGACGCATCCTGAGGGGTTCAAAGTCCTCACTTACGGTTCAAGTACATCCTGGTCTCTTTTGGTTACAGCACTTCTAGAACTTTCGTTTGAGGAACGTACATTGCCAATTCGTTCAACGCACTGCTATCGCGCCCAGGATGAACAATAACGCGACTGTTTCTTATTTTTGGTATCATTTAAGTTTACAGGGCGAACACAATATCCCTGTGCAAATTCGTACAGCACTGTATCTTAGCATAGAGGATTACTGAACCTATCGCCGCCGCGGGCGGATGATGTTATATAAGAACTGTTGATCTCACTGTCACTGTGTTTATCAAACCAATCTACTGCGTCTATTGAACTGATTGACTCCATTATTCAAGATGTGGCAGCTGCTGTACCTCTCTCTGTGTGAGTGAATTTGCTGCATTGTCAGTATTGAGACTATGCTTATCGAGATGAGTTGTAGTGTTTCCTCAAGCTCTCGCTGTAGCCACTGTTAAGCCCTTTGGCGAACAGAAATACGTCAACAATGCAGGCGTTACCATCCACTACCGAAAGTACGCCCATCGCGACCCGTCTGCGCCATATGTGCTCTTCCAACACGGCTTTCCCGACCAAGAAACGACCTGGAATGATTACCAGATCCCAACCTTTTCTCGCCGCTACAACATTCTCACTCCTACTCTCCGTGGCTTTCCCCCAAGCGATATTCCACCGGATGCTGCCAATTACACTGCAGCAGCCTACGCGACCGACATGCTCGCCATCCTCAACCAAGAGAACGTCACAAGCGTGTATCTAGTCGGCCATGATTTTGGAGGCGGCCTTGTGCAAGGCTTCACACAGGCCTTCTCGGACAGAGTCAACGCGCTAATCATCATGAACGCACCGATCCTCCCCACCTTCGTACCCCTTCTCTCCTACGACGCTGAAGCACAGGAGTACGCACGCTATACGATACCTTACTACAGCTACGTCCCTGGCCAACCAAAAAACATCTCCACCATTGTCCAGCCCATCCGCGATCCGTCGTACCGCAGCAAGATTGCAAAGTATCTGGACCGCTCGCCCATCTACGGCATGCTTAACTTCTACAAGAACAACTACCCCGGCCCTACCTACGGCCAGAATCTCACTGCCGCCCTGAATATCACAAAGGAGAACTGGACCCAGCATGTTCCTACCATGGTGGTCTGGGGCGAAGAAGATGAGTATTTCAGCCCCAAAACTATTGATGGCTTGCAGGGCTGGTTTGAATTCGGGGTCCGGCTTGTTACCGTGCCAAAGGCTGGTCACTGGCCGTTTAGGGATCAATGGAAAAGAGTGAATGAGGAGATCTATAGCTTTCTGAAGGTTTCGGGCGGGGTTAAAAAGGATCTTGTGCAAAGCTAATACCAGTCAGACTAGGATTGTAGAGATGTGTACGAGTGAGATCTATTAGTTACGTTTCTTAGAGCTTGAAGTAAGAATCAGTTGGTCAGAGATTTAATAATCTTTTTTACAGAGGGCTGAGTTTGTTTTAGATTGGTTTGGTTTTTTGTTGTGAAATACGTTGCGTGTAATCTTAGGTTGCCACTTGCGAAGCTAGAAGTTGCAAGTTGATCTAATTCAGCGGTTTCTGCAGTCTAGGTTTGTGTTACAAACCTGTGTAAAGGACCGGCGTAGCAGTGAGCATGCACCAATCAAGCCCCTGACTTCGGAACGGAGGCGCAGGCAAGTTGGGAAAATGACGACCTCATGTTCAAGTCACGTGACTGTACGTCATTGAACTTGTGTCTTGGGCCAATGAGGGTGCTAACAGACGAGCGCTTTTCGATGTTCAAGTACAGCAGTGAAGAACACGTACCGTATAGCCTTGTCTCCAACCTTGTCAATCAACCTTGTTATCAACATCGCAACCTATCTCTCACTATAGAAAGAAGAGTATTGTTCACTACTTTACTAGTATCCGGCGCTACAGCGACTCAACATTTGCCATAGGCCATTTATCCTTAAAGCCTAAGGCCTGACCTGGAAGTGCTTACTCGCATCCCTTAAACTACGACCTCAAAGCCATAATTTATAGGCCCTTGGCGCTCAAGGGCCGTCTATGCCAGGTCTTTCTTTGCCTAGGTGTTTATTATAATCAGTGGATGGTCTAAGAGGAACAATTTGACTTATTTTGTGCGATTTAGCGAAGACGTGACAATCTTTTAAGCGCATGCCGCACAGTACAGGGATAGAGCCTATGCGATTGCGCTACACAAGTCATGTCTGTTCTCTGTATTCAATCAAGCCTCGTAAGTAGTAAGCATTTCGGCATGTGTGCTGGTTACTGGAAGTAACAGCTTGATACTAATGATGGGAACACTCGGACTTGGTTGATAACGTATTTCACAAGCGAATCGTCAACACAAGCGGATCGTTAGTGCATTTCTTGGCAGCGCAAAAACACCACCATCAATGACACCTCTACCTAATTTTGTATATTAATTACATTGCGCAAGTCTTCTTAAGTGCTAGGCAAGCCCTTGCTATATGTTTAGTTGACATACACCCGCTGTAGCGACGCGGACCTCGACTTGAAGCCTTTAGTGTCGCATCGCTATCTCTACTTTGAGCAGCTTCTAGAGGCGCTACAGGCTCCTGTGATAGCTTAACTTCCTCCTTAACTGTAATATACTCTCTTTAAGTAATATGTTTAACTTTAATATTACGCTTTTTAACTACTTTAGCATTATAATCTTATGCACGCTTAAGTTGCTTAGCTATAATTGCTGTCGCTTGTAAAGCTAATTTAGCACTCTTAGCTATCTTTCTTATTACTACTATTATAGGTGACGTAGATCGTCGCTAAAGCTTATCTTGTTAGTAACTTACAGCTTTCTACTACTTCTTAATCTAGCGCACTGTTTTAGGTGTGTTAGTTACTAAATTTATTAAGGAAGATAAGGGCTTAGAAGGTAGTAGGATATTAAACGCACTTAACCTATTAAGCACCTTGTTAGGATTAAATAGAAAAATGCTAGTAGCTTTAAAGGCGCTTTCGATATTTCTGTTACTGTCAGATTTGAGGGTCTTCACGCGACAGGCAATAAATAAGAGATGAATCTTGACAGGGTCTGATGATTGTTGATTGATTGATCGATGCTCTGTGTCTCCTTTTTCTTCCTTAGGTGTTGTGTTGTTACACCCGAGATTGGTGTTACGTGACTATCCCTCTTGTGTCTGCACATGACGTAGGCCGGCTGGATGTTCCAGGTACCTATTATCTGACAGTTACTTATCGCGTAAGGACGAGCAGCAGCGTAGATCTAAAGGAAGTCGTCTATATTAACGTAGTTCTAGCTATTATAAGCTAACATCTCTACCTCTTAATAATAGCGCTTCTTAACTAAACTAAAGCAGGCAACATCTAATAGTTGCAGAATATGCGAGGAATGTAAGGTTAGCTATAACGGGATAATGTTATTATTTCTTGCGTAGGTCTTAAATAGCTCTAAACAGTAGCTGCTAAGTCTATCTATAATAAAGGAGTCGTTTAGTGCCTTTAGTGTGTTGCTTTGTATAAGGATTAAACACCTCTGTAAGCTATATATAGCCTAATCTGTTATTAGACTATCTAGTTTTGCTATAGGCGATGCAGTTAGAAAGCTCTGGGAGCAGGAGTACGCAAATCGTCAGATTAACGATTAACCGACTACTCATAGCACCCTCAAGTCAGCTGAGCCATCTGTCTTTGACTTAGCTGCTGGCTGGATGAAGCTAGCCGCTCCTGTCGCCGACGAGTTCGAATTATTTATTAATCAGGCTCAGACGACGCTGCCCTCAGGCACGACAGCATTAGACTGGTGGCTAGATCCAGCTCGGAAGAAGGATTATCTACGCCTTTACTACATAGCAATTAATATACTCTTAATTCTAGCTATAAGCGCTGAGCTAGAGCGTATCTTCTCTAGGGCTCGTTAGACGGTCACATAGACACGGTTTTGCCTTAGATCGGCGACGATACAGCTTACAGAGTGCCTTAAGCGCTAGATTCGAGCTAAAATTACGTTTCCTTAGCAGATCCTATTTGTAGACATCGGCGGCGATAAGGTTCTAGAGGTAGACTAAACAATAAAAAACTTTAACAAATTGCCTGTTTAGGAATGGCGCGCGATTACTAAAAAATCCTTAACGATACTAACTAAACGATATAGCCCTTATATCGTTAAGAAATATCGTTTACAGCACTGCTATCATCCTGTTCTGTTAAGGTAACTGGAGAGTGGTAGATTCTCCAGTCAAGCATAGCGGCGGTGGTATGATGTAAAAAAATCTTATAAGCAAAGTGAGTAGTTAACAAAGAGTTACTGTACCTTGGTTTGACGACAAGGTGCCTTACAGCTCTAGGGTGCAATCAGAGCATAGAATTTGGCAGGTTCTTTAACCTTGCACATCAAAAGCAGAGCTGAAACTAAGTGCCAGGTTTCCGCGGGCAAGATTACTGATCGGCAATTCTAATTCTGTCTGGGCTATTCCTACACTGATGTGACTTATTTCCACGTCAATCGATACCATTATCACAATTAGAAACACTACACCAGCTCTTGTAGGTTTGCGCAAGCGATATGTGAGGTAATTTTAAATTAAGACAATAGTCTTGAATCACAATGCCGAGCCTATCCAGAGAGTTAATTGCCGACGGGATGCGAATAGCTCTCCCTGAATCGGACTTAAGTATTGTTCCAAATGCCAGATAAACCTCGACAGATGGGCTTATGCAAACAGGAATAGTCCAACCATATTAATTATGAAGCAATCCCCGGCACACGCTTTACTAGCATTGCATATGAATCAATGTCTCAGTAATGTGAGTAATTGATGTGTCGTGACGTGGAGTTGAGTGGAGGGCGATCCAAAGCCTTCTTCGAGTTGGTGATGCTAGAACACCACAGGTCCGTCGCAAGAAAGGGAGACTCCGTTGGATGTTGTCTGCGACAAAGTGAATGCCGTGATTCAAAAACCTAAGGCAACTCAAATGTGCCTATCAAGTCTGGCTAGAATGAGCAGTGGCGCTGTTGATATTTACAGAAGTCGAAATCGAAAAGTTCGGGTAAATGTAGCAACAACTGCCTGCAGCCTGATGATAAAGAACCGTGCGCTTAGAGAGCTTTCAATGGGCACGAAAGTTTCTAACAGCCATTAAACAATTCCTCATTATTTATCCATTCCTACTGTCCCTACTTGATCTCGAAGCTTATTGCTCTCCATTGTAGATCCTCATTGTCATCGTTTGAGACTATTCAAGAGAACTCTTTAATTATTGCCGGCTCATCTGTTTCACTTCGCACTCTGTACTCTAAAAGTTAGAGATGGCACAGCGTTACTAGTCTCATATTTTTAGGTCGATAGATGAAGTTATCAGAGTGCTAACACAATATCTCAATATTTTGTCATCGTACTTTTTTTGAAGTACAGAATTGCAGACATAGGCTCAAAGTTGTTCCTCGATCCTCAAATCTATAGTGTAAAGACAAGCTTCTCACCGCTGACCTTACCCTCGCGCAGGGCATCCATACCCTTCAAGGCGCCCTCTAAACCATTTCCATACTTGTTGACCGACGGATGATGAACTCTCACCTTTCCGCTCTCGAGCAATCCTCTAGACAGTTCCCAGAACATCTTTCCGAACTCAAAATCTTCCGACTTCGCTTTGAAAGCGTGTGGGCCAAACTTGAAATCTTCACCAACCGCAGTATACGCCAGTGTTGAATTCGCCTCGACTCTGGGGTTGATCTTCTTAACCTGGGTTTCGGGAACAGGGAGAAGAGCGCTGTAAATGCCTCCAGAAGAACTCATAGCGGACACTGTGATTTCAGTACTATCACCCTCCGAAATACAATCGAATGCGTGTTTGATCGAGTTATTGGTGCATTCCTTGATGTCCTTTGAGCATGTGGGTGACCTGTAGTCAAAAACCTCATCTTGAAACATCCCATTAGCACTTTCCAGCTCAACTAGAAGATATTTGTGACTTACCTGCCCCCAGGCTTTTCACATAATCGAAGTTATGTGGTGAACATGTTACAACGACGGTGAAATTTGAGAGCTTCGCAAACTGAATGGCTAGGGCGCCTGTCGCTGTGCTTCCACCATATATCAATAGAACGCCCTTTTGAGAGCTTGGCTTGTTTGGTAAAGGCAACTGGAGGGATTGATATAATCCTTGACCCACTCTACAAGAATTATCAGTGACTGTTTGCTCCTCACAGACTCGCATTGCTCACGTTGTGATGCCAATCCCAAGGGTAGCGGCTTCCTCGAAAGACATATTGTCTGGAATCTTGATTTGTAAGTCCCCTTTCGCCGTGATATATTCACCGAATGAACCATCTTCATGGTTCGCCTCGTTTCCTAGTTAAGTAAGTTATAGTGTCTAAGGTCCAGATTGTGTACATACCACCCTGAAACTTGCAATTAGTAGTTGTTCAACAAGTCTTGAAGTTGGGGAATTACATGACAAATTCCAGCTACTCGATCGCCCTTCCTGAACCCCTTTGTGACCCTGTTTCCAATTTCTTCTACGTAACCTGCATAATCGCAACCAATGCGAGCACCGTGAGATGTCAGAAAATTAACATGCTTCCAATCTGTTGGATTCAGACCAATAGCCTTCACATTGACCAGTATGTAATCATCTCGAAGCTTGGGCACAGGAGCTTCAACAACCTTAGCCTCTCCTGGCTTTTCTGTGATGATGACTTGATTTGTTTTCGACATTCTTTCGGTTCTGATGAGGAGGAAGTAAACCGAAAAGCTATGAGGAGAAGTATATATTCTCTGAATAACAAATGATGTTGGCGTGCCTCGGCAGGTGGTATTATTAATCGAACAGCCTTAGGTAAAACGTGTTCTACAAGCCAGTGAATCGGCCCCACCCTACTCATACATAGGCCACTCGTATTGTGCCATTCACACGGTAGCCACTAGGTCACTATAGAAATTGTGTCCAAGGCCCAGGTAAGCAGGGGGGAATAGTAGTAGAAATAGCAAGATGCAGCCTCGGTACAGGAGATATGCTTTTCTCTTCTTTAATATGAAATAGATGAATAGTATTAGATAGTTTAAGCTTACTCTTCAAGAGTAAGCTTTCTTTAGAGAATAATACTATATAGCTATATATTTTATTTTAATTATACCCATTTAGAACCTAGTCTTATTATGATTATAAGTATTATTTTCTTATATACTATACTTAATTACGCCTTATATAAGCTTCTTACATTATAAATTAAAATATCTAGATCTTCTTATAGTAAATTCTAATAATCTTCTACTTAGCTAGAAGCTATTTTAAAATTATCTAACTACATTATATTTACTACTTTATAAATCTAGAATATAAATCTTTATAAAACTAACTTAGGAATATATTATATAATTATTTACTCTTTAGTTATATTACGTTTCTATAACTTAGTAAAATGAATAGTTAAAATATAATTATATAAAGCTAATTATAAAGTTATAAATATTATATGCTATAAGCTATAGTAGTAGAGTACATACTCTTAAATTAGCCTTTACTATAAACTGAAAGAGTAAAGTTAATTTAACTTACGTACCAAGTTAGTACTATATTTCATTATTATAATATTACTGTAATGGGCTGCGCCCTTTGAGCAAGAGAGGCTTCGCTACTATCGCACGGGGAACGAACTCCTTAATCTCCTCTCCCCCCTTTTCTCATAAGCTCGTACAAGTTGGTAGCTAGAGGAGCACGTTCCTCTTTACTCGTACGAACATATATATATATCCTCTAAGGATACCTGTAACCTCTTCTCTATCTTTCTCCTTCTGTAGTATAGGACAAATGCACACTCGTTAGCTAGGCCTCTTCGCCCATAACAATCACCTTCTCTATATAGTATTAGTTATACTAAGAAGAAGTAGCTATCTTAATATTCTAGCTAATAATCTAGCTAACAATCTACTTATCCTGATAATCCTTTAAATTAATAGTTTAATATATACTACTTTATATAGTTACGCTATTGATATTGATAAGTTTAGGTTAAAAGTATAATATGTAAATATTTACTTTTAAATATAGTAAGCTTTAAATAATGAAGTTACATTAAAGTTAAAATATAGTTTTATAAAAGTAAGTAGAGAGCTACTAGTATTATATACTAAAGACCTATCCTTAATAATAATATAATCTCTAAGACTGGCTAAAAGTACAGGCTTAAAGAGCAGTATCAAACTTATACTAATATCAAGTTAGTACTATCTTTAATTAGGAAGATATTACTTTTTTATATACTACTATTAGTTATGCTAAGGAAAATTAGCTATCTTAGAGGTTTAGCTATCTTAGTAGTAGAGTATATTATATAGTATCTATATTGCTTTTACAGGTACTTAGTACTATAACCATTATAATAACTTATAGGCTTCTATCACCTAACTATTTACATGTGTATCAATATCATCTCTTTTACGCACGTATCAATCTTATCTCTTTTACGCACGTAGCAATCCTGTCTCTTTTACGCACATATCGATCCAATCTCTTTTACGCACGTATCAATCTTATCTCTTTTACGCACGTATTAATCTTATCTCTTTTACGCACGTATCGATCTTATCTCTTTTACGCACGTATCAATCTTATCTCTTTTACGCTACGCACGTATCAATCCTATCTTAGTACATACAGCTATATAATAGATGAAAAAGATCAGCTTAGGGAATTATACACACAATATAAGGCTAACTAATGAGAACAAACTATACGAAAACTACTTCTTACTTAGAGCAGAAGGTATCTAATTTACTTGTTAGGACCTTACCTATATAGAACATTTATTTGTTAAGGTGGAATTTCATAGTTTTATTAATTACTTACCTAAACTAGCTCTTATATACTAGATATCTTATAGGAATAAATCTAAGATTATAGATTATTATTGGAGGGTTCACATTAAGCATTTTAGGTAACAAAGCTAGAGGACTATAGTATTGTCAGATACATGCTACTCTACCAGGAAATGTCAGTAGTAGGGCCGATACGACGGAAGTTCCGGAAGTATAAAAGGCAAGAGAACAGCAGATAAAACACGAAAATGAATACAATCATGGTCAACACATAATCTATTATTACAATCATCAATTTCTGCTAAGCGCATTTCAGCATTTTATCTGACAATAGCACACCTTCAATCGGTCCGACGCGAACTTGTTAGTTCAATGTAGCAAGAATAGGGTATTGTTCATTAATAGTTTATTAATCAGAGGCTGCCTCGGCACAGCGCAGACTCATTTAGTAATTGGATGATTTGGGATTTTACTTACCACCCTAATACTAAATTGTGCCACATCGCCTCCAGTTTGAAGCCTTATTTAGCCTGCATTGAGAAGACAGAAAAGTAGAGAGAGTTCTAACACCCTGGTCACAGAATTCGCTTTATTTTTGTTATACGGCTTCCTAGCTATCAGCAGACTCCCTACAAGACATTACCATGTCAACGATTACAGCTCCAGTATTGGTCACAGGGGCTGCGGGTCGAGTCGGTAGTGTTGGGAAGCGTGTCGTGGAACTCCTGCGAGCGTCTGGCTTGCCGGTGCGCGCGCTGGTCCGTCAGGATGATGAACGCGCGATGCATCTTCGCGAGCTGGGTGCTGAAGTCATTATCGCTGATCTTACGAAATCGGAAGAGACCCTACCAGCCGTTGAGGGCTGTCGGCTCGTGTTCTTCAGTACTAGTGTTGCGTCTGACTTTCTGGAGGCCTCGGTGGTAATGGCGGCAGCTGCAAGAGCCAATCCCGGCCTCGAGCTCCTCATTAACCTGTCCCAGATGACTGTCTCGAGTATGGATCTTACCCATGTCACCGAATCACCGCAGCAGAGACTTCATTGGTTGGGCGAACAGGTGCTCAATTGGTCTGGCGTCCCTGTGGCACATCTACGTCCTACAGTGTTCCAGGAGAACCCTCTGTTTTGGGGACTAGCCGCCAAGTCCATTGAAGACTCCGGAACAATCCGTTTACCATTTGGACGAAGCCGCACGAACCCAGTAGCCGCGAATGATGTTGGAGAAGTCGCTGCTGCGATGTTCCTCGAGCCTTTCAAATACGTTGGAAAGACAGTAGAGTTGACTGGACCGCGTTCCGCCAGCATGTACGACCTCGTCGAGGAGTATTCTTCTGTACTGGGTCGTCCTGTCCGTTACGTCGAGGTTTCCTTGGAAACTTGGAAAAATGAATCGTTCAAGGAAGGTCGGATTCCTGACCACGTCTACCGACATATCGCCGCGATGGCCAGGCTTCATGGAGCTGGCGATTACGACCGGATTACAGACTCAATTCCAGAAATAC
Organism: Pseudopyrenochaeta lycopersici; assembly: GCA_003313425.1. Lineage (NCBI taxonomy): Eukaryota > Fungi > Ascomycota > Dothideomycetes > Pleosporales > Pseudopyrenochaetaceae > Pseudopyrenochaeta > Pseudopyrenochaeta lycopersici. Next base: position 195,450 of record NHZP01000041.1, on the reverse strand, counting down.
TTGGTCGACCAGCCGCAAGCATATCAAAGACAATAAAAGCTGGCCGCATCCCTTTCAAACCTTTGGCTACGTAGTGAATTTATGCTCTATTATCTGCACTTTCATAAGCCCAACAACATGAACTATGACGGAGTAAAGTGCGCACGCTACCGAAATACGCACCTTTGCTATTATCACACCCATTTCCACCTTCCATCCCATATTAACGTTGCAACAATTTGTTATCGGATCTCTCCCGTGGGAAGACAGGATTATCGTAATCATTCAAAGTTGACAAGTCACTACGCTATTGAGACGCTGCTGCGATCTACAACATTTATGAAAGCATCTTTCGAGCGTCGCGCGACGTGCCGCAAAGCTCCACGACGCGATATCCCCAATCCATCAAATCTTGGAAGGAAGGAAGAGAGACATAATCGCTCAAAGTGACGAGTAATCAGTTGCGGACGCTGTTCTGCAAGTTTAGGGAAATCTCGCGCAGCATTAGCCGCGTTAGAGATTTTTTTATGCATGAGGTGTTACCTGAAGACTTTCTGGCTATACTTTGACTTTTACAGAATCGTTCTTAATAAGTTATTCGAATTTGTCGCAGATACCCCTATTTTGTGCTGACTAGCTAGCATAGAAAATTGCAGCTTTAGTAGGGCCGTTAGGTAGAGGTGTCAGATACAAGGTGCGTGCCTGGAAAGAGTATGCTGTTAGATCTACAAGCACAGCAGCGAGGGCCCGCGATACTGTATTGTAGTACAAAGCTCGGGTGTAACCACTTGGCACACACACACTACCCAGATTAACCGCTGTCGCAGGCCAAGGCATCATCTCAGGGAACCTGAGGAAGAACTGCATTAGTAATCTTGCCATATAATCTCAGACGTGCGGGGTCAGGTTTATAAGACCAAGACACAATACACACACAATACAACTTTTCTGCTCATTATCAATTATTTTGACTTCTCATCATTTTAGCACGTCCAGTGCGACAACCGCTTATTAGGCATGTTTCGGACTAAACCAGTGTACTGACGACTGGCGACTAGTTGGTACTGAAGCGTTTCTCGTCGCAATCTGCCGACCCGTAGTGGTTGTTCTCAATAGCCATCTCTCTCGACAGAAATGGAATTAGATCTAAGCTTCTCCGGACGAACAAACCCGTTTCGAAGACGCGATCACAGACTGCTTTGTAAGTAAACAATCGCATCTAGTCTACATGACCGCAGCCACGCGGTCATCGGTCATGGCCAGTTCTCATAGTATTTAGTGATTTTACCGCAATCTCAGCTGTTTTAACCGCTGTTTTAGGAAAATTATCTACGCGTGTCCGGTCCGATGGCAACTGCTACCCAGAATGCGCTGCTCATTACCTACGCACTCAAAATGCTCGTACAGTACGCCAGACTGATCATAGCGATTATAGCCCGAGGGAAGCAGCTATTGCAGTTGTCAGTAATAGTAGCTGGGGAGGCGCTTCTCAAGGGTACTGGCGAACAAGCAGGTTATGGATGGATTATCGATCAGGCATACACACTCTCTCAGGTTTGTATAATCTCTCTTCATTTCTTCTGTTAAGCATGGTGTTAGACAATGGGTGAGCAGGTCTCATGGCTGGCTTCTGAAATGGAAAGAATAAGCCGTGTAAGATGTAATTTAGTAACGGCCCATACCCTCAGGGTGCATGGCCATAATGGAAAACACACACACACACACACACACACACACACACACACACACACACACACACACACACACACACGCACACACACACACACACGCGCGCGCGCGCGCGCGTTATGAACAATTTTTTGGCATGTATGAAGAGAAGGGTTGGGAGTAGCAGCTCTTTTGCCATAAAATGGATGTAGATATGTAGGGTTAACGAGGTGATGTGGAGAATGGAGACACGGTGATTCCAGCCGGAACCCGGTGGGGCACAAACCCGGGGGGTGGGAGCAGGATCACTTCGTCACGGAAACTAGAAAGCGTGGGAATGCTAGAACCAGCTAGCCGGTTTGGAGCCCAATTTCTGCCTTTCGGATAATTTTTCCGAGCCTATCGCGGACCTCGGTAAGCGGCGAGGCAGTTCCAGTGCTTTCTCAGGCACGAATGGATTGATCGCTCGCGCAGCAAAGTTTACGGGACGTGAGGGGAAAGTGGAGATTCGGATACGTTTTTCTTGATGCGTGACAGTATGGCTAACGTGTCGTTTCGTGCTATTTTCTTTCCCCACGAATTAGCATCAATGGATTGACAATACGGAGTGCGCGGTAGCAGCAACCGCGTTGGCACTTAACTCCCGGATTATCTTGTACATTCTGTGCTTTTTCTTCTTGCCGTTCCCTGGGACGCCTTGGTCAAAATGCGGAACGCCATGCACGATTTAGATTAGCTTGAAATGAGATCTTCGACGTAGCGAACGCTAACATTCATCTCTTTTGTCCCTTATGATTGCTACTCACATTATACTTCTTCTCTTGCCCTCCAGCATTATCCAGCTCCAAAGCGTTCCATCATTTGGCTGTGATGGCGCTCTAGCTGCGGGTCAGGAGCTTGGCGGGAGAACAAAGGTCACAAGGGAGGAAATGGCGTCAACTTTGTTTCCATCGCAAACGTGTCACGCTGCCCATTTCCTTCCCGCTCTAATCGTTTGGAAGAGAGGTAGGTGTAGCATCTTGGTTTTCTATTCAAGGAGCACGTAACGCTTAGAACACGATCTCACAATCTAAGTTGGGGTTACCTTGGAGCGTATTTATAGTTTCTTCGGAGTACGAGCCTTAAATTTTCTGATACAGTACTAATTTTAAAAGTTTTGGTTGCCAAGCTCGCCCCGCCCATCACCAACAGCACACCTGTATCACAACCACATAGAAAAATAGCCTCAAACGCGATAAATAGCTCGATTTTTTGAGTAGATTAGATAGGTAGGTTGTCGATACTTTGTTTGCCAGCCATGCGCTTTCTTGCAGGCGTGAATTTTGCGTGGCATACTCAGGATTAGTGACTTGATGAGCCTGCCTGGTATACTCCAGCATCTTTTTAAGGCCTTACAAAAACCATCCCACTCCTGTTCAGCTGCGCTATAGCTATTGTATTGAGGGTAGAATCGATTCATGCGCTTCTTGAGATGCCACCAGAGGTGCTCAATTGGGTTGAGATCTGGTGAGTAAGGTGGCTAGATGATGGTGTTGATATCTTGCTCAGCTAGCCAGCTCCTTGCCCTTCTTGATGTATGGATGCGCGCATTATCCTGCATAAAGAGCTGAGAAGGCCGATGGCCAGGTAAGAGGCCCTCTGTCAAGGCTTGAATGTAACTTTCAGTAGAGTAGCCACCTCGTGGAGCATTAGGATTGCGCTCCATTATGACAAGCCTACTCCTCATTGGCTGCCCTCATTCATCAAGCCATATAGCGCCCCACACCATCTGCGCAGGCCTCCTACTAGCACTAATTGGAGTAATCATCTCTTTATTCCATTGCTCCCATGGAAATCGAAAGCACCACTCTTGGTTGTTGCCTAAGCCCTTTTGAAATTGAGCACTCATCTGAGAACTTGAGAGTGCGGCGGCGCCACTAAAAGGTTGAGTAGGTCCTACAGAACGTACGACGCTGCTGAGCATGGTACTTAGATAGTAGTAGGCGCTTCTTACAGCGATAATTGGTAAGGCCTTGTCTCTTGAGTGTCTGATATAATGTGCTGCGACTGACTGGCTTCGAAGAGGTGCCATCTGGGTTCATAACCACACTAGCTTGAGCAAGCTCTGAGTACTCAATCTTAGGCTGGGCGCGTGCTGTACGATAGATGATCCTTTTCTGATGAGGCGATAGTACTGGAGGACGCCCAGATCGAGGAGCTTCATCTCGTGTTGTTCGAATTTGAGCAAGCCTGATGGTGGTGCGGATGCAATTTGGTGAACGCTTGAATTCAGTTACAAGCTCAGCAACTGAAACACCAGCCTCAGCTTTAGAGATGATTGCTTGCCGCTGTAAAGGCGTTAAATTAGGCCCTCGGCGGGAATTTCCTGAGATTTCTGTACCAAATTCTCGATGTGGCGGCATTATGAGTAGTAGTTGAAATGAGCTGGTTGTGCAGGGTGTAATGTGTGATCTCGCTTAGCAACCAAAACTTTCCAAATGTCACTGTACCAAACTCTGGACGGACGTTGGATTATGGTCTATGTGGGCTGGAGGTGACTGTTGGGCATCCTCTAAGGCCCCAACAACAGGAAGCGCTCACAGAGCTATACAACGGAGAGGACATAGTCTTGGTAGCCTCAACTGGATTTGGGAAGACGCTGGTTATAACGGGGTTCCATGAGCTTGTAGACCCGTCTGCGCAACCAATTACACCGATACCAAGTCCATTAAAGGCCATTTAGAACGTGGTTGGGGGGTGGCGCGGGGCGGGCATTTGGCCCACGCTGGTGTTCAGATGGCATTTTCCACCGGACGCGGTTCAGCCACCACCACAGCGAAATAAAATATCGCAGTGTGGATAAAGTAATTTCGGGCCCGCTGAGTCGATTGCGATTGAAAAAAGGGTTTCATTATGTGGTGGTTGTGCTATTGCTAGTTCAAGTATGTAGCTACACCAAAAACCAGGGCTCAGATCGCCAAAAATAATGGACCAGCCACTAGACGTTGCCCTGAGGGATCCCGATTTGGCGCGTGCGCAGGGCTATCCCCCGAATAGGGAACGTCTGGTGATCACGAGACTAACTAGCGGCCTAGAATTGGTTGAGTAATCAAGAACATTCTGAATGCGGTAAAGCGTGCAACGGTGAAAATGAGCCCTGATGGCAATACCGGTCTTCGCCGCGCTGCGCTAGGCAGATTACTAAACTACGCACACCTCGTCAATGCAAAGTACTACGTAGGGCTGCGCTAGGGTAGAAGGAAATGTTCTATATACTTCACAGAGCTGCACTTGCAAACCAAGAATTCAAATTCAAGTGAAATCAGAATACGCGCCTCCATCGCCTTGTGAGATAAACCTTATTAACAAACTTCCGTTTTAACGCACACAAATATGGATTCAACGCCTAAGCGCTCCATTCTCATCACTGGGTAAGTAGAGTCCCTTGTAGTGTACTGTTAAAATGATCTGAAACTGATCATCTTTCAAATCATAGCTGCTCGCCTGGTGGGGTAGGCCACTCACTTGCCCTTCAATTTGCGAAACAAGGCTTGCAGGTCTATGCAACCGCTCGGTCGACCAAGCAACTTGCGGACCTTGCATCGAAAGGCATCGAGGTATTTCCGCTTGATGTGACAAGCGCAGAGAGCATTGCTGCACTGAAGGTGGAAATTTCGAAGCGGACTGGAGGAAAGCTAGACATGCTTTTCAACAACGCTGGTACAAGTATGTGTTCCCATAAACAATCGTCCCAGCTCGCTTCGTTCTGATAAATCGATAGTGTACGAGGCTCCAGCTATTGAGGCCGATCCTATCCGCATTCGTCAAATGTATGACACTAACGTTTTCGGCTTATTCGACATGGTGACGGCCTTTGTCCCTCTCCTCCTAGCCTCTGTAGCTGAATTCCAAGCCCCACCCACTATAATCAACACGTCTTCGATCCTCGGTCGTCTGCCGTACCCCTTCTCCGCGGCTTATAATGCCTCTAAAGCGGCTGTCGCTTCCTACTCTGACACGCTCCGGGTTGAGCTCGCCCCTCTTGGCATCAAAGTTGTGACAATATTCATGGGCGAGGTCGCAACGAAACTAATGTCCGCTGACAATATCACATTCGGTCCCGATAGTCTCTACGTAGATATTGAAGCGGATGTTCAGAAGAGAAGTCAAGCGCATGCACAGAAGAGTATGAAACCCGAAGACTTTGCACACAAAGTTGTTCATCAAGTCCTTTCAAATCCTGCGATTGGGAAGAATGAATTTGTATGGAAGGGAACAAATTCCTCAACGATATGGTTACTTAATGCTGTAGGATGGAGGAAGATATTCGACGGGACGGTTGAGTCTACGGCGGGGCTAGACAAGGCGGATAAAAAGAAAGCCGTTTTCGAGAAGGGACAGCGGAGAGCAAAGCAAGAGTGAATGATTTGGTAAGCTGCACTATGTTGTCAGCCATGTAGCTGAGCGAGAGAAGCTGGGTATGCGATTTTCTTACTATCACTGTCCTGCTGCTACTTGGAAGGCCTGGCTAACTATACATGGGCATTGTAGAGCACTCTACACCCACTCTACAGCACTCTACACAATAGAATAGAATAGTGGTTGTTCTACTCTACTCTATTCCACAAGTTTCTATCATGTAGAGGAGTAGAGCACTCTACACTCTACACGCGTTCTGATTGGTCAATTCCATCTTATCTTTTGATTAGGTTTCTGCAAATTCTGCAGGCCTTCATACTAGTATCTGTTGACCTATCACGTGACCTTGGATATCGCTGAGCCTTTATGGAGCTGGCTCCATAACTGCTGGCATCATGTGAGTAATGGTGTTATGAAGTGTTTACTTTTTGTACATGAAACTAGACTTTCCATGCACCTGAGACATGCCCTGGTCCACAGCGCAACTATAACAACTGGTCCGCGACCATCTAGAGCAATCAACCCAGTTCTCATCCCTTCTTCTCCACCTCATTAGAGTATCCAGCTCTGTATCAATATCATCACTTTGCTAATCAATATGTCTGTATCCCAAGCCTCGTCATCGCTTTTAGATACTCTTTCTACTCCTTCTATACCCTGTATCTCACAATCCGGCCCTTCTACCCTCATCCTTCCATCCTCTAGCCCTCCCTCCATTAGCAGCGTGTCCACAGAGTCCTCTATACTTCAAATAGCCCAGAAATCAATATGGGTATACTTTCGGCTTGCAAGGGGTACAGAGGCACAGACTGGAGAGGTTGTACAAAATGGGAAGCGTCGACAAAAGACGCTCCATTACTGCATTTCCTGTTCGAATGAACCAAAGCCTAAAGTATGGCATACTGTCTATACTTCGGCCGCTCAGCATCACGTCAAAACAAAACATAAGGCACAATGGAAGGAATTTAAGCAATCGACTCAAGAAGAGCGCTCTTCTTTAGGCGACGATCCCCGCCAGATTCTTATTGAGAAGTCTGCTCTATCAAATACTAATACCGCTCGGGAATTAGTTCTACGACAGGCGTACAACAAACAACGACATATTCAAGCGATGATAGCTCTCTGCGCACTACGACGACTCCCTCTGAGTGCTATTGGCTGGCCAGAGCTTCATGAACTACTCTTGTCTGTTAATCCAGAGATTGACGATCTCGCGCCGTTTAGTAGAAGAAACCTTGATCGTCTTCTAAAACTAAACTTTAAGAAATACAAGAAACAGCTTCAAAATAACCTCCAGGAGGCTATTGGCGATATTCACATCTCAACGGATATGTGGTCATCTCCAGCTCGTAGAGCGTATCTCGCTATCTGCGCACGCTAGATAGATCATACTGTCAGATGGAATGCTCAAATGCGCTTAGCAGAAATTGATGATGGATTGTGTTCGTTTTTTTTTGTTCTGTCCCCCGCTTTCTCCTATATCTCCTCTGCTTCCGGAGCTTCCGCAGATCGTAGTGATTATCGGTCCTACTATTGATAGCTCTTTCCTATGTATTATATCTAAGCTTCTCCTTGTATCTGACACAAGTACTGGCATTCCGCTGAGGTTCGTGGCCGTTATCCTCGCCCGAATGGCGATTGATATCCTCTCTATCCCACCTATGAGCGACGAGCCAGAGAGGGTCTTCTCCCTTGCTGGTATCCTCCTTGATAAGCGGCGTCAAAGTAAGAGTGTAGAGGTAATGGAGGCAAGCGAACTGCTTGCAAACTGGGACGCGCAAGGGCTTATTACACTAGGGTCGCCAGCAGCCTTAGGCAACGATAAGAGCAACCGCGAAGTGGAGGATGAGGAGGGTGGCGAGCAGCTGACACCGAGTGCGACGCAGCTAAGCTTCTCGAGTACTTCGGCAGTAGGGGAGTTGGCTAATAGTCGTTTCTTAACACTAGAACTGTAGCGACAGTTAGCAGCGATTGCGTGCTCTAATTTTTCTTTCAAATAAACTGAGCAATTTTTATATACAGGCGTTAATAGGATAGGAAATCCTATTCAAGAGAGGTTGGCTAAATAATATATAGTATAGCCTGTGCGCTGCCTATACAACTTTCCTAAAGCAGGAATTAGGAATAGCTAAGATTTACGAGATTTTTATAGTTTATATAGTAAATACCTAGTTAATTGGAATAAGAACCAGTTCTTGGCCATAAACGTCGTTCGGACGATGAACAGTCGTTCGAAACAATAGTTGGGGAAACGAACGATGTCCAGGTCTGCTACTTCATTTTGCATAATTCTTGCCCAACCACTCCTTGAAAAGTCCCGCAACCTCTTCTGGCCTCTCATATGGCGTCCAATGCGCCGCATCCAAGAGGGGTTTCTGATCCAACTTCGGCAACCACCCCTGCTGAATCGCCGGATACATGGCCTCGGCACGGCACGCGGCATCGTCCTTCCCTCCAATATACAATACCGGAACATCGACCTTGTTTCTACCCTCAGGAAGGTCCTTATCGCACGAGTACTGCTGCTCCATAAAGGCGCGATACCAGCACTGCGGCGCATCGAAGCCGTCACGGCGCATCCTGTCGATGAATTCCTCGCGGAACTTTGGGTCCTGAGCGTAAGGGCGGATTTCCGGGTCCGGATCGCTGTTAGTGAGGTGCTGACGCATAGCGTCTGGGACGCAGAAGAAGCGCTTCATCGTGTCGCCTGTGCCATGGAGGCAAGGGTAGAGACGCTCAACGTTGTCTTTGAGGACTTGGCCACCATTTGGGTCGGCAAAGAGGTGCCTAACAAGGTCAGAATTGGTCGTGTCGGGCGTAGTCCGGCAGATTTGCTTACCAGTAGTGGAAGATTCCGTAGCCGAAAGCTTGCTCGGTCATCTTAATCATTTCCGCAAGATCGAAAGGCTCACGACTTGGCTCGTAGTAGCCGACATTGAGAAACACGCAGCCAACGACGCGGTTGGGGTGGTAATTGTAGAGACGAGCGGCACATACGGATCCCCAGTCGTGGCCGATGGAGATTACTTTGTCAACCTTTTCCGTGTCGATGATATCAATGAGATCCTTGGTCATTGCATCCCACTTATACTCGGCTGGATCGGTTGGCTTGTCGGTGCCGTCGTAGCCAAGTAAATCTGGAATGATGATGGGGAACTTGGTATCAATAAGACGCTCCGCGATACCCTTCCACATCTTGGCGTGGTCGGGCCAGCCATGCTGGAAGAGAAGGGCTGGAAGAGACCTGTCGCCTTCGGACGTGTAGTATGTGTAAGTGTAACCCCGCGAGGTCTTCAGGATCTTCTTCTCGAAAGCGTCCATCTTGAAGTTTTCTTGACGTGTTTAGTCACAGCGAAGTGTTTCCAAGATTGCTAAGTGATGATCCCAGAAGCTTGGAGAGGTATAAGGAGCAGGTAGGTCAAGGCCCTTCTTAAGTAGTGGATCTGATATACGCCGTACCATTCCGAAGCTTCAGGTAGCAGGCGGAAAGCGGCATCGGCGAGTCGGGCGTAGATTACCTTTGCTAGGCATTTGTAAGACGAAGTGGGTAACGTACGTAAGGTAATACATATACTTAGCGCAAGTATGATTTCATCCGTACATGATTACCTGTACCAGTGTTAGGTCCAGCATTTACCGCGAAGCCAGATCATACGAAGTAGTAGCGACTCCCACATTCTATTCATAAATGTGGGGGTGTTTTGTTGGCCACGATGCTCCATCGTAAGTTTGGCTGCCAACACGTGAGATGGACTAGGAGATGCGTACTACGCCTTGAGCAGCTTAAGTCTGGGGCGACTAGTTTCAGAGGCTCGACGGCCAATTGTCGGTCAGGCAACGCCGTAATTCCGCGGTCAATTAATCAGCCGAGTGCCTTGCCCATGCATTAATAAGCTTATGATACAAACCTGCGATACGGTGCTAATAATAAGAGGAAATGAAGTGAGGTCAGTTAGCTGGCGATATAAGCAGCATTCTCTTGGTCCTGAACACCTTTCATCTGACGTGTATATAGCCTACTGCCTGCAGCATTCTTGAGTGCTCTTCTGACCACACGCTTCAACAACGTTTCCTCCTACCATATCCAACTCCGCAAACACATCGACTCAATCAACATGCGTGTCCCTGCATTGATCACATTCTGCGTGAGCGCGCTTGCCCATATGGCGAGTGCGAGTTCTCCTCTACCAACCCAGTCGTACCAAACCAACTGCCCTCCTCGCCCGGCAACTCCCCACGAACAACGGGCCATCTTCGCGCAGTTCGCCAACACCTTCTATGCCGAAAAAGACGCCACAAAGGCTCTGCTCAACCACGTTGCGGAGGACTACATTCAACATAACCCGGACGCACTCTCAGGCCGGCAGAACACCCTCAACGTGATCGCACCGTTCGTGTCCTCAGACACCGTCAAGTTCACCATCTTACGCCAGGCGCTGGATAACGACCTTGCATTTGTTCACCTCCGCGTGGATATTGAGGGTGGTGGGGAGCCTACTGCGGTTGTCGACGTGTTCAGGTTCGACGGGAGCTGCATTGTGGAGCATTGGGACGTCTCTCAACAGAGACAGCCCAACTCGACCAACCCTTTGGCTCTATTCTAGACTCATTCGGGATAGAGAAAGAAAACTTTCCATACGAGCCAGACTTTCTCAGGAATACGGACCTTTAAGTCACGACTTGGTGGTTTCAGGGGCGTGGACCACGGAGTCAGAGTTCGGCACAGTTGGTGTTTACCTCCAAGCTCTGTGTAAAGTGTTGTTGGTATTGTTTTAAACCAGATCCCATAGATTTCTAGTTACAAGAAATACGGGCTGCTATTCACACAGATATTGCCTCGACAAGTGTGATGACTGAGCGAACTTGCTGCCTTGTTTGCAGACATTTAATAAACCGCTTCTTGCAACCGTCCTGGCTCTGACGGGTTTCATCATCATATAAGCGCTGGTTCACGAGAGCTGCTCTCACGTGCTGAGCTTGACGGCCCGGAAACTCAGGCTGTCAAAAATCGCACCCTGGACCGAGGACGCCACATTCACTCATACCGCATCCGTCGATCCGTAAGTTTTTCTAGACAACTGCTTGGTATGGCTTCTAACGTGGACATCTTGCAATGTATGATCTTATTGTATCATGCACGGCCACCATATTTTCTGGTCTGTGAGCACTACGACACACCAACTTCACGAGAGTAACAGTTGCCTAAACAGACATCTAGACGTTCTACATTATCAGCCCTGCAGGTCAACTGACCTGCGGGAAGCTTGACTCTGCGTGCGATTCCACAACTGCAGTCGACGCCATCGAGTCCCAGGCTTGCAAACAGATAAATCGAAATCAAATCTATCCAACCAAATCAAATCTATCCAAATCAAATCAAATCAAATCGGGGTAAACTTTATCCAAATCGAATCAAATTGCAACGCCCAGATTTATTTGGATATTTGATTATTTGGATACCGTAGTTTACCCCGTTGTGCACAGGACGGCGTTATGCACGGTCCCGAACACCACAACCAGCAACAACTTGAGGCTATTAAGCTTCACAACAAAGCTACTATCGCGATTTTTTTTGGTGGAGCAATCTATAGGGCTCATAAATATTTATAGCTAAGGATATTTGATTGGAGGTTTGATTTTCCGGCCGCTGCGTGACTCAATAGCTGATGCGCCTGGTGGAGCTCCAAACAGCTCCTCGCCACCATGAGGCCTCACAACCTCTCGTTTTCTAGAAATAGACCTTGCAGCAGTTTTGAGACTACTCTTCTTTCCTTTTTGGGACAATCTGAGAGTTTGTTTGAGTCGTTTTGCAGCCCTGCGAGCAGCCTGCCTGGCAGCTTGATCAGCGGCTTGAGCAGCTCTCTGCTTCTCCCTTGATAACCTGGCCTCCGCCCTGGCTGCACGCCTCGATGCGAGCTCAGTAGCCTTGATTTGCCTTCGCTGTTCACAATCTTTTTTGGCCTCAAGCTTTTGGTGTTGACATTGCTCCTCCTCGAGCGTTCTAGCTGCCTGGCGATCACGTGCCTCCTTGACTTTCCTAGGTGACCAGAATACAGCACCACCATGATAGTCCTCATCTCGCTGCAATGGGAGGACCTTGCCCTGCTTCCTGCGCTCTCTCTCATGAATGAGAGCGCCTCTTATAGCTATTACTTCATGATCAAGGATAGACTTGTTAGTGCAGATGTGGTGAAAGATCCTGCTAAGCTTTCTAGCGCTTTTATCCTCGCGATTCGTGACGACCTGGCGCACTAGAGCCTCTAGTTCTCTCCAATTCTCAGCACTCAGCTCAGAGGACTCACTATCGCTCATAGTATCCTGGATAGCTTGCTTAGTGTTGAACCTTTTAAGAATAACCTCAGGATTAAATGGTTGGTTGGTTGGTTGGTATTCATTTTACGTCTGTTTGATGAGGATTAAGTCCACCATCTCGCCTCCCGAAGGGCATATACGACGTGCTAAGCTATGGAATTATAGTACAGGCGCACTACCTTAGAAAGCATTTCTTGCCTACGCAGGTATTGCTACCATGTCAAGCTGCAGCTCCCCTTCCAGTCAGGGAGACTGAGCCGTGTGGGTACATTAGGGAAGAACCCCTTATACTCTATGGCATAATGTGCCGTTACGGTAGAAAGAGAAACAAGAGTGTATGAGGAGATTGTAAGGAAGGAGGTAGAAGGGTGAGAAGTGTCGCAGCCGTTGTGCTGCTGGTGCTGGTGTCGCTGGGTGCTACACTGGAGCCTGGCGCAGTAGCGTCTTTTACTACTGTGCCATTGCACGGCAGGAAGAGCTACCGTGGACAAATCTTACTATAGTACTGTGTGAGCTGGGTGAATGCCTCAAAGGCCTCTGGATCATCTATCAGCACTGCAGTATACGCGAGGCCGTCGGCCCGGCTAGAGGGTGGCATAGGTGGTCGAAGTGGCCATCGGCTGAAGGCTGCCAGGGTCTTGCGGCATAGCACGAGGTGCTCTGGCGTCTTGTCGCATTGGCATGAGCAGGTGAGTTTCGCGTCGTCGTGGTGGAACTTTCTATGGTACCAGGCAAAGTCCCCATGCATAGATCGAATAGAAATCAGTCTAGCCAATGTGGCTCTTGAGAGGTCTAGCTCTCTTGGTCCGCGGCGTGGCGCGTAGTCCAAGTCCCAGCTTTTATACCACCTTGAGAGTTTCGTCTTCTTGTCTAACCACCAGATCTGTTGTGTGCTGCGCAGTGCCTTGCGGGCAACTGATCTGATGCCTGAGAGTGTGGGCATAGCGGCTTTCCCGGTTGGAGGCGATGGGTGCTGGGCTTCTAGGTTGGCTAGTCTGTCTGCCGCCTCGTTTCCTTCAATACCTAGGTGGCCAGGGGCCCACTTAATAGAGATATCGTGTGTCTCCATGGCACCGTGGCACTCCAGGAAGGCCCATTGCGATGTAGGCGGTGCGTCGCCTCTAAGGCACCAGATAACCGAGGTGCTGTCAATGCACAGCCAGATGCGGCGGCTGCTAAGATCTGGCTGCCGCACAGTGTACTGGAGGCCTCTCCACGCCCCTACTGCCTCTGCGTCAAAGACGTGTGAGGTTGGGTGAAGTGACCCACGACCACTCTGTAGCTGCTTTCCATCCTGATACACTGCAAAGCCATACGTGACCCGCTTTTCTCCTGCTTTTGTGTATTGTTCAGAGCCGTCTGAAAAGATAGTCACGTCTAACGGTGGGAGCTGGGTCCACCATGCCTGAAAGGCCTTAGCTGCCGTCTTCTTGTCTATGCCGAGTGTTGGGTCCATTCGGCAGCTAGGCGAGTAGTGGGGGGCTGTTAGTGTTGTCCTAGGAATCTCTGGCAGGAGAGATCCTATATGTTGGACTCTCGTCTGGACTCGCTGTGGTCGTCCCGCTCCCTTGCCTCTATTTACCTTAGGGATGGCAGTACGGCTGGTCAGAGGGTGGTCCGCATCTATGGTACGTAAATGGGCTGCAAATCGGAGCTTGGCTTCCTCTAGCGCCACTACTGCAGATGGGAGTCCAGCGTCTCGAAAGAGCGTGGCTGTGGGGGTCGTTCTCCACACCGGTAGGATGCCCCTTGCGGCTATGGCGAGTATCTTGTCCATGGCAGCTATGTGCCATCCAACATAGGCGCTGACCTCTGGCGGCCTGCCAGGTTTAAGTGGTCGGGGCGGCTTGGTGCGGCCTCTGTACCAGCATTCAGCCCCATGCAGAAGGGATGGGTACACGCAGGTAATAGTAGCTTTACGCAGGGAGCTGGCTGGTGGTCCACAGGTGGTCCTTGCAAGACTGCGAATATGATAGGCAACCTTGGCAGCTTTTGCAGTGCGCGTAGCTACATGCCGTCTAAAGGTGAGTCTGCGGTCAAACCACACTCCTAACCAGCGCAGGGCTGGCTGGCTGTGTTTTCCCCCTGGGAGGATAGGGTGGACTGTGAGCTGCTCGTCTACCACACAGGGAGGGGCATAGCTGCTCCGCTGTCTGGTTAGGTGTATCATTTCCTGCTTCTCTGGCGCAAAGGCGACCTTATTCGCTGCGCCCCATGCTCTGATCTGCCTTAGATCTGCTCCTAAGAGCTCGACGTTGTTGTCCATTGAGTGCGAGGCCCGGTATATACATATGTCGTCTGCATATCCAAACCTCCGTTTAGTATCCATAGAAAGTAGCTCTGCTAGATACGGCGTGTACAGTACAGGCGAGAGAGGCGACCCCTGGGGTGTGCCACAGGCAACAGGGTAGCTGGGGGTAGTGACCTGGCCCAGGCGGACTTGTACCCTCCGGTCAGTGAGGAATGAATCTACAAAGAGGATGGTCCTTTGCGGCCATCCCTGTTTGACCATTCGGTGTAGCAGGAGGTTTTTAAGGAGAGCGTCAAAAGCGCCTTGCACATCTAGGGTGACCATTGTGACGTGCTGGCCAAGTGCCCACGCAGCTTCAGTGTCGTGGGTGAACGCTGCGGTTAGATCGGCTGCAGAGCGTTTTGGGAGGGCTCCTCCATGCTGGGGGCTGAGGATCTTGTGGGTCATAGCAGTCCACGCGATTCTTCTGGCTACTGTTCGTTCAAGTCCTTTTCCAATGCAGGAGAGGAGTGCGATGGGTCTCCAGGATCGGGGCGACGTTCGGTCTGTCTTCCCTGCCTTTAGTATCATTGCCACTTCTGCGAGCTTCCATTGTGCTGGGAAATGGTTGAGTTCGAGGCACCGCTGAAAGATCCTTCGTATGAGCTCACCAACCTGAACCCAACAGGCGCGGAGCAGCCGCACAGTAGCAGGATTAAATGGTGATAGACCAGTTGCCTTAAAAGCCTTAAGGATAGTCTCCTTTTTAAACGAGGCCCTCCAGGCTGCCTCAAAAAAGGGGTAGAAGTCTCTTTTGCTGATAGAAACTAACCCCTGGCTCCTCTCCATAAAATGTGAGATCTCCTGAGAGTACGCAGTTGAGAGTGGCTTAAACATGCCCACGTCAAGAGGCTGTAAGCTATGAGTTGAATGAGGAGGATAGATAGCTAGGAGGATCTTGTTTTGGTCACAGAAATCAATAAAATCCATAGCAAGGTGAGATCCATGGCCATCAAGGATGAGTAATCGATAGGAGGATCGAGCTTTCGCCTTGGTGTTGCGATCAAACACCTGTTTGAGCCATGTTAGGCCTATATCGTTGTTGGTCCATCCTGAGGTTGAAGAGGTAAAGTGAGCTATATGCTCCTCAGGATTGAAGCCTTGCAGCCAGGTGTCCTGAAGCGAGGATGAGTCTGACTGATAGATCAAGGCAGGATCTAGAGATGATCCATCTGCGCATATGCAGGCTATCAACGTCATCCACTCTCTGTTACCATCCTGGATGGTAGCCTTATATTTCCCCTCATAGTATAGCCACTTGCTGAACACTCTTTTTGACCTGCTCACTACCCCTAAAAAGAACCCTTTTTCATCCATATTGTAGGTATGTCGAGGCTCAACGTCATATTGCTTTATCTTATCACCTATAAGGTCAAAATAGAGGCTATAATTGGTGAAGGAATCAGCTTTATGGCGGTTGTTATCCATACCAGCTGCAAATTGAGAGATGAGATGGATACTATGCCGCCTGACAAAGCGATCAACCCAGTGAATACCAATGGCTTTCTTGGCTATCTGTGATGCAAAATTTCGTATCAGAGCCCTAGTTGGTGGTAGGCCTCGCTGATTAAGCTGGATTATATATCGTACAAGCTCTTTTTTTGTTGTGGATGGAGATTTTGTTGATTTTGAGATTTGGTGTTCCAAGTGTTGCATACACCTCGGTGCCTCCGTAACAGCGTAGAGCGCCCAACGCCATAGGTAGCCGCAATCTTACTGTAATTAATTGGTTCTCCTGGCTCTAAGGCGTCGATAGCTGCAAGCACATCCTTAATTGAGCCCATATTGGTTGAGATATGTGGGGTTGAAAAATTCGCGTTGATGTTCGGGACCGTGCATAACGCCGTCCTGTGCACAACGGGGTAAACTACGGTAAGCGAGCGGCGCACCCCACCAACTTTGCGCACCTTGTTAAACTTAACGTACAATAACTCCACGCTATAACACTCAAATGGCTTCAAAAGAAGCAGATATTCAGCTTGCTATATCGTCTATCAATACTAAGCAGATTCAAGGCAATCGCCAGGCTGCTGCTCTCTACAATGTAGCTGAAACAACCCTCCGCCGCCGACGCGCTGGTGTCTCTGCCCGACGCGCTGGTGTCTCTGCCCGACGCGATTGCCAGCCCAGCTCAAAGAAGCTCACCCAGCTAGAAGAGGAGGTGATATTTGATCATATCTTTGATCTAGGTCAGCGTGGATTTCCGCCTACGTACGCAGCTATACGTGATATGGCTGATAAGCTGCTAGCAGCGCGTAGTAGACGTCAGGTTGGGGAGAAGTGGCCATATAACTTTGTCAAGCGTACAGACAGTCTCACGACGCGTTTTACCCGAGCGTACGATAGACAGAGAGCTTTGTGTGAAGACCCTCAGCTAATAGGCTGCTGGTTTAAGCTAATAGAGGAGACAAAGGCTGAGTACGGCATTCTAGATGAGGATACATTTAACTTTGACGAAGCTGGCTTTATGATGGGCAAGATAACGACTCAGCTAGTCGTAACTGGGTCAGAGAGGAGGGGGTGGCCAAAGGCTATCCAGCCAGGCAACCGCGAGTGGGTAACGTTGATTCAAGGGATCAACGCAGCTGGCTGGACAATCCCACCCTTCCTAATCTTTGCTGGCCAGTATCACCTATCTGCCTGATACCAGGAAGGTGCTCTCCCACGCGACTGGGCTATTTCAGTCAGTAATAATGGCTGGACAACTAATCAGCTTGGAGTAGCGTGGCTAAAGCACTTTGATGCTCATACAAAGACAAGGGTAGTAGGCGCGCGTCGGCTACTTATCCTTGATGGCCATGAGAGCCATCACTCTCTTGAATTTCAAGAGATCTGCAGAGAGAGCAACATCTATACCCTCTGCATGCCACCTCACTCATCTCATCTGCTGCAGCCTCTTGACGTTGGCTGCTTCTCTCCTCTTAAGAAGGCGTACAGCCGCTAGATAGAGAGCTTAATGAAGGCCCACATCAACCACATTACTAAGCTTGAATTTCTGCCTGCGTTCAAGGCAGCCTTTGATCAAGCTTTCACTTCAGTAAATATACGCTCAGCATTTCGAGGTGCAGGCCTTGTCCCCCTCCAGCCAGACGTTGTCTTGTCAAAGCTAGATGTCCAGCTGCGTACGCCATCACCAGCAGCTCAACTAGGAGCTCAGCTAGGAGCTCAGCTAGGAGCTCAACAAGGAGCTCCCTAGGAGCCTCAAACACCAAGGAACGTACGTGAGCTTGAGGCTCAATCGACTCTAATTAGCGATCGCATTCGACGGCATAAGAGCTCATCACCATCATCAATTATTGAGGCAATTAGTCGGTTTAAGAAGGGGGCTATAGTGGGGATACATAAAGCTGAGCTAATAGAGGATAGGATTGCTAGCCTTGAGCAAGCTAATGAGGTAGCAAATCAGCGGAAACAGCGCAAGAAAATGCGGATCCAGAGGGGAGGAGTCTTAACAAAGGGGGCTGAAGAGGATATACTCGCTCAACGACAGGTTGAGCAGCAAATAGAGCGTGAACAGCGTCAAAATAGAGAGCAAGATGGGCCTAGCCGCCAGGCTCTAGCGCGCTGTAAAAGGTGCAGAGAGACTGGACATAACTCGCGCACGTGCAAAATGGATTCTTTAGTTAGTACTTAATCTTGTATATAAATATCTATATACAGTCACAGGCCAAAGTTCTGTTCGCCAAGGAGGTTAGCGCATACATGGGCATATCGTTTTATATCGTTTTTCCCGAAAGCTAAAACGTTTTAAGGGAAAACGCTCTAACTTAAAACGTTTAATCATTAAACAATATAAACGATATAAAAACGATAAAACATCAAACAGCTATATACACTTTAAACCCACTCAATTTGATCCGCAGTATCGTCGTCAATCTCCTCTAGTTCGTTCTCTGGTACTGGCCCCATGGGCATACCCATTCCATTAGCAGAAATGGGCAGGATATGACCCTCTCGTAGCCAGCTACCGATGCACTCGATTCTCTGGATGTTTTGGCATTTGAGACGAGATCGATCCCATGAACATGTCCTTCTCGTACCAGAGAAGGTACGCTCTGGTTCTGATGACTCTGGTGGGATAGAGAGTATCGTTATTGCCATATGGCTAAGTCGGGGATAGCGTCGTCTCTGGTCCTCCTTGCACCACCATTCGAGAGGTGTGCAATTAATACGAAAGGTAGGCTGCTCAATAAAGGTCATTAAATCATCGTCAATATGAGAATCGCTCGTTATAGCCTCCATTGACCTCAAAAGCTGATCAAGGACAACACCACGTCGCTTAGAGGGAGGCGGCGTAGCGTCAGAACTAGTAGGACGATCTGAAGAGAGTCTATCCTTAAATTCTGCCTCCCAAATACTACGTGCAGCGGTAATTGCGGGCTTATGCCATTTCTTTGGCCAGTTCTTCTGAAGATAGGCGACTCGGCAGCTGGGATTGAGGAGGAGAGCGGCCGCATACACAGGAGTTTCATCGGTCATGTTGTAGTATTTGTCCAGTACGAACCATCCCATCTCAATGGCTCGGAGCATGCGGGGGTCGTTATATTCGGGTTGAGAGTAGTGCATCTAGCGAACTGTTAGTAACGGACTCCAGCAGAGTGCCGAGCCTACCTTGTTTTGCTCATAATGAACAAGAAGGGAGTCCATTAGGAGGAGCGACGCTGAGATAGAGGCTTTTTCGCCTTCTTCATAGAGGGTAGCTGAAGCAAACGGTTGTAAGAATGTATGTGATTTCTCAAGTATATCCCAATCGTCATTGTTAAGACAGATGTCGCCAAGCTCGTCTGCGTACTTAAGCATAAAGAGCTTGATATTGTTAACCTTCTTAAGGACTCGATCGATGACTTGATACCAAGATGACCATCTGGTTTTGTTGTCAATACCTAACTGTAGACCTACTGCATCCTCCCAGGCATTAGCGTGCAGGGTTGAGCTATATAACCAGACGCATAACCGATGGATTTTACGCAATGTAGGTATATTCTGGATACCAGAGAATTCATTGTCAACTGAGCTTTGGCTGCACTGACTGCCTCTTCTCTGGGTAGGGCGTTGCATGGGCTGGTTCTGGCGTGCTTCGGATGAATCCTGGAGCACGGATGAGGTTCGCGTGTGCGGATGGAACGAAGAGGACATTGTCGAGTACCAGCCACCTCCGCTTGCCGCGTGCATTGCACAAGATGTTTACCGTCCCAATTCCTGAAGGAGACGTAGAGGCTTCAACGCTTCTAAGCGGTGGCCCATGGTATTTTTCCATTTGTACAAACTTTGAGGCATTGTTGCAAACGTGTTGCGCGCAGCCACTGTCGACAATCCAGGCATCGCGGATTGGCAGTGTCATGGTGGCCATCATCGCGAGGGTGTGGGCGAACATGGCAGTGTTGGCCTGGACGTCCCTTTTGAATGCTGCATTAACATCTTCCCCAGTGGCCCTCATTGCTGTGAAGGTGGGCTTCTTCGGATCTCTCGGACTCCCTGTTTCATCATCTTCGTCATCAGAGGTACGTTGTCTCTTCGACGGCTTGTATCGACTGGAGTTTGGATCTCCCGATCTTATTTTGCGCCATTTTTCATGCTTGCCTTGGCCACCTAGTCTGGGGTTTTCCTTAAAGCACTCAGATTTCACGTGGTAAGGCCTCTCACAGAAGGTGCAGTAGGGTATGTCATCAATTTCGACTCGACATTGACTACGTATCCACCGGTTACTCCGTCAGGGTTCAAGCGTGAAGTCGTTCACACGACTCGCATGTTGAGCCTCTGTCTCGTAACGTAGTCACTCTGAATCCACCCAACCCCAACCCTCGTATACTCGTTGTCCACACTGGTCGGCCTGACAACTAATATGTAGTACTTCATCGGCGAAAGCTTGTTGTTATTAGCCTCCCTCCCAACAACAACACACCGTTCAGCATCAAGGCCTTTGCTCGCCTCGACGTCATACCGAATCCACCCTCTTTCTGCTTTGCTCGAGTCCAATATGGCGGAGCTTATATCTCTTTTTTCCAGACCGCAGTTCTGGAAATGCCTATGTCGGTGACTAACGCAAGTTTTCCCTTCTCGTTGAACTGCTCGTATTTGTTCTTCTTATTGAATCGTAGGCGGACTATCCCATCCACCTCACCAAAAGGGATATTCAGGAACTGAATACCTCCGTCATATGCCATCCATGACCAAGATGGCACGACCTGGGTCTCGTACGGAATCCGCTTCATCCCCTCTTCTCCAGATCCCTGCCACAAGAGAGTCCTGTGAAGATACAGCTGAAAGACACCGTATCTGGTTGGAGACTTTTTAGCGCGTGCAAGACGGTTCTCTAGCCCGGATATTGCAACACATCTATCGGTCTTCTCTGTCAAGCCGCGCTTGGAGTACTCTTCAAAAAGAAATTGAATGAATTTTATAGTACGCTGGTTGCCTGATTCAAGGAGCCTGGCGGGGAAGTCTGAATCAAGCATGAAGAAGTAGTTCTTTTGAAAAGACCTGAGGAGCAAATTGCCCAGGTTAGGAAGCGGTTGGTGTACCAGGTCTAGCTGAATTCTTACCTTTTCAGCCTGGTAAAGTTTTCGCAGTAAATCCCTCGCCCACATTCAAAATACACCTGGTTGGCAGTGAAGTGGACAGTTCGTCGAGACAAGACCCTTTCTTGCATTACCCAGGCTCGCTTGTTAAGGTGGGCGTTTCCCACGTCGTTGTCGAAATCATCAATGTCGGTGCAGACATAGAATCGCCGGCCTGAGGCGTCTTGAACGTGGATATACTTGTTCCTGACATCTCGCTCAAGGAATCCCGCGTTCGAGTCGACAGCCGAAGTTGCGGCGATGGTGCAGTATGCTGAAGCGTAGACGCCTTCCATACGTTTGGCCTCATGCTCCCAATCTTTCTGGTTCTCCTGGATTATGCAAAGTGAGTCGATCCAAAGGTATTGGATGCCCAGCTCCCGGGTAACTCGGATTGCATCCCGAAATGTCTTTGGTCGCTCAGAGACAGTGAAACCTTTCAGTCGTTCTTTAATATTGTCGTCGTTTGTGCAGAACTGACGCTTGTTTTCATCGCTGAGTTTGCCCCAGGGATGGGATAATGCGGCTTACTCCACTCTGTCCTTTTTCTTAGGATAGACGAGACGCAGAACATTTATATCTGGATTCGTAATGTCGAGGAGCCTACTTGGCATTGCCACTTTGGATTTGGCGTTATGTCCCGTGCAGTCGTGGGACCCATCACACCAACGAAGCCATGCTCGAAGTAGTGCGAAATATGTAGAGCTTCCAGCTTCTGGTAAAGCTGGAAAACTGATTTGGAGGTCTATACCAGAAAATTCTGAAATATTTATTCGTAGTGAGTAAAAGATCTTCGCAGTGCATGTAGGTGGACCGCCAGCAGTAATGTCGTCTATAAAAGGAATAGTATGTAGCCAATAATCCTTCATAATCTTTGTAACTACTCGCTAAAAGACTGTAACTAAGTTAGTCGCGCCTTAAACTATCGTACAGTACTAAAGTAAATCTCTTTCGTGAACTTCCTTGTTATGGCCTCTATCTGCTTGGCATGTGCTCTCATGACCCCTTCTAGCGCTTCCTGTGCTTCCACACGTTCCCGTTCACTTTTTTCCTTCCATGCCACCATTAGCTCCATGAGCTGCATGACCTTCTCTCGATCTTGCTGCCTTGCCGCCTCCGCGTCTCTCAGGAGCTGGGGTACAGTCTCCATTGCCTGCACGACCTTGACCAGCTCCCGGACCTCATCTTGCGCCGGTGGATCCTCAGAGTGGGCGGTTTCCGGTGGGTGGGTGTTCGTCCGGCTTGATGCTCTCCTCAGAGTTGTCGCTTCGAGCGTCTGTTGCGTTTCTATAATCTTTGGGGCCGGTCTAAGGGTGCGATAGGACTTTCGTGGTGCTGGTGGAGGGTTCCCGACTGTCGTTTCAGGGGTAGTACCCGGCATCCCGGGAGGGCCGGAAGCGACGCCACCCCGCCGGTAGCGTCCCGTAGGGCTAGGGGAGGGTTTAAAGTGAGTGCGCTAAACGCAAAAATAATATCTCCGAAATCACTTCTCGGTCTCCTGTCCTGTCTGTCCTCTGTGTCCTCGTATCGAGGGTTGTCCCGTCGTATCGAGAAGCGGTGGTGGAAAGATTGATTTAGGTTTGGTCTGTGCGGAATGGCAAGCGCTGGCACAACCCAATTGAGGCCAAGGTCAATGCAGCTGCGGGAAATCCTAGCCGCTAGTGATTGGTCAACAACGTTGATCAGCGAACAAGACTTTGCCGTCAGCACCACGAGATTGAGGAATGGCCCGGAAGCCTGACGTTCTCATACAGTAGAAGAATTTAAGAGGCACGTCGAGTCTACATGCGAATCATATCTTACAAGCAACGCAGCCTCCCCGCCAATGCAGTCCTCACCTATTATTCGCTCACATTTGTTGTGATGCGACAGTAATTTTTAGGGTGCGAAAGAACCCGTGATTTTTCCGTCACGTGGGTTTTTCCGTTGCGTAGGGATTGAACGTTACGCTTGTAAAGGTGCCAAGAAAACTTCCTTATTAGGACCTAGAGTCTTATTTCTATAACAATAAGCGACCTCAATGCTACCCCTGAAATTCCTCAAATTTACGTTTACGTCCCAATAATAGGCTGTCCCTCATTGCACATGCTCTTTGAAGGAGCTGTTGTCTATCTTCCCCTTCAAGCCAACAAGGACCCTTAAGAAAGCGTACGTCTTTAAACTCTGGAACATCCCTAAGCGCCTGGAGAAAGCGGAAAAACTCGACTTCCTCTTGCTCATCTGTCAACGTCGCTACCGTGAACTTTATCGTAAAGCGCCCTGGCTGCGTTCTTCGTTTAACGCAGAGTGCATAGACGAAGTCCATCAAAATCGAGCGTTTGGCATCCTCGAAGTCTTCGAGATCCACGTAAATCTCAATATCGTTAACGTATTGAAACGCATTTCCGCCGAGCAGTCGCAGGAGCGCGGATATGCTCCAATTCCATCCTAAGTAGTGTCGAACGTAGTGATCCCGGCCGCCCCAATCGTAAAAATCATCATCAATGCTCAAGTCGTCCTCCTCATATTTAAGTCTAAGTGGCTTCGTGCCATACATTAGACTTATAACTTCTTTATGGACCTGTTTGTTGACCGCAAGAAGCCCTATACTGCTCCCTTCAAGCCTATGCCGGGGAAAGAGCCCTAAAAATGGAGGAAATGCGTACTTGTAAATTTCATTTCGGATTTCCCCTGGAAGTTCGAGCAGCTTAGATTGTCTTTTAGGCAGTAATATATCGTGGCCGCCGCACCACCATTGAGCTGTAGAAGATAGTTCTTTATCTGACACTGCTCCATTTGGAGAGGCTTGAGGTCTACGATGTGATACTTAGCATAGGGTTGCTGCTTCCGGCGATGGTTGCCCTCGAGTGTTCGGACAAAATTCCCCCGCATCTGTTCTTGCGTTACATGTATTAGTATGGGCGGATTTTGTAGTTGAGACGGTACCGGCGCGGTTGCGGGAGTATTGACATGCATCTGAAATGAACCAACTTTCTTTTTCGGCCTCTTCGTACACATAATACTCCGAGGTGTCGTGGCCTTAACGTCCGTCCTAGCAACTTTGTTGGCCTGATCTGTAGAGTTCGGTTAAGCAGCTATCCTCGGGTGCCTCCGCAATGTTGCTGTTGGACAACGGACTCTGGAATCAGATGTTCATTTGGTACCTCCGGCTGAGGCTGCTCCTCACTTGCAATACCATGGAACTCGGTATTGTTACTGTCAGATTGTCCTAGTTGAATAGCATCCTGGAATCGCTTCTGTATTTGCGAAGCTCTTCAGGGCTGATAACGCCCTCGCATCCTGGGTCAGTCCTGCTTTCTGACTCTGTGTGATTGATCGTGGAATAGCGGGTGATGCCCTTGTTTCTTGTTTCACTAGGTTTAAAAAGCCTTGCCTCTGCCATCTTCGCAGATTTGATTTTGGGGGCAAGGGCATCCACCCAGCGCTCAAGGGAGTCCCAGTCCTGCCTCACCATCTCGGATCAAGTAGCTTGAGACGCGTGGAAAGATGGAAAGTGTAATGATAGGAGATGAATTATGCAAATTATAGAAGCGGCGTAGATGAAAGATGCAAACGTGAGAAGCGGCACAGATGAAACATGGACAGGTGGACATAACGATATTCTGTCCTAACCTGTTTGGGAATCCGTGCACAAGAGGAACAAACAAGACAAGAATGGTTTAGCGCCGGGAAATCTGCTGACTCACATCAATCCCATCTTCAATCTCTATCGCAGGCTGAATGAGTCTCGCAAGCTGCCTCTGCAAAGATATCTTCTGCCAGAAAGCACTTCGAGTGACAATCAATGGTTAGGCTGCGCATATGACTCTTTTTGAATATACTTTCCTTGGCCATTGTATATGTCTTTAAGATAGTGTTTGATGTTGGAGTGTCGAATGAGATTAATAGATAGAATAACGTCACTCACTGCGTGGCGGGACACACAGTTGAAATCAAAGCTAACTAGAACCGACATGAAAAGGCTTCAAGGTATTAGTCACGCATGGATTAGCCTAAAGGATAAACCACACAGTGAAGCTGGTCATTCCGGGTCGCGAAACATCCGGGTCGTACTTAAACGGTGCATTAAGCGGTAGTCTCATTACTCATCCTCTAGAAGAATTATCTTGTTGCGAGTAAACTGAACGACTGATTCAATCTATAGCCCGCTCTGCTTTTAGTGCATTGACGATCCAATCAGTCCGCCACGAATGGTTTTGCTCGAACATTCTTAAGAGATGGATCACCTCGTTCTGCTCTCCTGGGTTCGAGAGCAATGGTCCCCATATGAAGACAGTATGACAGAGTATAATTAGTAACTGTGCATTTTGCGGCGAAGATTTGCATACACTGCATATAGCCTGTGCAAGGTCTAAAATACAGCGCTGCCAGGGTCAGTATAGCAGAAAGACCTGCGTCAGATTCGGAAACATACATCTAACTTCGACGTACTACTATGCACATAGTGAATCGCAAACTTTGGGCCCGGCCTGTATCTGAGAAGTAGGATACACGAAAGGTGGTACAAGACAAATGAAATCGCTGCATACTGCGTGAGCACAGAAAATAGGAGGTACTTGGCTTGGACTTACCATGCCAGTCTGCCGTGAACCAGATGTCGGGAAACACGCTCCCGTCCCTGGATGGACCCGACCCAACCGGATCAAAAGCCCTCGGCTTATCATTTTGCCATATTTGGATTTTATCCCATAGCTCTTGCCATAGATGGGTACTGGGAGCCGGATCGCTCTGTTTTCCAGTACTTGCGAAGCAGAAGTTGGCCACACAAGCACAGTGCCATAGCATTTGATTGGCCCATGCTGTCTCCAGACCCAACCACGCTAAAGGGTGCAAGTCTTGTATAGAATCTGGGGCAGGGTGCAGTTGGAGTGAAAAGTCAATATCTAGCGGTTGCTGACTGATCGTTGCGTTGTAAAGACATTGCCGGACATATACCCAGAAGGCAGCCCCGCGGACCGTGGGCGCCGAGGGATCGATGAAACGAGTGCCTTGAGAAGCACGGAGAATGGCCGAAGAACCTGCCAAATGCTGCTTGTCCCGCAAGCCCGTGCCGTATTTGACTAGACAATGTTAGCTGTGGAATTCAGGCGGATGGCTATGTAGAAAGCTTACTGATGAGCTGGTCAGCAAAATGCAATAATACTACGGCAACGAGCAACATCTCGTCGTGGCTTGCAGAGTCCTCATTGAGGCGGTTGATAAGTAGAATGACACAGCGCTGATATGCGGCTTCAGCAGTGCTGTATTCCCTGCGGTGGCGCGCCGCGAAGCACAGGACTGCGTGACAGAGAATGGGGCTCTGCCTGGCCATCTCTGGCACTATGAGCGTAAATTTGCGCGCCGCATTGCTACAGTCCAACCAGCGACCAAGATGCTCGATGTAGTGGTGGAAGAGCAACGCCTCATCGTGTGTAAGAGCGATGGGCTTCTGCGAAACGCGGGTGCTCTCCAGGCTGTTAGACTGCAGCATGTGCGGTATACCGACGTCTTCTGTTGAAATCCTCGAGCGTCGACCCAAGTGCGGTGATTCTAGTGATTGCTAGATTGCAAGCGGTGGTGCGCCTGAAGTAAAAGAGAAGGTTGTGGAAGGAGCTTTGAACTCTGTCTCGGCCTCACTTTGTCTCCGCTCGAGATCCTTCGGGGAATGGCCCTGGTCCTCTCTTACCTGCACTCTCTCACCACCGTCAATGTCCATTTTCTCGCCCCTGTCGCCACCTGTACGAATGCTTTCTACGGGCTGAAACCTCTTGAATCCGATTATTGCGCCCTCCTGACAGGGATGGTTATTCTTATCGCACTGGCTGCAAAATGGATACTTTGCGCACCTAGGGTCTTTTCTGAAAGGGCTTTTTTGCGGTTGGAGTCAAAATTTCCAAGCCTTTGATTCATCACGCTGAATGCGTAACGTAGGTTGTCATACTATTAAACTGTAGACTACTAGAGGGCGATAGTAATTATAAACAACTGGGCTTGAACCGCAACGGTAGGGGAAGCAGGCTAATTGCCTCTTTTCTTTAGAACGCCGTGGCGATTAGTAGAGATGTGGGATGACGTAGTCGTAGAGCTAAGCTTGATTCGGCAGGCTGAGGTTATTAGATAAGCAGGTTCAAGTGGCGAGTGGTTGAGCGACTAAGCTACAGTAAGTACTAGGTCAAAAGGTTTGGTTGCCAAGCTCGCCCCGCCCATCACCAACCTTCGACGTCGCCTCCAAGGTAGCCTACCTCAGGCTACGCGCAATCGCCAGAAGCGCAAGCTAGACTCTGTTGAAGAGCAGTCCCTTGTTCAACGGATACTAGAGGCAAATTGGGTTGGTGCGAGAAATCTACTCTCAGGCGGAACGAGTCGTCGCAATGGATGGGCGACTCTGTTGAGTCGACAGGGGCACTGTCGTATGCTGCAAACTTGCATGCGACTTCAACAAGTGGGACGGAAAGCGAGATGATAGATGCCTGGGAAATGAGACGACCGATTGGTGGTGAACATGATCCGAGATGGACATCGATCCAAGCTCTCCTGAATCAAGAGTGGTTTGAAAGGGTTTGAGTCATTCAGGAGGTCGCCTTGGCTGAAAAGCTCGTCGTACGGCATGGAGCAGGTGAGGAGATTCCTTGGGAAACACTGGCCGAATTTGGAGAGTTCCTGTTTATGCCGGAGGTTGAGCCTCGCCTGCAGGATCCTACTAAGGGGATCGATAAAACGCTTTATCGCAGAATCTACAATTTAAAGACCCTAAAGATGCTGCGCGAAAGCCGCGATGAACTACAATCACCAGCTGATGGATTCGACCTTGGCACCATCCTCAGCATCGCCCGAAATTTTAAAGCCTCTAAGCCGCACGATAAGATTTATGGATTGCTTGCTCTCACGCCATTAAAAACCAGAACGAAGATCAAGGCTGACTATGAACTTCCGCTGCGCGATCTTATACTGAGCATAACTCGATACGCGTTCCAGCTTGATGAATCGGCGGAATCTGCCCACCTCCCCGGCCTCTGCTTTGCTGGAATTGTTAACCGAAACCAGTGTTCTCCTCACATCCGGAACCTTGAACTTCCCTCTTGGTCTCCAGATTGGATGAGTGACCCGCAAGAAAATCCTGTCGTAAACGGCATGTTGTGCAAAACCGCAACGCACAGCGACCTCTTGCCGCTGATCCGACCCGTTGAAGATACTCCAGGCCATTTACGCATCCAGGCAGCACAATTTGGTACAATTTTGCGTCCTGGCCCCGTTATGACTATACTCGAAAATATAACCAACCAGAGAGAGGCGATGATCCAATTTTTCGACTTTGTGAATCAGTGCTCCCAGCTTTGCATCCAAGCGATCCACAAGCAGGGTTTGTTCAAAGGACCTTTCCAAACTCCCTTGGATCTATTCTGGCGTACAGCACTCATGGACCGCCTGCAGACTGGAGAATCTCCCATACCTGCGGATGCTTTAGAAGAATTTAAGACTACTGCCATGATGATGCAACTCTCAGTCGCTGGAGCTACGCCGGCCACCTTGCAACATCACACCATGGGCCATGTCTCGATGCTGGATTTGGCGGCAAGGAAGCTTTTCATGTTGATTGGTAGCACGGTAGCCGGCAAGAAAATGTGCTTGACTAACAACGGATACATGGCAATATGTCCACGGGAGGCCGCGATTGGAGACCATGTATGTATCATCTATGGCGCCCAAACGCCATTCCTCGTTCGCCCGGTTGAGACAAGGGATATTGTGCCTGAGAAGCCCAATTTGTTAGTCGGAAGTTGTTACGTGCAAGGAATTACGAATGGGGAGCTGGTGGACCGAAAAGATATCTCGTTGTCTAGTCAGAATTTGCTTTTCAAGTAATTTACTCTTTCATAGTAGACAGTTCTATGTTTGGACTCAATGCGAATCTGCTGCGCAGCGCAAAAAGTCCGAAAATGCAAAAAGGCGTGCGATTCACGTAGAGAAAGGTTGACGTACCGAGCTTGTAGGCGTAATGATCCGCGACACATACCGAGGTTCACCCCGTAACGCACCACCCCGCCACGCCCGCCACACCTGGTTTCAGAAAAAGAGCCCACTCAGTAAGCGAGCACCCACCAAAATCGATGCCGCTCACCAAACTCTCTGATTTCAACCTCGATTATCTCAACCACCACCACAACAACACGCAGATGTATTGCGCGGATCTTTTTCGGTATGTCAAGAAATGGTATCCCCGACTTTGAGACCCCAAAAAAAGCGAGGCTGAAGGGTGCTGCTGAGTGGGCAGACTATAATTGGCTCTCATACTTCCATTCAAATCTATTTAAGTACTACGGCGTCAGCAAAGAGCAAGGATGGGCAATCTTAAGAGAGGATAACTTAGAATTTGATCGCCGTCATCATAATAATGCTGCTGTACCTGAGAAAAGAGGTCGGCCTCTAGCTCTCTCGCCTAAGGAGCTTGAGAAAGTGGACAGGTTTCTTCAAGACCTTCGATGGCCAGCGAGAGTCATGACATGGCAGCAAATTTGTGAAGAGCTCGATATGAACTGCAATGGCCATTGCCTCAAAGATCACATAGGTTCAATGGACTATCACAAGTGTATTGCTTGCTGTAAAGGCTAGATCTCTAGCAGACTTGCGCCAAAGAGAAAACAATGGAGCGAGGTTATGCTCAGTCGCTACCCTCAGCCTCAGGACTGGAGGAGAGTCAGATTCTCAGACGAGGTGCACTGGTCTGTAAGTGCTGAGGGCAAGGTTCATATCATCAGGAAGCCTGGAGAAAGGCTATGTTCAGACTGCATCCAGCATACTCTTAATAGAACTGATGAGAAGAAGAATGAGAGGCAGCATAGCTGGGCTGCTATATGTTATAATTTCAAGAGCAAGGTTACTCTGTAAAACATTATTAGTAGAAGTAACGTTAGGAACCTTACGATGTCTACTGCAACCTCTCTACAGATACTAGCTACTGCTAACGTATGCTTTTAATTACTTTCTAAGTGTTGTTTTACATACGCTACACGTACTTTATTGCTGTGAGTTACATAGCCGAATGCTGCGAGATACTATCTTAGTGATGAAGGACATGTTTACTGAGAATTAGACCGCTCGAGACGAGTTCTTCATCGAAATGATGATGCCGGTGCCCACCATGCATGCGGTTGTCGAATGCATCGCCCGATAACGGTTACTTGCTGATCCCGTTGGAAGGCTTCTTTGACGATAGCCTGGACGTCCGGAATCTGCTCTGGCGTCTTGAATTGGTCATCGGGTACGACAAACTGAATTTCATCATTCCAGTTGGTAAGAGTGGGCATGGCTGTAACGTCTTTGAAGAAACTCCAAAAAAAACTTTTATGTCTAGTTGAATGAAGGGAGACGGCGAAGCTTTCTGGCATTGAAAATATTAATAACGGGGGTGGGAAGTTAAGGTGAAACAAAGAACCATATTTCCCTATCTGGAGATGCGGGGTCTTCAGCTGGGGCTGAGCGATTGCCTGGCGGTCGTGATACAATTGGATATCAGTACAGAAAGGGCAAATCCACACTGTTCAGCTGTCGACAACTCGCCCAATAAACTCCCAGTATTCCCTCTTGGTGTGCTTCATAATTTCCTGTTACTTACGTCTTACAACATACGCGATCTACTCATACATGCTTCATGTTAATGAAGCCAAGGTTACGACGTCCCAACAAATCTTATCCTCCGCTTCAATCGTACTTAGCTAGCATAGCTTGCTCATCAACTCGCATGCCAAGGCTTTGGAAGAAAAAGGCAGACGGCAATTTGTGAGACCACTTCTATCATGACATTTGATCAGCCCACCTTGCTTAACATTACCTAGTTATACATGCAGCAGTGCTTGTGATAATCCAACACCACCTCTGGAGCTTAGAAAGTCACGAGACAATTTGAAGCCGTTCTGTTGTGTCTGACAAGTTATCCATTCAGCCCAGGGTCTAGAGCTTTTGTAAGCCAATACTCAAATAATCGTCAAAAGATTCATGCAGAGCTTCTGCATGTGAGCGGTCTCTAGTAACTGGATTCCAGATATCTAGTCTAAGATGGGAAGAAAAGGGGAGAGAATTAGGTGCCACGCGAGGTTATAAAGTCACGAGCGCGAGCCACGCGCACGAGCCGTATATCTGTGCACGATGGCGCAAATCTCACTTGACCAGCCATTAAACCCCAGCAGTCTGTTTGCCATATCCACAACACTCTCTTTAACCACAGGTTCATTTTCTTTGCTCTTTGTATTAGACGTCACTTCCATGACTGTTGCTACCGACCGATTGTCGCTCCGGCTTTCCGCAAGAGCATCATCTGAGTGGATATCTTGTGACTGGGCCATACTTGTTGATGAGAAGTGATGTGCGGCAATTTCAGTACTCTTACTCAGTAAACACGTTCAGTCATTCAGCCTTCCCATGCACAATACTCTATACGGTCGCTTCAATTGTTGTCTCTGATATTTCGGGTCCTCTCTGCTCTGTATCCGGGCGTTCGCTAGTGCTGATGTCTAGCCTGGGACCTTAGTCGAGGTAAGTCGTACCTTGTGGTCGTAAAGTGAGCTAGGACCTCTTTCAAATAGCTGCCAGTGTTTGAACACGCATATAATGCGGTGTTCCCGTCTTGGGGTCGTGTCTTGTTCGGCTTTGCTTTTCGGTGATGTTAGGTCGTCAGTGCGACGCCATCGCATGACGCAATTGGTCAGCAGAGGCTAAACCGCGATTGTGAGGTTTGGAGTAAGGCATGCAGAATATTGGTGCGCTTTTGCAATTTCTTGGAAGCCTATCACAATTACATAAATTAATATCTATCAATCAGATTACACGCAACTGTAGCATCAAATCAGCCGAACTTGCTTATTCTCATATTGCAGATTCGAATCAAATATGGTACCCATTCTTCAGCATGAACATCCGCGAAGCGCTGTGTGCGCCTGAGATGATGGCTTATTTTCCTATTTTTAGATGTATTAGATGTTAATTATGGGTTGCACCTATAGGTCCTCTTTTTCGGTTCCCGTAGTGGATCATGCTCCGAGTGCCCGGTTCTGGGTTCGGGTGGGCCCCAAACTGGTAGCCCTGTTCAGCATGTTTTAGTTCTAACCGACTCGGGAGTACCAGATGCTCACAATGGCAACCCCGCGCATCCCGGTCCTCTTCTCATATACGCACAAAAACTCAACGCCCCTCACACAAGGGTGTGGCCGGAGCTGGTCGGCCATCCTCCCCGCTAGCGGTGGCAACCAGTAGAGAGTTGTAATCCAACTTGCTCGCTGCACGCAACTAGGTAGTATATCTTATAAATGGCAGGAACACGTAAGGCGCTAGGCCTTGGCTGACGCATTATTGCAGTATCGCCACAGGTGGAAAGCCACTCTAATTCAGCGACCGCATTCTCAGTCTTGTAAAGCGAAAGATAGGTTAGGATAGTTTCTATACCACTAGGTTTTTCTGATTTTTGGTGTGTTTTCGGCTGGCCCACTATGTTAGATCGATTGATTGATCTTGATACACTGAGTCCACACTCTTTTTTTTTGGGCTGTGTTCTGCAAAAGAAGGCGCTGCACAAGCATCCATAATTGATCGTCTTGTTTCCAGAAAACTGAAAGTACGGAAGTGTACCTAGAACGATGCCCGGGATACACCAATCCCGAACGTCGTCTTTACCCATCTTCCGTCTGAATCTACGCACCCTTCCTTCGTTCCGAACACGACTCCGGAGATTGCGAACCGGGATGCGTCAAAGAAGTGCGCGACATGCCGGGCGAATATTGTGTCTTCCCACCACCCACCCTCGTCGTGGGCTTTCCGTTCTCTACCTGGCTCGGTGACTATCCCGTCTCGCTAGATATGTATGCTAGAAAATCTCAAAAAAAAAACGGTCTGAAATCTTTACCAGTCGCCACTAGTTTTCAAACTCGTCGCGATCTCTCTTCTTGTTGGTATCCATCAACATCATTCAACACATCCGCTGATGATCCTGGATAGGGGTTGAAGTACCTCTCTCACCATGGACCTGACGAATATATCAAGCTTCCGATTAACTTGGACTCCTTGAGGAGAAAGGGCAAGCATAACATAGAGAAACTAGGGAAATTAACGAGGGTTCGAGCAGCAACAAAGCACCCAGGCGCCTCCCACGAATCGATCCTAGGTCTCTTGCCACTCAGCACACCAAACCACTCAGCACACCAAACCACTCACAGCACACAACACACCTTCAAGCAGCAACTTCACCACCCGCATCCCTTACAGCCA
The DNA here is from genome assembly GCA_003313425.1 of Pseudopyrenochaeta lycopersici. Lineage (NCBI taxonomy): Eukaryota > Fungi > Ascomycota > Dothideomycetes > Pleosporales > Pseudopyrenochaetaceae > Pseudopyrenochaeta > Pseudopyrenochaeta lycopersici. Next base: position 162,012 of record NHZP01000041.1, on the reverse strand, counting down.
TGCTCGAGCATGAACTCCGCCGCCCTCCTCACCCGAAATCGACGAAAACCGTTATCATTCATAGTCCCGCGTGAATATACGCAGCCCATATTAGAGGACTACTAGGCACCAATGGCCCATCGTGAACGCCCCAGTGGCTCTGTCGAAGCTCACTCTTCTGCTGTTCACAACTTCCATTCACTGTGTCGTTCCTATTGCTAGACCTTACTGATGCGTCATGAGCTATCTCAGCCTTCAGAACGACCAGAAAATGACCATTTGGGAGCAGATTGACGTTGGAAGCACAAGGTCGTGCTTTGATGCGATGAAGGTAGTGACAGTCCTCCACTGGCTTATGGATTGGGCTGAGAGGGTGTGGCGGCCGTGGCTCCTGTCAATGCCAAGCTGAGGTTGATAAAATGTATCCGACGCCTGCTTGGAAAGCATGTAGACATCCATATGATGACACAGCGTACGGCTGTGCCTGGCACCAAGATGTTGGTCCATATTGTTGACTGTGGGCTGTGCTAAGTTAGACAGTCACCCTATTCTGGTTCCCGTAGCGGATCCCGTTCCGGGCACCAAGGTGAAGCGATTTAGCGCTCACCATCTTTAGCGGCAATAACGCCCACATTCCAATACCTTCATCCACGTCGAAAAAATCGATGCCCCTCGACGTGTGTGTGTGTGTGTGTGTGTGTGTGTGTGTTTTCTATTATGGCCATGCACCCTATGGGTATGGGCCGTTACGATGCGCCAGCTATGTACATTCTGTTATCAACACACCTGCTCCAATTCAGAAGCCAACTATGAGACCTGCTGATCGCATATCTAACACCATGCTCAACATAGGAAAGAAAGAAAAAGTGATACGCTACCGTATGCTGTATGTGATTGGAAGTCGATAGTGAGCCAGGTAGTTTTCTGGGGTCCCCCATCCGCAGGGCAATTCCGGCGTCGTGCGCCTCTTAATCGGCAGCGCGCTGGCGGAGGCTGGTAGGTAGCGGCTCGCTGCCAACTTAATTATAGTCAGTTAGAGAGTGGGCGTAGGAATTCGTAGCCGTTGTCGCTCGTTGTTGTCTTCTTCGATGCTCGCTGTGTCTTGACTGACGGTCTGTAGACGTCCTGTGTCCATCGCGAACTGGATCGTGGCTCGCACCACCTCAATGTCTGGCTTCCATCGCTCTATCGACTCCCACAAAGACCAAATTTGTTTAACATCACCTGCTGTTAACATGCCCTTTAACTTTAGTATCCTATGCGACCTCCTCAACGAACTGGACCAAAACCGCGCCAGAAAATCATCAAGAACGCGTAATACCCTAAGTCCTAGTCCTAAAATAGTTGTTTCCTGGTTCAACAAGCATGATGAAATCATTCCGCGAGAACGACAAGGAGCCGTTGCCTTCTTATCATGTCTATTTCCAGAGCGAAGGGCAGACCGTGTCTTCAATCTGCGGGAAATTCGCCTTAAATTAATCATCAAGCAAGCCTAAGGGCTTAGTGAGACACCACCGATTGAAACATCACCACCAACAGAAAACAGTCCAGAATACCGCTGTCCCCTTGAACAGAGAATTGAATATCAACGGATTGTAGGATCGCTAATGTACATCATGCTTGGTACTAAGGGGGATATAGCATACGCGGTGTCTATGGCGAGCCGGCACTTAGCAAACCCAGGACCACAACATATGAAGCTCGCACAACGCATCCTGAGGTACCTTAAAAGCACGCGGAGCCTCAGGCTCACGTACAAGGGCCATCTACAGATGTTGAAGGGATACACGGACGCGGACTGGGCCGGCTGTCATGACACGCGGCGGTCAACCGCCGGATACCTGTTCAACATCGGAAGCGGAGCCATCAGCTGGCAATCCAAGCGCCAGAGCGTTGTCGCCCTGTCAACCTGCGAAGCCGAATTCATGGGACAGACGCAGGCAACTAAAGAGGCAATCTGGCTGAGAAGGCTCCTCAATGAGCTCAACCTAAGCCAAGGAAGGGTCGCGACCATCATCTGTGGCGACAACCAAGGAGCCATCGCCCTATCCTCGAATCCGCAATACCACTCACGAACGAAGCATATGGAGATTCAGCGCAAGTGGCAAGGAGAGGTTCAAAAGGCTGGGACAGTTGAATTGAAGCACATCCCAACTGCGGAACAAATTGCCGATGGGTTCACCAAACCCCTTGCACGAGACAGATTCGAGTGGTTTCGGCGAGGGTTAGGGATTGAGTAAGGTTTATGGACATATGCATAATAAATAAGCTGTCCGGGCACCCTTTCCTTCTTTTCCCGACATAGGGGTTTTTTGAAGGTTTTGACGGGGCCTATAAACTGTGACGAAGGGTCGATGGGGCTTCTGACGGAGTCATCATTGAGTGGGAGTGTCAAACATCACAGTGACTGAAACAGCAATATGTGACAGGGGCCGTGGGTGTATATATAGGAGTGAGGCACCACGCCTGTAGAAAAATAACAATGAACACAATCACTTGCTTCAACAGGACGTTACCTGCTTTCGGCAACAACATAGCACCAGAGGATCGAGTATTTATACACCAAAAGAAACGCATTGTTAGCGAAAGAATGCTCCTCATGCATGCCATCCCGCCATTGCACATTACTCTTGGTTAATTTTCGCGCCTCCGGGTTATTCGCATTTCCTGATTGGTCAAAGTGGACGGATTTTGCCGTTCGAACATACCACTGATTCCCGCTGAGCCCTCTTCAGGGGCGATACGAGTTGTGGCGCATGTACCCCTGAGCCACACGTAAGCACATGATCTATACAGTACACAGTACAACTTATTGAATTACGCTGTTTTGCAAGAGAAGATGGTTAATTACCGATGTGCTACTTGATTTACTTATCCGTTTCTGGATCGAACCATCTCTCAGCATGTGAACATTCAGTACCGGCAAGCTTTGGAAATCGAGCTCCAGTAATGATGAATATCTCAACAGACTCAATGCACTCCTGGAGCAGTCAAGGCTCTTTTTGCTTCAGTTTCGCCTTGCGCCCAGAATTTCCAGAATGGCTGTGATAGGCGAGTTAGACCACCGCTCAACTACTTCCGGTGAGGATTTGGCCTGGATTTAGCCCACGCGGATTGTTCCACCCGCGTCTCCCTTGTCTCCGGGCTAACAAGCCATCAAGCCCAGCGCTAACATGTATTACCACTCTGCGCGCCCCTTTTCGGCGCTTTCAGCCTCAATCCTATTATCAGAATACATAAAAGGACTATATCTTCCACATGGCACCCTCGCCTCATTTGAAGTTCGTGCATTTCCTTTTTGTCGCTCGTTCTACACGCTCATTAAAGTGAACAAGAACTCATGATGAGGGCTTCTCGTATCGTCGTTTCTGTTGTTTTGTACTTTCATTCTGCTAGAGCTTCTCCTCCATGCCACGAAGCCAGTATCGCCAAAGAAATCAAGTCACACAGTGATGTCAAATTCTGTGTTTCTTATCTAAAGACTGCCCACCCCGGACTGCCGACCCCGACCTATTTGAAATCATACGCATGTTCTAAGATTTCAACAGCGGTACGGACATTAGTATACACTTTTGTAACATGGCAATGTCTAATTATGGCTTGTACAGTGCTCCTGCGTTACTGCGGCTCAGACTAGTTCTTCAACCAAATGCACCAAGTCGACTCAAACCCCATATGCTCAGGCCTCAGCATCTGCTACTGATTACGACACCTCTGAAGAGACCGAACCTGGTTCCTATGAATCTACTGGCTCCCCCGAGCAGGCTACATACTACACCAGTCTGCCATCGCCTACGTATGAACCAACGGAACGCCCTTCAGCTTACGTTTCGATATCTATGGATGGTTCTTCAGCTTATCCTAATGAATACGCATCTTCCGGCTCTGTTATAGTGCAGGGCGTCTCAACGCTACCTTCTAACGTGCCTACATCTCAGTCTACATACGACACTCCTTCAGAGAGTTCTACTGAGGCCAGCGGTGTCTCTTCGTACTCCACTAACGACCACTCGGTATCTTACTCTGCATCCGATGCTCCGGCCTCAAGTTCTGTCCCCGAGACCTCGAGTACCGCTTCAGACAATGCCCCAAGTTCAGTCTCTCCAACTGAGAGTTCAGAGTCAGGGTCGGAGACGACCACGTACGATACTACAGGCACCAGCTCAGAGACTACCACATATGAGACAACAAGCTCAGGTTCGGATGCGAGCACTACATATGAATCAACCATTTCGCCCACTGAGAACCGTACCTCAGATACTGGTTCAACGCCATCGCCTACACCCACAACGACTTCAGAGTCTTCAGTTAGGCCTACCCCAACTGGCCCCGTTAGTTTCTCTGGTGTCAACCTGAAAGGGTTCACCAGCAGGTCCGCTTGCAGCACCCTTCCAGTCCCGACTGCTTCTCTTCAAGCCATCCCTATTCCCACAACTCAGAAGACCTCGCAACTTCAATCCTTCCTTTTCAGTCAGGATGGTAATAAAGTCCAGTACCTCTCGGTCAAAGGCGATGATGGAAAGATATACATCATTGACTACTCTCAGCGCGGAAAACTTGGCATCGCCGACACTGAAGGGAACACCATGTACATCGACGAGACGGGTGTGCATTTCTCTAATGCTGATTGCTCGATGGGTGTCGACGTCGACATTGACGAATTCCTCTCGCAGGCCGAATACCAGTCTCCGCTCCTCAACACGGAACAACAGCCATCCGCCCGCCTCTTGAAGCGCTTTGTGAACAAAGACTTTGTTGCTATTGCCGAGCTCAAGAATCAATGCCAAAATCCCGTGACTAAGCTTACACCCTCCCTCAGTGTTGGACCAACGTCCTGTGAGCTCTCGGATAGCAAGGATGGCCGCTTCACCTTCAAATGCCAATTCCCCGGCGAAAACAGCGACGAGATGCAATGTGAAGATTCAGTGAACGCGTATATGCTGGGCGGCGTCGTCGCAGGCGCCACAGGCTCCAAGATTAAGTTCAAGGACTTGGCCAAGCTGCTGTTCCAAGCCGCTGAGAAGATTATGGGCCGCGCAGCACTCTACGGTGCTATTGTTGGTGCTGGTGTCCTCGCACCTGCGGCCGTTACAAGCTTCGTGCTCGCAGCTTCGACTTTCATATCGACTGGTATTACCGTCATCACCATTGTCGATGTTCTCCTCTCCGTCGTTAATGCTGCTACGAAAAATGGCGTCGCGGAATACATCTGCATGTTGAAGCACAAGGACAAATTCCCCCTTCCGCTGACGCTCATCGCGGGCGCCTCCTCTGCCATTCTTGGTCGCATCAACAGCTTACCCTCGCCATCATTCTCCGGCTCAGCCATTATCAACGACCCTACGGACACGTCTTGCGAGACCTGCACGAATGGTGGGACCTGCGCAACGTACAAGAACTGCGCTCAGGGCGGATCATCTTGCTATTGCGGGCGTAGCGTCGAGAACGTTAACTTCTGTTTCTGGAACGAGCTCTGCCTTGTCCTGAAGTCGTGCACCTCGAGCTCAGAGTGTGGCGCTAATAGATTGTGTCTGTCAGGTAATTGCTGTGGCACGAGTGTTTGTGTCGATTCGACTAGGTGTCTTCCAAAGGCGACTTCGTCTGCCTTTGTACCAGTCCCGACGCCGAGGGATATTCTGGAGATTATGGCAAGGGCTGATTCGAATGTGACTAGTGGGCTGACCCCAGTTGGGTGGGTTGAGGATGTATTCTCGTAAATCGGCTTAGTGTATGGGGAGAATTGGGCGTTGGAGTGATTATGGACGTAATGAAAGCTGTAACGGGAGTGAGTATCAAGCCCACGCTCGAAGACGAATGAAGATACATGGTTTCTTATGTTGTTTCTCACAATATAGGTGACCGTTTTCATATAATTGTAAGAGATAGTAACTAAACTAGTTTGAACCGGCATAAAGTCGACATAGTCTTCCCTACCTAAACGCTGTAGCCGAAAATTATATAAACTTTTGGTGGAGCCTTGGGATTTTGGATACTTGATTGCGAAAGACCGAGGAATCCCCGTCCCCAGTACGTGCGCTCCGAGCGAACCCCACTACTCACTCCATCCATGATTTCCGATCATCCGTCCTGAGCCACATAAGTAACAGAGAATGAAGCTTTACGAGCTTTGAGAACTATAATGCGTTGTCATCGTTGGTTGACGGTACCGGCGGCTTGTGTACTCCAGAGCCTGGTTTTCGCCACCTGTGGCTCAGTCTTTCCCAGTCAATGATTTTCTTCCCACGTTCCAATGAATTCAGTATATCTCGTACTGCCTTGCTGGACTTTGTTGCAGAACTAGAAAAGACTGGGGAGTTGTCTGACAATATAGCCCTTGGTTGGACCCAACAAATGCTCTCGCCAAAGCAGCAGTTGCGTCCCACTGCATCCTCACTAGTCACATCTATTACAGCTTCTGATCAGGGAGGCGAAACCATGAGTTTCTGTGGGATATGCTGTGTTTCTTCTGAAGAAGACTTTTCTGATTGGGAGGACGAGTAAGTCACCAATGGGGGATCTTGGACTTCTGGCGCTGTTGCCTTATCCTGGTATGGGAAGGTGTCTTTATCACTCTTTGCGGCTATGTACGAATCATGTTCTTGACATATTCAAAACGTGACATGTCTCTTCACATCAATCATTCCGTCATGTCGTACCTTAGGCTAAGGCGCCTACTTCAACGCGCTCTCTTGTGAAAGGTCCGACAATGACTAGATAACGATAGCATCTCCAAGAAGGCTGCGATATCACTAACAGAATGTGAACTGTTGAGTACGATACGCACCTTTGTCCAGTAGCGCTATTGCTTCTCCGTCCATTAAACCACGGACATAAGCTTCCCCTATGATCTGGAAATAGCGGCCATGAGGACGAATCACGATAGGAGTATTGCAGCCGAATATTATTGAAGTAAGGTCCACTCGTTTAGCTTGAGCGTTATTCGAAAAATAAATATTGTCCGGCGCCCATCCCATATATCCCTTCCGGGTAGTCATGAACCTTCGCTTCTGGGAAGCTCGATCAACGTATGGGCTACCAGCTGGGACTGCGATTGGGACGACATGGCTGCAGTGCTGGAAACACGACCTAATCGTCTTGTGTAAACTATGAATGTGAGCAGAATAAATGGAATTATACTAAGAAAGGGATTCTACTGCCTGTAAGATGTCTATTAAAGTGGCGGTCGCTCTTTCAAGACCCATGTATCACGCTGGCAAGGGATGGACGCCACCACTGACGACCACGCTAGAAATCACGCTGGCAGCGACCGTGTGCGATAGCCATGAGCCAGTCCACGATGGATGGTAGGTCAACTGTGGTGATACTCTTCAGCGGTTGCGCTTCGCACAACTGCAATGCCATTGTCCGTATGCTGTACCGATAGCAGCGACGACTGCGAGTCTGAGAAGATCGCATGCTGGCTGCTAGTGTTGGGAAGCATTTCCCATCAAGAGCTATACATGGCGGACACTGCAGCTGGTTGGCCGCCTCGTTGATGGAAAACAGTCCTGCAGTCTTGTTGAGGGTATGTTCCTTACCATGACTATGGAGCGCATGATGAACGAAGGTCTTTACAGGCAACGCAATAACAGGGAAAGCGACAGTGTGCAGAAGGAGAGGAAATGGAGACAAAGGGCGGGTGCCACCACATAGGCCTAGTCAAAGAGAGGCTAAGAGTGGAATGAAGGGTGGAGGGTAAGGACTGCTGAGTGCGGAGTGCGAAATGGGCTCCGCGCCAACGTCGAAAGTGGCCTTTCTTCACACGCAGATCTAAGTTTAGAAGCTTACATATCTTACTCCTCCATTTCGAGTATCGCTTGCGAATGTGCTAACCAGGAAGCCCATCAGTGACTGTATGTTGTGTGTTGTAGCTGCGGAAGAAATGTTTGGGCTCCGTCGTTGCTCTCATGGCGTGGGTCAGATGGGTCCAATATCCGACCAATGAGCTTGACCATTGTCCCACAATGCCGAGTCTCTCGCCAATGAGCTTGCCGCTATTGTTCAGCAACTGCGCAACACTTTTCTCGCGTGAATCAAGCCACCAACTTGGAGCAGACTTACCCCATTGTGTAGGGTTTGTGAGAGAATGTGTGTGTGTGAATTCTATTACGGCCATGCACCGCCTTCAGATTGTGCGATCGGCAGAGGTGGCATATAACTGGTACATCGCCACCGCTAGTAGAGAGGGCGAGATATCGATTCTGAATACTACCAAAAGTCACGAACTAACCAACTTAAGCTACTAATGCTGGACCGTTTCGTTCCAGTTAAGTAATTACATTATATCTCCTACTAACGTGTTCAACCACTCGCTCGGCAACACCAGTCGCTCGGCCACCTCATCAAAACAGGAGGATCTTAACGCATGATAATGCGACAACCACGCGGTAAGTTTACTAGTAAATATAGTAGTATTGCTCTCTATCTTTGTTTACACGAAGTCCGATTGTGACCTTGAGTTCCGCATTTAGTGCAGGTTGGTGGTGCTCGTTGCCGAGGCCGAGAAGCCTCCTCCACCCTCAAGTTTGCCGCTATTTCAGTAGCTACAGCCAACGCGCGACCTGCCTCGACCCGTAAGGCACCTCCAGCTGCAATATATTGTCGCTGTTTGTCCTTCCTACGTCGTAAACGCATGTTTGAGGCACGAAGTTTGCTGTTTTCCTCTGCTAAGATTGTAGCTGAGTTCATAGCTAGCTGACAGCCTTTAACAAGCTGCGCGAGAGCCTTGCTTGAGGGGCTCTGTGATTGACGTTGAAGGAGCTCACGTACGAGGCGAGCCTGTTGATTAAGTTGATCAGTAGTGTGAGGCGTTTCTGTTGTCCAAACAGCCTCAGCCGTAGCTGCTGTCTGTAGAGGAGACGGTGTACGGACAACTGTCAGCGTTGATAGGACACGTTCAGAACAGAACGGGACTAAGCCTGTCGCCCGAAAGCCTGCAAGGATGTTTAAGGTTAAGAGAATAGTTAAACGTATACGTGGATATATATAGAGAAATTTGTCCTTATCAATAAACTGCACCCGTTAGCGCGCAAGCCTGTCTATTGCGTGTCTGTACGCTGTCTTAAGGGGCGAGAAGTAACCAACATTAAGAGGCTATAGCTTATAGGACGTGTAAGGAGGCATGCAGAGGGTGATTATATTCCTCTCTGCGCAGTAAGTATCAAACGCAGGCGTCGCGTGGCTACTGTAGCCGTCTAGTATTAGAAGGCGATAGCCTCCTATAGTACGTAAGGCCGTGTGCAGGTCAAAATGCTTCAACCAGTCAAGGCCAAGGTCATCGGTTGTCCATCCGTTGTCGCTTACACTAATGCTCCAGTCGCTAGGCAGCTGTAGCTTAGGACTATACCACGACGCCTGGTAGACTTTGCCCTTAAGGATGATAAAGGGAGGCAGTATAAAGCCCACAGCGCTCACACACTCGATTGTCGTCGTCCAGTCACGATTGCCAGGCTGAACGACAGTTACTCGTCCGATAGTATCAGAGCTAGTAACCACCTTTGACGTTAAGGCGATACCTATCATGAACCCAGTCTCATTAAAGTTATAGGTGTCCTTAGCAACTATCCCGTACCTCTGAATCGTGTCCCTTACAAGACTATACCAGGCGTTTATCTTTACAGGATCCTCGCATTTTGCGCGCTGTAAGTAGAATTTACGGTTCCACTTTGTCTGAAGCTCTGACTAAGCCTTAACAAAACGAGAGACCCAGTTCTTGCCAAGAGGAGGTGGAGGAGGCTGCTGGCCTCGTGCAGCGAGAAGGGCGTCTCCTATCTAACGTACGTCAATAATATAAGGCGGAAAGCCTTGTCGATCAAGCTCTAGTATCTATTAAACGAGGCTCTGTTCCTCAGTAGGCGATAGCTTACGTTTACGTGCGTTAATCGTTGGTGGAGGCAGGCGGCCTTTAATTCTGTCCTGCAGCGTTGATCGAGGAATACTAAACAGCTTCGCGGCCCTCCGCACGCTTGTAATTTGTTTTAAATTAATTGCCTGAGACGTAAGAAGGACGCGGCCCTCCTTTTGAGCTATAGGAGGCTGTCGTTGCCTTGTCATGGTGGTTGTTTTGAGGCCAAGCGCGTTGGTATTAGTGGGGTGGCCGAGCGACTGGTGTTGCCGAGCGAGTGGTTGAACACGTTAGCACAGGCGCCGAGAAGCTCATCTGCGCTAGTTCCATGTGACAATATACTGCGGTACTCATAGTTCAAAACCGCAAACGTCTCTGCCTGCTCGTTGAGAGTGAGCATCGACGCTCACCCAAAAAAGTCATACCACTGAATCCACCTTATACAACCCATTCTGCGCCTCACACACTCCGGACTATTGACGTACTTCACCTCTGGGGTGATGTCGAGATCGAGTATGATATGACTCCCTCTGCTTCTGGCTTCTCGCTGGAACCACTCCGCAAACGGCTGAAACTTGAGGTAATCTGGAGCCGGGGGATATCCTCGCTTATCATAGGGTGCATCGGTGCAAGTCAGGCAAAGCCTTTGAAGACCTCTGTGTGCAAAGATGCGGCCGAAACGAATGTCCAGATCGATCTCCTTTGGTATTTGGCGGCGATACTGAGGCGTCACGTTATCTATCGCAAGAAACGTTGTTGCCGTAAAGGGTATTGTAAGTCTATAGAGTTGCGGGCAGCGCAGAAGAACATTGTGCACGGAGAATGAGGCGGATGTGGAACCAGAGCGATCAGTATAATATTCAGTTTGAGGTTCCGTGAATTCGAGATGACGGATAGTTTTAAAGACCATATCGGTTGGAGCTGCTGATAGTAGAGCCCTAGGATTAGGAGTCTTGATGTCCACTGTGATCTGCAGGGTGTGATGCAGATACGCCATCGCTGCTTCGTCCATAATCTGGTGGCTGAGAAGAAGACAGTGCGGGAGCCGTCTACGGAGAGTATCGAGCACGCATGCTTGGGGGCCAGGGAGGATTGTAAGACGGGCCAGATCACCGATAATATACTCATAGATTTTGTTGCGCAGCTCTAGTGGGAGTCCTTGTAAGTGATTGTTGTAATTGCGCATGATGTTTTCGAATATTATAAAGGCTAAGATGTTGGATTCGATAGTAACTTTCAATCAGTGGCATTTAGAAACATTTATACATCCCTTACAGTCTGAGTATTCTACGCAGGCTACAGTGCAGCCGCTCAAGATGCTGAAGGTGGTGAGGCTGAGCCTCGTGTAGTAGGCTGCGAGGCTACTTTGCTGTGGCGCAGCCCTGAACTAGCTGCAGGCCTAGTGCCGTACGATCCTGAGCGCGTCTTATCGTTGCTTCCGATCACGAAGACTCCGTCTCCACCAGGCACAGGTAATTGGGGGGGGGGGGGGAGGGCACCTCAATGGACTTCGGAAACGCCGCATAATACTGCCCAGCTAGAGCAACAGACAAAGCTCATACGGGACATCCTCCAGCGCCAGTCACAGAGCCCTACTAGTCAAACTACCAGAAAATAGAGAGGCTATTTCAGCCTGTGCCTCCACCGTTACTACATATGGCGTGCTTCTTGGAGATTGTTCCATGGATAGAAGCGGTACTAGCAAAGAAGAGCTGGAGGCCTAGGTACCACAACCGCATGGACAAGAAGGAAAACTATGGGAGGACGGCGCTGCACCGGGCAGCCGAGGGAGGGAACGAGGCAGAAGTGAAGCTGCTGATGGATAGAGAAACGGACGTCAAAATTCGGGGAGACGGTGCTACACTTGGGCACTTGGCTGCTCTAGGAAGGAACGAGGCGGTGGTGAAGTTGCTGGTCAGCAGGGGGGCGGACGTCAAGGACTCTTAAGCTGGTTAGATGACACAATCTTCACGCTTGCAATATTCTCGTTCCCGCTTCGCTCGATTGCACGTTTCACGTGGGCTTTAAGGTTGCGGGGATTCATCGCCCGAAGGGCCTGTACGGTGAGCGGATCTCTGATGTTCACGATGACTTCACGTTGCGTCTGCACAATTGGTGCTTTGCGACTCTGTGTATTATATGTACCTGCTAGTGGGGGACCTCTAGCTACCGCTGCAGCGTATGACACTGGCCCGTTTGTCTGCTGTTGTGGTGCTTTATTCTTGATCTCTCTCGCCATCTCTAGGGTCGCTTTCCCTACTTCTGTTGCTTCTTTCGCAGCGGGCCTCGCCTCCTCCGCTGTGTTGCCATTCTGCTGTACACTTGCAGCTGTCTGTTGCATGATTTGTAGTGTTCTTGAGCTCGCTCTTGATCTGATCGAGGGCTTGTGCGGTGTGTTCCGCAGTAGCTTTAGCTTCAGTTTGTGCGACCCTGAGGGTGTCGCAAATAGTGCCAAGGTCAGGGATGTGCTCATCTTCAATACGAACGTGAGTACACCGCGAATGACATCTCCAGCGAGGTCTGCTGGCACGGCCTGGCTGCCATTGCGCTCGATAGTATGCAGCACATCGTGAAGAAATGTGTTGAGGGGTGGTAACATGCTCGCGAAGCGGGGTAGGCCATCTCGCCCTTCGAGGCCACGGTGTCGCCATGACGCCTCAGTAGCAGTGGTCGCTGCTTCTGAAGTGCTGGCTAGTCGTTGGGCGTCTTGAGCGGACTTCTACGTGCGATATACTGCGTTAATTCCAAAGATTGAAATGCTCGCTGTTGTCGTGATTTTGAGTTCCAATGAACCGTACCTTCCTGGTTCGTGACAGGCGATGATTCAGCCAATCCGGATTGAACTCGGACCATAAGCCCTGCTCACTAGCGTCATCATGCCAATGTGAGTACGCACCTCTAGCGGGCTCGTGCACGTGCCTGAACAAAGGACAAATTCCTTCGTCCGTGCCGTGATAGGAAAAGATTGTCGTTGATTGCTAGCAACTGAAGCAGCGACGGCCATGGTAGACAACCTCACTCTTTATCACCATACTATACAACCTTCGTACTTGGTCTATCAGAGCAGCGCTGGTGTCGGCAACACATTGGTTCTACCCTTTACTCCTGGCTATTTGGAGTAACGTGTTCCACCACTCAGTGGGCAAAACCAGTCAGTGGGCAGCCCCACCAAAATTAACGCACCTTTTTGCTCAATTGTTCAACAGCAGCATAGTAAATTGTAGATAAAATTAATGGATAAGCTAGTCTAGCTACCTTTACACTGAGTTCGAGTATGTCATTGGATATGACAGTTGCTGCACGTTGGTGGTGCGCGCTGGCGCACTCGCTCAAGCTGAGCTTGACTACCCTCATTGACTAGCCTACCAGCCTCTGCAGCAAGCAGCTGGCACTGCTCAACCTGCAGAGCTCCTCCACGGGCTATATATTGCCTGCGCTGCTGTTTCTTACGTTGTTTACGCTGAGCAGCTGCACGCAGCTTTGTATTCTCGTCCGCGAGGATGACTGCTGAGTTCATAGCAAGGTGACATCCCTTAACAAGCTGGCGAATAGCTTGGCTACTTGGGCTCTGAGACTGACGATACAGGAGGTCTTGAACTAGTTGAGCCTGTTTCTTAAGCTGAGATATCGTGCGCGGCGTCTCAGCTGTCCACTCAGCTGCTGCTACCTCTGTTGTCGCTGGTGGAGACGGCGTACGGACAACTGTGAGCGACGAGAGGACGCGCTCAGGACAAGCTGGGATAAGGCCTGTTGCTCGAAAGCCTGCCTTGATGTTCTTCTCTGTAAATACCTTGCGTCTGACCTTATAGTAGATAGAGAGGAAGTCTAGCTTATCAACATGAAATATACCCTCGCGCGCAAGCTCGTCTGTCTCCTTGCCGTACACACGCTTGAGAGGAGAGCAGCAGCCAACATCAAGAGACTGCAGGAGATGCGAGGTATGAGGAGGCATACAGAGGCTAATAATCTTATTCTTCTTACAGTACTGGTCGAACTCAGGTGTTGCGTGGCTGCTGTGCCCATCTAGTATAAGCAGGCGATAGGCTCCTTGAGCGCAGCAGGCCGTGTGCCTGTTAAAGTGCTTCAGCCACTCAAGGCCTAGCTTATCTGTTGTCTAGCCATTGTCGCTAACTGCGAGTACTGAACCTGCTGAGCCTGCAGGTAGCCTGTTGTACCAGGCAGCTTGGTGCATCTTAGCATGTAAGATAATGAACGGAGGCAGCACTCGGCCTGTCGCGCTGATAGACTCAATTGCCGTGACCCAGTTGCGGTTCCCTGGCTGAACCATGACTGCTCGTCCTATAGTGTCTGAGCTAGTGGCAACCTTTGACGTTGCTGCGACGCCCATCATAAACCCAGTCTCATCAAAGTTATAGAAGTCTGCGTCTACTACGCCGTACGCATAGCACGTCTCTTGTACAGCTTAAACCACGCACTGATAGAAGCTGGGTCCTCGCTTAGAGCACGCTGCGAGTGGAGCTTTCTATTCCATCTTGTACAGAGTTCTGGCTCGCGATTGATAAAGCGCGACATCCAGTTCTTGCCAACAGGCTGAGGAGGAGGATCGTCACCTCGCGCAGCTAGCAGTACATCTGCCATCCGCTGTACAGTGATAATTTGAGATGGAAAGCCTCGTTGGGCGAGGTCTAGTATCCATTGAATAAGGGACTGCTCTTCAGTAGGGTCTAGGTCATGACCGGCAGCGAGGGTGTATAGCAATACCATTTACTCACCAAGAAGTAACGAGTGAGAGGGAACACCAAATGGTCAGTTCCTTACGCCTTGCAACAAATGGGTAGCTAATGCGTAGACTAGCCCGGAAAATGTTCTCGTTGTACCTGCAAGGCATATGTGGTCGATGAGATCCGTTTTGCCACTACAACATTCTATGAGAAGCTTCTGGAACTCAAGTGCACTTGCAATCATCGAATTCATGACCATAGTATCAAGAGGCAAGGAGCGGAATGAAGGATGGAGGATGAGGACTGCTGAGTACGGAATGCGAAATGGGCTCCGCGCAAACGTCGAAAGCGGCCTTTCTTCACACAGGATCTATATTTAGAAGCTTACACGTCATACCCCACCATTTTGAGTATTGCTTGCGAACGCGCCCCAACACGATCACCTTTTCTCGTCTTTCAAACGTGTGAAGCTCGAAATGGTGTCTCTTGGGGTAACGTTACATATCTTCGCTGCCGTTCTTCAATGTACCATCCACCGCGTTTTTATTATCCAATTACTAACCTGCCTTGATGGCTTTGATTGTAATACATTCCACATTTGCCGATTTGCTGAGGTCGCACGGCGCATATGAACCCGCTGCGTGAGGTACAGTAACCTGAGCTCGTCCACGTCGAGGCTGATGGCAATGCAACGGCGACTTTATCACCGGCGAGGGATACAATCTGTCCTTGAAACGACTTAGTCCTTGATAGCTGCAATGAAGGGGGGCTTACAAAGAATATCTTGACTTGGCGGCAACCAGGACTGACCTGTCTTGTCTCTAGAGATGAATCCGTTGAAGCGGCCATTGCGATGGGCAAGAAAATAAATACCTGTGCCGTATTCTCGGCATAACTTCGCCAATCTTTGGTAACTTAGAGGGTTTTGGATAGCTTGTGGTAGTAGTTGTTTGCAGCTCTTCCTGCCTTTGCGCGTGCTGGTAGCTGCGATTGCTGTTGAGAGGCCATCACTGTGTTACCGAAGATTGGGCCAGTATATTCAGTATTGAACGTATTTATGATCAATCTTGGAACGGTACTATGTCCAAAGTCCCACCAATCTGGATGCAACCGAAGCATCAACGGAAGCATTCTCAGAATACCACCACCACCAAACCCAGGCAGTACCCCGTAACCAGACTTTGTTTGCCCAGTGACCGAAACCAAGTCCCTATGAATAGTACATTGAACAAAAAAACCGACACCAATCGCTAAAAAAAAATTGATGCTTCAGTTCCTCCAGCCAACATTCCACATCATAGGCTATATCTCGTGCCGTGTTCACCGTATCTACCACTCGATCTATGATGCCAAGTTGCTGAGCTTATTCCTCGTTGTCCTCAAATGGCATAAACATACCAGATGCTGTTATTCGAAGCCCGCTAGGTTCCGATGTCTAAGGTGGGGTGCTGGGCCGATGTGCATAATTTGATGGCGTTGGAGTGCTGGGTAGCATGATTCCATAAACACTAGACGGCTCGGATTGATCATCATCTTCATCATCCTTTGGGAGCAAGAAGTTTGTCAATGGGTTCGGTGGCCACAACGTTTCGTGTGAAGGTGAGGGTGATAGCCGACTTGAACGCCAGAATCCGAGAGAATGAGAAGGCTGCTGTTCTGTTACATCCGGCGAATCTGTCCTATATTTGAGTGTTGTAGGCGGTAGCTTAGCGATGGTTTTGCTGTCTCCGCTTGTACTGGTCTTCGAGCTTGTTCGTAACAATGGCCGTTTTCTGCGTGAGCGCTTCATCATCACCGCAATCTCGTCAGACGAAGAATCGTCGTCGTGGTACTTGGACCAAGGGTTGTGATTGCGATCATTCTCTTCATCGTCGGCGTCTTTGCACTCGACGGCGATGCACTGCTCCACTTTATCGTCAAAGCGGATGTGTTTCTTCTTGCCCTGATCCGGGGAGTGCAATCCTGACGTGGCTCGCGAGAAGAAATAGTCAGTGGGTTCTCGACTCCTCGTTCCTGACATGATCGAGGATACTAGGAGATCAGTTGCCGCTCGGACAATGATCGGTCGAGGCTTCCGTCGCTCGAGAGTCACGCCAGTCGTCTGCTGGGCCTGCACTGCCTCTGTAGCCTGCTTGACTAATGACGAATACGATAGCGGCTTCTGCAGCATTACTTCCGAGATGCTGCGTTTCTTGAGAATTGGCTTCTCAACACCATTGAGGAAAGAATTGGTTGTGGATAATCGGCTGACTCGCTTGGAGTTTTGCTGCGAGCCAAAGCGGTTCGATGCCTGCATAGGGCCATACAACCAGGTGACGTCCACGTCCTTTAGCCTGTGTGGCTCGTTAGAATAGCAGGACCAAACCTGGAGGAAACCGTGAGGGGGGATCGAGACTCACCAGTTCAGCGTATCGGGCGACATCGTCCTTAGCTCGAATTGGGCTTTCGCCCAGGTTCGCCACGATGCATTTTCGAGCCGGGAGCGCTCGCCATACACGTTCCGGTGCTCCACGATGTACCGCCACGAGGTCCAAATGTCCTCCTCTCTCCACTCATATGATAAATAGTCGACATTATGTGAAGGTTCTTTACGCATTGCCGTGTCATCCTCTGATATTGAAAGTGGATCTGGTGTTGGTAGGGGTGTATCTAAAGAAAGGCTCTCGGCAGGTGAGGGCACTGGCGAAGATGACCGGTTGCTCGATTCTATTTTGCTCGTAGGGCCCAAGTCAAAGGAATCGATAGCATGTTTATATCGTCTTGCAGTGCTGTACTTCGCGAAGGATAGACTGTCGTCCTCGCTACTTGACTCGTCCGACTTAGTGTCCAGTGAGAGACTGCTAGAGGGCGTCGAGTGCAACGATGAGGTATGTGAAGAGCTCAGCGAGGGCGAACGCAAGTCCTGCAGCAAGTATGCAGTTCTACGAGGGACACCGAAGGCGTCGAGCGACAGCGATGTCGACGAGGTGGAGCGCGATATTGGCGGGGCGTGTTGGAAGGGCGCACCCTCTGGCCTCGATAGCACCTCAGCCATAGCTGAGGCCACGCAGGCTCAATGCCTTAATAGCAACCACAGTGAGATGCTGGTGGTGAATTTCGTCAGCCAAACCCTCCTTCGCGAGTTTCTCTCGGCTCGGTCTCGACATGCTTCCACTGCCATGGCGGCTCGTTCGTTAAGTAGAGTCGGAAGATGCGGGAGCTGTTGGGGTTGTCGCTGTGCAAGAATGCCTCTGGGTGGACAACGCAAGGGAGAGCGGCAGCGCATGGAATGGCGTCTGAGTTATCGAGACGCGTGGGAGGATGCAAATGATCGGAAGGTTGCAGCGTCGGGAGCAGAGACCAGAGACTAGACCCCGTTCGTTCTGTCCGCCATCAGCCGGCGAGCCACTCACCCGCGGGAAACTTTATATGGCCGCTTTCATCCAGTCCTGATACGCTGCCAAGCACCGCCGAAACGGTGAACCCCGCTGTCTCTCCACTTTCACAATAGCAGAAAGATGCCGTCACCGTCCAACAAAGATGGCAGCTTCGTCAATAGGCCCACACTGTTGCATCTGCGCGACCGTTCGCCAATACGAAAGGTGTAGACGTTCCGTTCCATGGCTATCTCCCTTTGGCTGCAGACGGGGATGTCCGATTGATCGGTTGTGCAGACCCAACAACGAACCTTGATGGAAGGAGCTGCACGCTCACTGCGGCCGTTGCGGGGAAGTGAGGGACAGCAGCATTGAGCTGATATTGCCTAGCAGTCAAGTTTGCTGATAATGTCCAGGCGACCATGGATTCTATATAGCAATTTAATTGCAACACTAGAAAATCTCGTAATAATAGCTTTTGTAAGTCGCTCTATTGCCTCAATTGCGCTGCTGGTTATCTGGTCTTTTTCGTGCATCAGGTGGGAACGTGCATCAGGTGGTGGAGCACGTTATCGATACCGAGGCTCACCTCGTAACGATCGTCCCCACGTAACGCACGCCCCTCAACAATTGCACGATTTTTTTAACACCACGTATCTCAATCAATATGGACCCAATTACAGCTGCGCTTACAGCTATCGACTCCTTGGAGCCTGGAGAAGATATTAATTACACAAAATTGGCGAATACCTATGGCGTTAACCGTATAACGCTCGCAAGGCGGCACCAGCGCGTTTCAACCTCGCGAGGAGTCAAAGCTCAAAATCAACAAAATCTCCATCCACACCAAGAAAAGGAGCTCATCCAGTACATCATCCAGCTCACTAAGCGAGGCCTGCCACCTAGCAGGGCTATGATTCGAAACTTTGCTTCTCAAATAGCTAAAAAAGACATAGGAAAGAACTGGGTTGATCGCTTTGTCAAGCGGCACAGCATCCATCTCATCTCTCAATATGCAGTTGGTATGGATAACAGCCGCCACAAGGCTGATTCCTTTAATAAGTATAGCCTCTATTTTAAGCTTTTAGATGATAAGATTAAGCAATATGAGATAGAAGCTCAGCATATATATAATATGGATGAAAAGGGGTTCCTATTAGGAGTAATAGGCAGGTTGAAGAGGATATTCAGCAGGGCCTTATATGAGCGGGGAACTATAGATCCTTCATCCAGGGTGGTAACAGAGAGTGGATTACCTTGATAGCCTGCATCTGCGCGGATGGATCATCTCTAGAGCCTGCCCTGATATTTCAGTCAGCCTCATGCTCAATCCAGGACAGCTGGCTGCAAGAGTTTGATCCTAAGGATGATTAAGCTCGCTTTACCTCATCTCCCTCAGGATGGACAAACAACGATATAGGCCTAGCATGGCTGAAACAGGTGTTTGATCGCAACACTAAGGCAAAAGCTCGATCCTCCTATCGATTACTCATCCTTGATGGCCATGGATCTCATGTTTCTATGGATTTTATTGACTATTGCGACCAGAACAAGATCCTCCTAGCTATCTATCCTCCTCACTCAACCCATAGCTTACAGCCACTTGACGTGAGCATGTTCAAGCCTCTCTCACTCGCGTACTCAGAGGAGATCTCACAGTTTATGGAGAGAAGCCAGGGGCTAGTCTCAATAAGTAAAAGAGACTTCTATCCTTTCTTCAAAGCAGCCTGGGCAGCTTCATTTAAAAAGGAGACCATCCTCAAGGCCTTTGAGGCAACTGGCCTATCGCCCTTCAATCCTGAGGTTATCCTTAAAAAGTTCAACACCAGGCTAGCTATGCAGGGGGATATAAGCGATAGTGAGTACTCAGAGCTGAGTACTGAGAATTGGAGGGAGCTGGAGGCGCTAGTACGCCACGTTGTCACGCATCGCGAGGATAAAGGGGCTAGAAAGCTTAGCAGGATCTTTCACCACATCTGCACCAAAAAGGCTATCCTTGAGCATGAAGTAGTAGCTATAAGAGGCGCTCTTATCCATGAGAGGAAGCGCAGGAAGCAGAGCAAGGTCCTCCCATTGCAGCCAGATGAGGACTATCATGGTGGTGCTGTATTCTGGTCACCTAAGAAAGTAAAGGAGGCACGTGACCGACAGGAGGCTAGAGCTCGCGAGGAAGAGGAGCAGCAACGTCAAAAGCTTGAAGCAGCTAAGCATCGTAAGGAGCAAAAGCAGGCCAAGGCTGAGATGGTTCAAGCAAGGCGAGTAGCTAGGGCTGAGGCTAGGTTACTGAGGCAGAGGGAAAAGGCAGATCGAGCTGCTGATCAGGCCGCCAGGCGGGCTGCTCGCAAGGCTGCAAAACGACTCAAACAAGCTCTCAAATTGTCCCAAAAAGGAAAAAAGAGCAGCCTTAAAACTGCTGTAAAGGCTGTTACTAGAAAAAGGCAGGTTGTGAGGCCTCGCAGTGGTGAGAAGGCCGCAGGTGCAGAATCAGGCCTACCGCCTGTTTTGTCACGTGGCGGCCGCGAAATCAAAGTTCCTATCAAGTACCAGTAGCTCTAGATAGCTATTAGCCTTATAAATTGATCTACCAGAAAAAATCGCGATTATAGCTATAGTATGAGGCTCAATAGCCTCAAGTTTGTTGATGGTTTTGATGTTCGGAGCGTGCGTTACGAGGGGACGATCGTTACGAGGTGAGCCTCGGTAAGGGCATCTCGATGTGGGTTGTGCCACAGTCCACCTTTAATTCGCGTGCATCCAACAATAAGCTGGACTGTGGAGCGTGGCTGGCATAAGAATGTCAGCTTGCGGATATTCTGTAGTGATGCAAAAGTGACAACGAACATGTAAAAAAAAAAAAAAAAAAAAGATACCTTGATAACGTGTTCCACCACCACGCGCACGTCCCTACGGCTCGCACGCAAAAACCAATGCAACCACCAAACTAAATGAGGCTCTACAGCCACGTATAAAATATATTACAGCGAGAGTTTTTAGTAGTAAGCTTATAGTACTATATACAATAGTTTCGCAGTGCTAGATTATATAAGCAGCCTCTGTGGTGGCTTAATTGGCCGCCCTTGACGAGAAGTAGCTACTACGGCGTCTTGCACAACAACAGGCTCCTCCTTAACCACCACTGCCTCTTTAGCTCTACCTAGCTTAAAGATTTGCTTCTTGCCTTTTTTAGATGTCTTTATATCTTGCTAGAGTTGTTTCTAAATCTCCCTAGCAACTTTTACCTCCTCTTGCTAAGCTGCCTTTAAGGCCTTCTTGCTGTCTCGCTTCTCTTTAGCTGCAATCTTTATCCTTTGCCTCTGTTTAAGCAGTTTAGCTTTAGCAAGCTTCTATTACTCGCGAAGCCTTATAGCCTTACTTTTTTAGTGTTGCAGCTGCTGCACTGCGGTGTTCTTTTGCCTCTAGCGCTCGCGAGCAGCCTTAACTTTTGAGGGTAACTAGAACATTGCACCACCATCATAATCCTAGGGAAACTTAAGGGGCAAGGCCTTGCCCTGCTTCCTACGCTTCTACTTATTACTATGAGCTTCTTTAAGCTACAAATTCTTGTGTTGAAGTAGAGTATTTTGGACTAAGATAGCGTGGAGAGATTAGCTAAGCTTCTTTGACTTATCATTATAGATATCATCTACAGCTTGCCTTAGCAGCCTCTCTATCTTTCTCTAGTCGCTTGCACTAAGTATAGAGGAGGAGCTCTTACTTGATGAGGGCCTAGGATCGCTGCTTGGTGCTACTTTGAATCGTGCGAGGATAGCGTTAGGGTTGAAAGGCGAGAGCCCTGTAGCTTTAAAAGCTTTAAGGATAGCTTGCTTAGTAAAAGATGAGCTCTAGGCTTGATAGAAGAGTCGAAAGAAATCTTGCTTAGTGATTGAGCTGATGCCCTGGGCCTTCTCTATGAAGCTAGATAGCTTATAACAGTAAGCAGCTGCGAGAGGCGCAAACATGCAGACGTTAAGCGGCTAAAGCGTGTGGGTTGAGTGAGGAGGATAGATAGCAAGGAGAATCTTGTTCTTGTCGCAGTAGTCTATAAAATCTATAGATACATGAGATCCATAGCCGTCAAGGATGAGCAGCCTCCAAGATTGCCTAGCCTTCACTCTTGTCTCGCGATCAAACACCTGTTTGAGCTATGCTAGGCCTAGCTGGTTGCTCGTCCATCCATTTGGTGAGGAGGTAAAGAAGGCTTTATGATGCTGAGGCCCAAAGTCTTGTAACCACGTATCTTAGATCTGACCTGATTGAGCTTGGTAGATGAGAGCAGGCGTGAGGGCAGTACCATCAGCACAGATGCAAGCTATAGTAGTTACCCACTCACGATTACTATCCTGGAGTATGTGCTTCAATTTTCCTGCCTCGTATGTTGTCCTTAAGAAGACGCGCTTAACCTTAGATAGCACGCTAATAAGGAAGCCTTTCTCATCTATATTGTACATTTAACGCGCATTAATCTTATATTCTTTAATTTTTCGCTTAAGGAGCTTAAAGTAGAGTGCGTACTTAAAGGCTGAGTCAGCTTTAAAGCGGTTGCGATCGAGGCCGGATGCCTAATGTGAGAGGAGCTTAATATTATAACGCTCGACAAAGCGATCAGCCTAATTTTTACTAACAAGTCTCTAAGCTATCTAGGCTGCGAAATTTTGTATCATAGGCTTAGAAGGAGGTAGCCCTCGTGCGCAAAGCTTATAGATATACTGTACAAGCTCTCTTTCTTGCGTAGTGTTCAGTAATCTGCCATTCTTGATATACTGCTCACGCGGTTGCTGTACACCTCTGTGCCTCTTCGACAGCGTTAACCGATCGCAACTAAATTCTTTTGCATAATCAGAATAACAGAAAGATTCGCTTATCTTTAAGGAATTCAGGGCATCAACTGCAGCCTAAATATTCGCCATTTTGATGGAGTTATCGCGTGTTGAAGATTGGATGGAAAATCGCGTTCGCGTGCGAGCCGTAGGGACGTGCGCGTGGTGGTGGAACACGTTACTGCTTAACCAACTCTATTAATTCCTATAATCCTACCTTATCACGTTGTTAAGTTGTACGCTTGAAGAGGTGGGGACAAATCTCACTAGCCATCTCACTAGCCGCGACTCGCTTGTACATTACGTTAACTATACAATTCTAAGTCACAGAAGCTTAGCCGAAGCATGCACGCAATCTCAGTTCAAAATACTCTGTTGAAACATGAAAATGAGCAGTTTAAGGAGGCCCTAGCCAATGAGAAGAAGCGCTGTCAGCGCGGCAAGGCTCTGCTGCTTGAAGTGCCAGAGGAATACAATGGTGGAGCTGTGTTTTAGTTGTCTAAGAAGATTCAAGAAGCTCGCACAAGGCAGGAGCAGGAGAACTGTGAAGATGAGGAGCTTTCAACACCAAAGAAGTAAGGCTATTCAGCCTCCGTAAACAACAGAAGCTTCTCAAAGCAGAGCAGCTTGAGCAGAGGCAATTATTGAGGGTTGCGCGAGCAATTAAGGCTCCAGAAAGCTATAGATCGCGAGGAGCAGAAGGTCACTTGGGAGCTTCAGAAACAACTCCACAACGATCTCAAATTATCTAAAATAGGCAAGAGACGTAGCCTCAAGCTTATAGAAGCTTCAGAGGATGTTGTGGTTAATAAGGATACTTCTGAGGTTGAAGTAGCTGTTCATGCCAGCTCTCGCTCTCGGCGAATTATTCGACCACCACAGCGACTTATTAATTTTAGATTGCGCAAATGTTCTATAACTATCAGTTAGCAATTTAATCGCAACACCAGAAAGAAAATCTCATGATAACAACTTTTGTGGGTGGCTCTATGGTTTATACCCCCAACACACTTCACCTTTTCTCACAGATGCTGGGAATTACGTTAATACGAGCTCCTTCGTATATCTACCCCGCCCTCGCTGTCACACTCACTCGAATCCTTCGACCTCGCGCAGTCGCTCGACGCCCCCCCCCCCCCCCCCAGCAGGCGCAGGTACTACAATGACGGTCTGCTGCCTGTGCCAAATGTCCGGCAACCATACAATCATGCTCTCTGGCAAATGCAAGCACATCCACCTATCCAACATCGCAAGGTTGCGTTGAGTTTCCGTTCTTGGACTCAGCAAATGAGGCTATGCATCATACACATCCACCCAATTATATCCCTTTAACGCCAATCGTAAGGCTCATCCACTCCGGTCTTACAATCATGGCCCTGATGGTAGGCAGACTGCTGAAGGCGAAGTCATCTGTGGTAGGCTGTTTGGGGGACCTGCCCAAATGGAATGAGAGGAAAAGGAAAGACCACATGCGAGAGCCAAGGTCGTTAACTCATACTTAAACTGACGCAGCCTTCCCAAGAACCTCAAGCGGTACAAACCCACTTGAAAACTTGAAAAGACTCACAATGGGCATCTTCATACCACTCACATCGCCTCGCGATCCTCGTTGGCAAGGCAGCAGCCACCACAAGATCTTTATCATCAAGAACTTCATACTTCCCCTCTTCATCATTTTCGTAATTGTGGAATATTCGTTATATGTTATCTGGTGGAAGACAGACGACCCCTACAAACACGATTACCCGTATGTCATCTTCTTGTCGCTCGATGCATTTGTATGACTCTTATTAACTTCAGTGTCAGGTTTTTGTTCTGGTTCCGTATAGGTCCCGCCTTGATTTCCGATGTGTTCTACACTTTCGTTACCCTTGCTCTTATCTTCCAGACGCCCTCGCTGTCTATAAAGTCGCGGACGCTCACCTTCCACCCTGCTGTCGCTCTCACATTTTCGCTTGTGCTCGTCGGCCTGTATACCTTCGTCTGTGTCTTCAACATACTAGTGGTCTATTCGCAAGAAGTCAGCGTTAATGACTTGGATGTTCGGTACAAGATTATATGGATGGAGTGTTGGATTCAAGGGATATTAGGGATGTGTTATATAGGGATGACGATTTGTAGTTGCGTTGCTGTACATCGGTGGAGGGTAGGAAGGAGGCCGTGAGGGAGGGATTTTTGGCGGTGGTAGGGCACAACGACAGACATGACAACAGCGAAGACTACCACGGCAAAGCGTAGCAAAGTACCATAAAGGAGCTGCATTGATTAGAATCCATCATTGTCATCAAGCGCCCACGAGTTTGTCCTTGTCAATTTCTTCCTTTCTTCTCTGACCCTCTCCACCCATGTATCCACACTGACAATAGCATGGCGGTCTCGTCAGAACTTCGCATCTCATGGCCAGCCAAAATATCGTAGCACTGCTCAGGTAGCTGCATATCTATTACGATTGCTATGTTCTGAGCTAGGTATTATGTGATTTGAACATTATCTAATAGAGACCACCTCTCATCCATCTCCCTTCCTCCCTTCCTCCCTCCCTCCCTCCCTCCCTCCTCCTTCCCTCCTCCTTCCCTCCTCCATCCTCCCAAGAGCTATTACCCCTCTTACTTAGGTGATGATACTATGGTCATGAATTCGATGATTGCAAGTGCACTTGAGTTCCAGAAGCTTCTCATAGAATGTTGTAGTGGTAAAACGAATCTCATCGACCACATATTTCTCGCAGGTACAACGAGAACATTTTCCCGGCTAGTTTACGCATTAGCTACCCGTTTGCAAGGCGTAAGGAACTGACCATTTGGTGCTCCGTCTCACTCGTTACTTCCTGGTGAGTAAATGAAGTTGCTATACACCCTTGCTGTCAGTCATGACTTCTTTTGGACGCTTCTGCTGCGGGCTCAGTCATTGAAGAGTTGGCGGACAGTGTGACCGATGAGTCTTCATGGAAAGAAGAAAGGCTTGTACACATCAACGTAGCAGGGAATTGCTGCATGCCCTCAGCATCTGTCGAAGTAATAAGCGATACCTTAGCTCGTTTGACGGTCGGTTGATGATCCTCTGCGAGGAGCTTTCGTTTCAATGGCTGAAAGGAACTATCATCCAGATGTGAATGATCCTCTTTCACCTTCCCGTATTCCTGCTCTTCACTCTCCCTTTTCTCTAGGCCACTACTAGAGCTGATTGTGCGATTCATGGAATTTATCCCGCAGTCTGGATTAGAGTATGTTTGTTTGAGCTTTTCGAGCGAATTTCTGTTTTCGCTCTCGATCTCCTGCGGCATTTCTATGCTCTTCCTTGCTAATTCTTGCAGCTCGCCAAAGCTAACCGTATCCTTGAACGTACGGCCCCGATGGATCTTCTGCACCCGAGGAAATCGCAGAGCATAATATCTGGTATCGGCCGGTTTGTCAAAGCCAGCACCCATTACATCCGCGACGAAGGGTCGCTTAAACAAGTTGGTTGGCTAAGGCAGCTTCCCTCGTTCTAACCTGACGTCGAGCTCGGGGGTGGAGAGAGAAAAAGGTGTTTCTTGGAAGTATCCAAGTCTGTTGAGAAAAAGAATATCCTCTTTGGCCATACCGTGCTGGCCTACCTTGTCGATGACGCGAAATATCGGCTTGACGTCAAGACAGCAAACCTGGTCCTTGTTCTCTAGGCATCCAATATAGAATAATGTCCACCGCAACTTCCCCATCCCAAGTTCTTGTTCGTCCATCGGATCGCGGCGGCCACCCACGATAGCAAAATCAGCGGTGTCTCCTAGCCCTTGGATATAGTCTTTCTTCAACTTGATGAATCTATTATTTCCAGAGAATGAGTAGTAAGGTTCATCTCGTCCCTTCAGCACCAGGCCTTCCCATCGCTGTGCAATGGCTCGAGAGAATGCCTCGCGAAGCTGTTCGGGGGCATGGCGAGAGGAGAAATCGATGTTCTCACGGCTGCCGATGGCCGCTCGGCCGGGAATACAGTGGACTAGTGAGCAAAGCCGCTGCCGGCGCGCATCGTGAGTATATGTTATATAGGAGGTGTCATCGTGTACGAGCAGATCATAAAACATGATCATAAGATGCTCATTAATATTGGTGGGTGAGTCTTCCCGAGTTCCAAGGAATCGGCCGGATCGTGGCACATGCTTGCGGATCTTATGGAAGGGTTCAATCAGCTCGCTGTGATCGTTCCAGACCAGTAGCTCTCCCTCCAGAATGCATTGCTCCTTGATCTTGCACTCTGCCGAGTCGAGCCTCAGGCACTCTCGCAGCACGCCATGCAGGCCTTTCCGATCTTCTGTCGAGTCTCTTCCGCTTTTGGAGAAGATTTTGATGCAATTCCTTCCCTTATTCAGGTCAATGTGCACTTGACAGTACTCGCCATCGTACTTTCGCTCAACACTTATGCGTCTACCCCTTGCTAGTTGACAGCAATGCTTGATGCTTCTGGCCTTGTCGTGCGCTGTTCGTGTAATCATAACTCCAATTTGAGGCTTTAACCGACGTGCGGCTTTGTCTCTGAGCGAGAGTTGGACAGCTATCGTTGGCGGGGCGGGCATCCGCCGTATCGAGATTCCAGACAACATCCTTACGGCAGCCTCGAAAGAATTTTGGTAGCCCAGGACATTAGGCAAAAGGAAATGGAACTTTTGCATCGCCAGTGTTTCCGGGATCTGCACTAGACTATAGGACTTCAGGATCATACGGACCATCCACTTCGCTTCGGAGCTGTATAATCTTCGAAATATTCTCACCAGCACGTTATAAGTCCGAATCGGCTCCTCGTATTTGGCTTCCACCCTCTGCCTCAGCTCGGTGGACGAGAAGGGTGAAATGGCTGCAACCCGGTCTAGAGTTTCGTCAAGCTCTTCTAGAGTCACGCTTGAACCGTGTCTGCCTTCTGCATCTGTTGCAGACATCAAGCGCTCGACGCAGGACGCAAAGTCGGCACCATCTCTAGTCCTCCAACTTTGTAATTGCTTTAAACGTGTCTCACCGAGCCCTTGGGCTTGCTTGATGATTGATTCGAGGCGATTTTCCCGCAGATTAAAGACACGGTCTGCCCTCCGCTCTGGAAATAGACATGATAAGAAGGCAACGGCTCCTTGTCCTTCTCGCGGAATGATTTCATCATGCTTGTTGAACCAGGAAACAACTATTTCGGGGCTGGGACTCAGGGTATTACGCGTCCTTGATGATTTTCTGGCACGGTTTTGGTCCAGTTCGTTGAGGAGGTCGCATAGGATACTAAAGTTAAAGGGCATGTTAACAGCAGGTGATGTTGAACAAATTTGGTCTTTGTGGGAGTTGTAAACGGATAAGTGGAAGGTTTTGTATGGGAAATAAAGGCGTCTATTTAAGAGGTGTCATGCCGCGGGAGCAAAGCTGGCTAGGATTGGGTTCGGGTAAGCGCACATGTCCAGGTCTGTTGCGGATATACGAGGTGCAGTATCTGGAGCAGGGTTGGGAACAATCAAAGGTAATTGTTCGTATCAGTGGGCTATTTTCTCCTAGAACAGTCCATCTGCGTGATCCAGCATATAGTATTGCTATCGGAGGCCATTCAGACGTACTCACTGCCCTCTTATTCTAAGGCCGCGGGATTATAACGTCTTCGAAACCCAGAGCATGTAGCTGAACATGAGCGAGGGGCTCAGCCGCTTGGGCTGCATGACATATGGCCCCTGAGATGCTCAGGAATCTTTTAGGTAACAAGAAAAACAGGTCGATCAGCCCCTACCAGTCCCACGACATGACCTATGCCCTTTATTGTGACAACGAGACAGTCCGCCACATGGACTTCGCCTTGTCACATAGCAGATCATCGATCCCTCCTCAGTTATGAAGCAACAATGCGCAGTATCCCTGTGTAGCTACAAGCAAGGATTCACGGCCACTGTCTACACGGGCTCATCGTGGGCTTACACACATGAGCAACACCTCACCTCTCAGCACACAGGACAGCTCTCTTCAGCGCCTTCGAACAACGAACCCTTGACCATGTCGTCCCTTGAAATACCTCTTATATGAAGACAAGGCTCACCCTGCCTATGTAACCATCATGTGGCACAGCAATGAATCGCTGCACAGGGGGCTATTCGCTCACACTCAGTAGACCAGGCGCAACAGCATCCAGAAGTGGTACAACGATCAACATCATTCATGCACCAAGGCCTTAATGAAGCTCATACATGCGGCACTCTTGCTGAGGTGTGACGCTAAACCCCTGTACAAGCGCTCAAGCATACGAAGCAGCGGCATCTTTGGGGGGGGGGGGGGGGGGTAATATAACGGGGGTGCCTTTCCACGCTGGTGCAGCACCGCTGTCCCCTCTGTCCTTGGAATGGCTCTCATCTCTCTCATCTGCTTCCTCGTCTGCTTCTCGGGTTCCATCATACTCAGCATCGTGCTGATGTACTTCGACGTCCAGCTGCGCGAAAGGACAAGGGCGAATGAAGTTTCGGTATACAACTATGTCTGGGAAAGAAGAGTAGCGGCTGTATTTGGCTTTCTTCAAGTAGGACTATCGGCATCTGGTGTTATCGCAGCCGTACAGGCGCATCACTCCAAAAGCCAAATATACTGGCTGGACATCGTTGCGCTTTGCAACCTGCAACTTCTCGTTGGCACCAATGTAAGACCTCCCAAACAAGATCCCCATTCCAGCTGATTGGTTTTGTGATCAGCTCGCTCGAGTATTGCGCATTTTGCAGTTCCCTCCCTGGGCAATCTGGGCTACGTACCTATTTACTGCCGTTACAGCGCCAGATATCGCTCCTTCAATGCCGTACGACATACAGCCTCTGCGTTGCTTTCATATCGTTGACAAAGAACAGAAACGAAAAGCCACGTCTTTTCAACGAGTCAGCATTACTCTCTCGCCTCGCAATGGGGTCATTCCTAGCCTCAGCAGCATCATGCATACAGTTAGGAATTCATAACAGGTCAAGAGCGAGACAATCGAGGCTCCATGAGGACTCGGCAGCGAGGCAAGAGAGCCTACCATTGAAGCAGTTCCTGCTTTGGCTTGTTATACCAAATGCAGCTGCAACATCATGTCAGCTAGTTGGGGCCATGGTCCTATATAGCATAGCGTATTCCAACCAGACGATAGGCATCTACCCTCACCAGTATATCTTCTTAGTATGCCTCGACCTTCGTCCGTGGCGCAGTCTAACCATCGCCAGGCTTATACCATATTGCAGCTACTATGCTCCTTTAGTATTGCTTTACCAATCATAAAGCGCCTGGGCAGCATCGCAATAGGCGTCCTGACGCGTGCATCCCACCCAAGCGGAGTGCGAGGTGGCATCTTGGAGGGGGCGTTTAGTTTGGAAACTATGTCATCATTGGACTCCTCTACAGGTAATAGGTAGACAGGATTACTCAAAGCGAATATAGTTTGACATCATTCAAGGCTCGGTGAAAGATGTGCTTCAAATATCCAGATACAGTTCTTTATCCTTAGGTTGGAAGGCACTTTTGTTACACACTGTATTTTTAAAGTATTCTTAAGCTAACTCTAAGAACTCTTCGTTGCGTTTATATCGGAAAAGTTCGGTTCCGTTTTCTGCATACTCTAAAATGTCGCCGCCGCTTTCGTCATTCAATAATGCAGTTAACTTATAGATGAGTTCATCGATACGTGGGGTGGTGGGCAGGGCGTGATAAACGGGCATTGCGGGAATGCGCTGTTGTATTTAATATGGCAGACACACAAAATAAGCAAGCGCAGAGGATAGTTGGCAGTTGAATAACTATAGTGGATCCAAATGTGACAAAGAACCTGTCGCACTGAAGGTGTTAACTGAACAGTGACAATAATTGTGACATGAGGCACAAAGTTGAGATGGTTTTTGTGATTGTATTTTTGTGTACGACAATGTGTGTCGTCTGTTCAGAAGAGATGGCACAAGTCTCTAAGTCTTTTATGAAGACGTCACATGGACTGCTAAGCGAACTACTGCCCTTGGCCAATGGCGTGGGACACAACCCCTCCTCCCCCCCCCCAGATTTCACTCTTATGGTTTGTGGCGCTAGCATTTCTCGGTCATTAGCACGCACATGACATTGCCGCGCTCCGATACCGAGGTTCCCCCCGTGACGCACCACCCCGCGTAACGCACCATCCGAGCATGCAACACCAACTTTTCAATGCCACGTAACTCAACCAATATGGGGAAAATTGAGGATGCGCTTGCAGAAATCAACTCCTTGGGGCCTGGGGATAATATTCCTTATAGGGAAATAGCTAGAAAGCATGGTGTTGTGCACACAACGCTGATAAGGCGCAGCCAAGGCACATCCACCTCGCGCGAGGTCAAAGCTCAAAACCAACAAAATCTCCATCCACACCAGGAAAAGGAGCTCATCCTGTACATCATCCAGCTCACTAAGCGAGGCCTACCACCTACCAGGGCTTTGATTCGAAACTTTGCATCTTAAATAGCTAAAAAGGACATTGGAAAGCACTGGGTTGATCGCTTCGTTAAGCGGCATAACGTCCATCTCATCTCTCAATATGCCGTTGGTATAGATAACAACCGCCACAAGGCTGATTCCTTAGCAAAGTATAGCCTCTATTTTAAGCTTTTGGATGATAAGATTAAGCAATATAAGATAGAAGCTCAGCATACGTATAATATGGACGAAAAGGGGTTCCTTTTAGGAGTAATAGGCAGGTCAAAGAGGATATTCAGTAAGACCTTATATGAGCAGGGCAACTATAGATCCTTCATCCAGGGTGGTAACAGAGAGTGGATTACCTTGATAGCCTGCATCTGCGCGGATGGATCATCCCTAGAGCCTGCTCTGATATTTCAGTCAGCCTCATCCTCAATCCAGGACAGCTGGCTGCAAGAGTTTGATCCTGAGGATGATCAAGCTCGCTTTACCTCATCTCCCTCAGGATGGACAAACAACGATATAGGCCTAGCATGGCTAAAACAGGTGTTTGATCGCAACACCAAGGCAAAAGCTCAATCCTACTATCGATTACTCATCCTTGATAGCCATGGATCTCATGTTTCTATGGATTTTATTGACTATTGCGACCAAAACAAGATCCTCCTAGCTATCTATCCTCCTCACTCAACCCATAGCTTACAGCCACTTGACGTGGGCATGTTCAAGCCTCTCTCATCAGCGTACTCACAGGAGATCTCACAGTTCATGGAGAGAAGCCAGGGGCTAGTTTCTATTAGCAAAAGAGACTTCTATCCTTTCTTCAAAGCAGCCTGGGCAGCCTCATTTAAAAAGGAGACTATCCTTAAGGCCTTTAAGGCAACTGGCCTATCGCCCTTCAATCCTGAGGTTATCCTCAAAAGATTCAAAGCTAAGCTAGCTATCCAGGCAACTATGAGCGATAGTGATTCCTCAGAGCTGAGTGCTGAGAATTGGAGGGAGCTAGAGGCGCTAGTACGCCGCGTTGTCAAAAATCGCGAGGATAAAGGGGCTAGAAAACTCAGCAGGATCTTTCACCACATCTGCACCAAAAAGTCTATCCTTGAGCACGAAGTAGCAGCTATAAGAGACGCCCTCATCCATGAGAGAAAGCGCAGGAAACAGAGCAAGGTCCTCCCACTGCAGCAGGATGAGAACTATCATGGTGGTGCAGTATTCTGGTCACCCAGGAAAGTAAAAGAGGCACGTGATCGCCAGGAGGCTAGAGCTCGCCAGGAGGAGGAGCAGCAACGTCAAAAGCTTGAAGCAGCTAGGCATCGTGAGGAGAGAAGGAAGGCCAAGGCTGAGTTGGTTCAATCAAGGCGAGTAGCTAGGGCTGAGGCCAGATTGTTGAGGCAGAAGGAAAAGGCAGAGCAAGCAGCTGATCGGGCCGCCAGACAGGCTGCTCGCAAGGCTGCAAAACGACTCAAACAAGCTCTCAAATTGTCCCAAAAAGGAAATAAGAGCAGCCTTAAAACTTCTGCAAAGGCTGTTACTAGAAAAAGGCAGGTTGCGAGGCCTGGTAGTGGTGAGGAGGCTGCAGGTGCTCTATCAGGCCTACCGCCTGTTTAGTCACGTGGCGGCCGCAAAATCAAACTTCCAATTAAATACCAGTAGCTATAGATAGTTTGAGGCCTTATAAATCGCTCCACCAAAAAAAACTACGAAAATAGCTATAGTGTGAGGCTTAATAGCCTCAATTTAGTTCTGAGTTTTGGTGTTCAGATGGTGCGTTACGCGGGGTGGTGCGTCACGGGGGGAACCTCGGTAGCTACACGAAGGGCGGCAGGAGCTGCTGATGATCGAATAAAGCCAAGCATGCGTAACGGACGTGGGCCAGACTTCAAGCTGCATGTAGTAGAGAGACCTAGCCCCTGCCCTTCATATTCGAAGACTCAGGTTATCCCGTCTGCATTCGATCTGAGAGGCGTGCGTCGTTTGAAGTCAAGTGGCAGGGGTCGGCCCGCCCTAGCCCAACAAGCCCACTTTCCCCGGATCCCGCTGCCCATCCCGTCCGCGGCTCGGCGTCGACCCGCAAACGAGGCTCTAGGCTGGCCAGGCCGGCTTGTTAGCAACTCTCGCGAGGGAATATTAGCGCTCTGGAGAGGAGCAAGATGAATATGCATCAGTCTAGAAGAAAAGTCTAACATGGTGATAATGAAGGGCCCCAATAGGTGTGAAGGCAGTATTATTTGCGGTTTCCCAAGTTTGCAGGATCTTTCTATATCCACTTGTCCTCGTCTCCCAGATGAGTTAGTCTAGAAGATATCCTCGAGCAACATTGCGCTCACATGTGGGCACTAATAGGCTCCACTCACTTATAACAGTTTAACACTGCAACACGCACATATGACATGTATACATCAGAGAAGCAATGAGAGAAGACCAGGCTCGACGCGCGCCAATTCGCCAGATTTGAACTTTGTTTATGTCATGCTTGGGCGAACCGCCATAAGCAAGGACATATGCATATGCTTGTTGCACCAAAACCTCGCAGGTTCCGAGCGGGGAGCCTCGGATGCTCTGCACGCTAATGCATAGTAATGGCTAGGCCGCATCAAACGGACGAGCATAAATGGGCCTGGACCCGTTTGTACGTTTCTCCCCGTCGAAATCGTCAGAAGATGTAAAATTAATTCGCAGGCGTGTCTCACTCGCTCATGCTGATCTCGACCTTCCACTCCGCGCTCGCTGCACCGACGAGATTAGGTGCCGAGAGAATCTTGTTTTGCTCATTCTCGAATTTGATGTCATAACTCTCATTAGCTGCTATTCCCGTCGTCTTGCTCCTCACGGTGGTCATTTTATATGGGCGCCTGAGCTTCAACCTATCGGATTAATAAAAAATGGGTCAAAGTGTCAGTTACAGCGTTTATGTCTACTTAATAAAAGCAAAAGCCACATTCTTAAACTATCTCTGGTACTTCGGTCGGATTGCGGCGCTAGATCGTGTATAGGTAGTTGTGCGTAGCTCTCCGTAATAGCATCCTTAACCTGGGGCTACGATCGACTAATCAGCAGTCTTAGACGAGGTGTAGGACAGATACCTTAACCTAGAGTAAGTGCGTTATGAGTTACAGCTGCTTCCGAGCCGCCCGCTCCTTGATGTCATCTCGCTGTGCTGCAGTCGCTGTAGGCATTAGCGTTGTGCGAAGTCGCTATTGCGAAGGGGCCTAATCTTGGCGCAGACGACTGCTATTTAGGGCGACTATAGAGGTGGGAGGTGGTCTCCCGCACATACCTTACTGCTCAAAGAGGAATAAAGAGACGCAGTGGCCGACGTAAATGCTGAAGAATTGAGATCTGGGGACGGAACCCTTTTTCTTTGAACTTGTCAACCAACCACAACCGGGGGCCCAGCACTAGGTCTGAGCAAACTATCATGATCGGGTCGGGGGATGGAAACACGACGAAAGCGACGGAGAGAGATCGTGTGCAGTTCGCCGCGGCACGCGAAACCGCGGCGCGTTGCAGGACTTGTGGCCAGTATATGCAGCAGGGCTTCAGCGCCATAACGTCATGCTGATCACAGTTAATTTCTATACTAACTACAGTTGCTTGTTTTTCCCACTCTCTGTCCTATAACTCTAAGTAGACTTTCGTAACGATGCGTCACCTTTTGAGGATGAAATTAGAGGTCCGGGCAGAGCTGTTTCGCCACAAACGTACCTGTTGGGAGAGCGGATGCCAAGAGAGCCAAATTGTGGGGCCAGAGACAAGGTCTCGGAGAAGTCTTTGCTGCGCCGCGCATGCGAGCCTCTGCACCAGCTGCTCCATACGACGCTGTGGCTGGGCTAGGTGCAGGATCATTCGCAAATGTTAAGATCCTAACTGATCAGATAAGGAGGTCGGATTGGCTCTCGGGATGAGCGAAGCGAAGTAACGTGGGTGCGTTGGCGTACCCAATAGTTTTGCCAATGAGGTGGGCAACATAATTGTATATGATATTTATCGAAAATAATTGCCAGGAGAAACAATGGGTAGATCTCTGGACTAGGTTGAGCACAAATGTCCTAACGACATTCGGGGGCAGTCTGAGCCGAGCTTCCCCATACTCGCGTGATGTCGTCGAAAGTACCTGTACAAGGCGCTGGTGATGCTCGTACTGTAGGCTCATGCACCGGCAGCGGGGGCCTCCTTGGCGGATTGATGTTGCTTAGAAGGCGGCGAACAGATCGGGGCCTCTGCACTGTGAGAAATACCAGGCCTGCGCTTGCCCACGCGGTCTCAATTCGCTCGTCCACAGTCCACATTTTTTCCCTTTGCACCCCTCGCCTTCCCTCGCTGTTGCTGCTGCCGTCGAAATCTCGCGCTTTCCCTCGAGCTTTTCCACAGTTCTGTCCCCCCTTGAACCGTGTGCCCTAACATTGGTAGTGCACGCATCTTTATAGGTTCCTAGAGAGTTGCTTCCTTCGACTCTCTGGTGACTTCCTCGTCTGATTTTCTTTCCTTGCCCACCATCATTTATCCACCTTGATTGTCCGGCCCATTTTGGAGTGGACCACATATCTTAGGAATCGCCGTAGCATCCCGTTCTTCCGTCCTGGCTCGCCCGTTCCTAGAGAGATTACGAAGTCGGGCGTTTTGACCAGCGGGAACATTGCCGAGGCCTCTGAGAGCGCCCATAGCACTGGGTCGTTCTCCAGGGCGCCAGGGTCTTGGAATGTGCCGACTCCGTTTATTGTTGCACTTGAAGCACCTGCCTTCGCGAATACGTTTTTCCCTTTCCGCGGAGCCCTTCGGGGCGTAGTTTGAGGAGGCGCGGAAATCATCAATTAATATAGGCCCGATTATGGAGGTCACCTGAACTGTGGTTCTGTCTGACTTTGCCGATGTCATCAGTATTACTTTCGATTTGAGTCCGCTAACCCTAAGAAGACGGTAATCACGGCTGAGTCGGGACTCGCACCAGAAGCTGCGAGTGTGGTTCCAAGGATACCGAGGAAGGTCTGTCAGGACGCATAGGGACTGTTTCGGATTGTAGATCCTAGGCTTCTTGCCTCTTAATGTAAAGCTCTAGTGGTTGTTGAGATATCCTGTTTTGAACCGTGCTACAGGTTGCAGGGCGGCCATCCGGTGGTCTGGCCAGCTCGGTGGTGGAACACGTTAGTTCTAATTACAACGTCTTCTCTTCTAGGCAATACCTATTATACTGCTAAGCGTGCAACAGATAAAAAAATTTAAACGGCTCCCCACATTCTCCAACCGCCAACCATTTAGAGCTTCTAGTGATAATGTTGTGTATAGATGCCGAGGACCCGGGACGTGTTTCCGCAGTTTGAAGCATTTTTCCATTAGTAAAACAGCCTCGTCATTGCAGCCTTGGGCCCTTAACGTAAATGCGAGATTGTTCATGCTGGTCAGCGTGTTTGGATGCCCGTCCCCAAGCACCTTCTTTCTCGTCTCCATCACTTGCACCTCCAGCTCTTTGGCCTCCTTCCACCGCCCCTGATTCCAAAATGTCGACGCCAGGTTTTGTTGTTCGATGCCGACACCAGCACCTTGCCGTCTAGCAAGACGGTCACTGCCTTGACCCAACCCGGATAGCCCTCGAGCATCTGCAGCCATGCACTCCGACTGTTTTCCACTTTAAGGAATCTTATCTATCGAGACGCCTCTTCTGCAAATTGCTTCTTCAAAACCGACCGGGGCTGGCCAGGATAGCTCCACGCGATAATATTCGTCCTGCTGTCTTCACTTGATCTGAACTTTTGTGAATTGGCAGGTCCCGCAGCGGTATGTCCCGCACGATGGGCATGAAGCCGTTTGATGGGGTATGGAGGAGTATCCACAGGCGCACTACGCAAGTCAGTACAGCACATCAGGCAGTCACAATAGCGGAGCACGTACGCACGTCCAATGGTATGTATGTCTCTTTTTCCCCCCCTGGTAAGAGTCAGAAATTACACCTTCTTGGCTGAGCCAGATTCAGAAGAGGAAATCCAAGAAGGACTCACCAATGTCTGTATGGGAACGAAGACCGAAGACCGACGACGGGGAAGCGATGGCGACTGGGAGGGAATGTTTGCCCTCACGTGCATCTCCTGCCTTGCCGTGCAGAGGAGGCATTTGTTAGAGACGAAAGGATATTTTTATAGGCTCCTGACCCCTTTTCAACGCTCATCCGACAAGGACCACAGGCTGCTCGATGCAGGAGCGCATTCCTATGGTTTAACATGCCTGCCGCACGGATCCCCAACAAGACCGGTCCCCTGTTTGATTTTATTGTCTCCCGCAAGGACCACTCCGGCCTCCCCATCTTTTGGCGTCGAGGAATGAAAGGATCTCAGGTCGAGGATACAGCGAAGGAGGACTTCTCCAGTAGAAGTAAGTTTACACGTTGCTGGTCGAAGCGTTAGGGTTCAAAACGCGTAACGCGAAACGTGAATCAATGGGCTTGGCGCTCTCTCGCTTCATTTTCCCGCGCCAACCTCTCTTTTCCAGAACTGGGAATTTGGCCGCCTTCCAGGACGGAACAATCTCCGGCATCCTCAACAACCGCAAGCTAGCCACCAAAGCCCTTAAGATTATGGAACAGACGCAGATCCTAGGGCAATTTAGGGTCAGGGACGATTAGACGAAGTCGAGCACTGGGGGGAGACTACCGTATAAACTTGACACGATGGCGAAACGCTAGGCAGGGGTTTTCGGGTAACCGGTGGAGCCTTGGTAAGCGGTCAAATAGCAGCCCTTGATTGTTCTGCGACGCAGATGTGACATCCCTGGAAAATTTAGTTAGCGCTGAGCACTAAAACGGTTCAAAGGCCAGTCTTTGACCAGTCCTCTCACCGACCAGCTCAGCTGGCTGCATGCCAGGCTGCTCGCCAAGATGGCTCGATTTCCACTCCAGCCGGTAAGCTCTAGTGACCTTAACTCTCTCCGTTCTACTAAAGTGAAATTAGGACGCAAGAAAATAACAATGAAGGATCTAATTAGTAAGGGGGCCTCATACAAACCTCCTCCTGCTCGAAAATTAGATAACAATGTGCGTTCTAAGAGGAAGCTTGAGATTATTAACTACCTCCTTCACTACCGGATTGAGGAGCCTGATGTACGCCTTGGCCTTAAACAGAAGCAGCGTTGCCTCCAAGGCCTCTCTTAGGATGGTTTTTATAGGCCTCCTACAGCTAAGGAGACCTTAGAGCACTTTAAAGTACCCGAGAGGACTATTAATAATATATGGTATAACTGGGTTAAGATTATGGGCCTTAGTTGGAGTGGACGACGCGACGCATTAAGCGTGAAAGGTGAAAAGCTACCCATCATTGAGCTTGCTTTATTTGGACAGTTTATTGAGTGGAGGCAGTTAGGACGGAAGGTATCTCGGTTCTGGTTGCAACGGAGGGCGAAGCTGCTGTACTGGACGATTGTCGGCGTTGACCCTAACTTGCCTGGTGAAGTAAGTATTTGCTAGTAAGCAGTATAGCTTTAAGTTTTTAAATGGCTGGTTTTAAGGCTTCTGCCGTCGATGGGATATCACGTGGAGGCGCCTCACCCATGCTGCTCAGCAGCTACCAACCTACTATCTCGAGTATGTGAATCGGTTTCTGAGGTTTATTCGCCGTAATTTGATTGTTTAGACTGGTTGCTATACGTTTTGGCGCTTCAAGCTGTCTTTAATCATTAATATGGACGAAGTACCTATACCGTTTGAGTTCTTTGATGGCTATACCTACCACCTTAAAGGTGAACGTACGATAAGTGGTACTATACATAATAGTAGCTGGTCTAAGCGTCAGGCAACTTTAATCTTATATATCTTTGCTGACGGGCACTGATGTTATTGGATTGGAGGGCATTTGGATTGGACTGGCGTGGATCGTATTTGGATGGGGTGGATCCGGTGCCTCAAATATTTGGATTGGATTGGATCGATTCGCTGTAGGCTCCTGGAGCTCCAATGACTTAACCCAACTGGGCAAAGGCTAAACTCGATTAGACAGGTAGCGACTCAAGCGAATTTGTTGTAGCAGCACCAAGCACCAGTACACGCGTCTGTCATACCGCGTAATGCTACAAGGACGATGTTTCCTAATAAAATTCTTTGGGAAAACGCGTCACGCACATCTATTGAAGTACTCTCGATATGGCAGACATGCCCATACGGTCCACTTATCAGTAACACCATGACGATCAAAAGCTACTTCAGCGGCTGCTCTAAGGCCACAGATACCGACAGAATTATTCTTGCCCCATCATCTATCAGCCCTCGCCGAAATGACGTCGCCGATGACACGTTGATCGAGCCCGACGAGTTTAAACTGAATGGGAAGCAGTATGTCCGCTGCCGCGTTTTGGCGAAGCCCCAGAAGCATAATAGGAAGAGGACGTCCATTGTTTGGATGTATGGTGAGGATATCCAGTTCAAGCAGGATCCGACGAAGAGGTTCTGGTACTGTTACTTATGCGAACAAAAACATCACCAGCAAGAGCTTCCAACATCCGGAAACGGTAATACTACTGCCCTAGACCACCTCGAATCAAAACACCAAATTGATAGGAAGACTGGTGAATTCAACCCGAGAAAGAAGGGTTCGTCACAGCCATCAATCATTGACTTCAATAATATATCCACCCTTGTATTCAGACGCCGGTTTGACGAATTTAAGGAACTTCTCATTCGGTGGATCGTCTACTGCCATATCGCCTTCTTTCAGATTGAGAATGCCTACTTCCGCGAACTCCTCTTTTACATCTTTCCTGGCCTAACAAAGCTCCTCCCGAAGGCCAGGCTGGTAATT
The DNA here is from genome assembly GCA_003313425.1 of Pseudopyrenochaeta lycopersici. Lineage (NCBI taxonomy): Eukaryota > Fungi > Ascomycota > Dothideomycetes > Pleosporales > Pseudopyrenochaetaceae > Pseudopyrenochaeta > Pseudopyrenochaeta lycopersici. The sequence continues at coordinate 122,161 of NHZP01000041.1, read as the reverse complement.
CGCAGGTGGATTAAAGAGGCGTTTGACGCACGGAAGGAGAGGCTGCGTCTGGACATGGAAGAGGCCCACAGCAATGTGTCGATTTCGTTTAACTTATGGACGTCACCTAATTATCTGGCCATACTCGGTTGTGTCGCTCACTTCATCGACAAAAAGGGCAAGCGACGAACAGCTGTTCTTGCGCTTCGTGAACTCGCTGGCGAACATTCAGGCGAGAATATGGCGGATGTCCTCCTCCATATATTCGACGACTATAAGATTAGTGGCCGAATTAGGTACTTTATGGCAGATAACGCGAGTTCAAATAATACCTGCGTTGACCTGGTCCTTCAAGCTCTTTATCCAAATATGAGTAAAAAGCAGCGCCTACGACGACGTCTTCGGTGTTTTGGCCATATTGCCAACCTCTGCGCGCAGGCTTTTATCATCGGAAAGGACGCAGAGAAGATTTGCAGGGACCTTGAAGCTGCATATCGCGAAGGGGATTTGAAGCGAATTGGTGAGCTCTGGAGGAAGCGCGGTGCGATAGGAAGGCTCCACAATGTCGTACGATATATTCGGGCCAGTCCTCAACGTCGTCAGTTCTTTAGATCAATTAAGATTGGCGGTGATCTAGCTGCATTTGATGGATTAGAGGTGAGTTCCTTCGGCCACAACCCGCAGTTAAGGATGTTAGTAAGGTACTAATGCTACTTTCTTTATAGGTTATTCAGAGCCAGTCCACGCGTTGGAACTCATACTTTCTGTCTATCGGACGCGCCCTTAACGTTAAAGAACGTATTCAGCTCTTTTGTGATCAATACGAGCCTCCGTCAGGCACAAAAGATGTCCTAGACGACCGCCTAACCCCACGGCAATAGGACGAACTCGGCCACCTCCATGACCAACTTAAGACGTTCTACGAGGCTACCCTAATGAATGAAGGGAAGCAGTGGACTCTTGCGGATCATTTTCAGTCGTTGGACTGGCTAATTGATGAAATCCAAATTGCCCGACAGAAATTCGAACAGCTTGCCAAAGACGCCCTTCGAAAGCGTGGCCATAGTCAGGATAAGCTGAACGAAGCTGACGACTACAATTGGCTTGCCGCTGCTGCTGAAGTTGCCTGGCAGAAATGCGAGCAGTACTACAACAAGGCCGACGAATCACCGGCTTACTACGCCGCTATTTCGTTAAATCCAACTCTCAAGAACCAATGGTACCATCAAGTCTGGAATGGGAACAACGATAAGCAGCCCTGGATTCAAACGGCCGTTGATGCTGTCAGGGAGTTCTGGGTTGACGAATATAGAGGCAAGTTCGCTGGAGGCGTCCCTACTCCTAACCACGTATCCAAGGCCCCAGTTTTGAAGGAGAAATCGTTCAGTTCTATTAGGAATCACAAGCGTCTAAAACTATGTCACCTAGAACTGGAATCCGATCTTGATGTACCTGCAATTGACCACTACAACGAGTTTATCAGTACTGATGTTATACGCCTCAACGACGACGAAGAATTCGACCTTATTCAGTACTGGAACGAGCGTTATCACTCGCAAACGGACTTAGCCCGTATGGCCCTTGACATATTGGCCGTGCCTCCCATGTCAGATGATTGCGAACGCCCATTCAGCAGTGCTAAGCTCCTCCTTACGGATCGTCGTTCACGACTCCAGATGGATATAATTGAGGCGAGCGAATGCCTGCGGGCTTGGTATGGACGCCCTGAGCGCCACGCTTTCGATAACTCTGAGATAGGTTCGATGGAAGGCGAGACAGGTGGTGAAGTGACGTCTGGTGGCCAGGGTGCAGAAAGGGGAGAGGGCGTTGAGGAGGGTGGCAGCGAGGCGGGTAGCAGTGAGGAAGAGCCCTGTATAATGGAAGAGAAAAGTACTACTGGCGAATTTGATAGGTTTTCCCTATAGAATTTAAATATACAGCATGCATCTCTTACACTTGAATCTGCTTACTAATCGCCGAAAAGGGAAATAATGCTATTGGATCCATATTGGAGAACCAGGAGCCTATAGGCCTTACCTTCTGGACTGGATTGGATCGAACCTCGGATCCAGCTCCAATCCAATCCAATAACATCACTGCTGACAGGGTACCTCGGTTGAAGCCAAAGCTGATCTTTTACGGTGCGCCAGGCGGACAGATTTGGCAGCAAGAGCACTAACTTTGGAACTCTCGTGTCACTGTAGAGCTATTAGCGTTAGCTTATAATAATGAGGGGCTACTAGTTAATTGGATAGAGCAAGAGCTATTTGAGCAGCTTAGTGGTGAGGAGAGCTTACTAGTGATGGACTCTGCAAGTTTCCATAAAACTGAGTAAGTAAAGCGGCTGCTCCGGAAAAATCGAGTTACGCTGGCAGTTATCCCTCCAGGATGTACAGGACTGCTTCAACCACTAGATGTTGCTATCAATAAAGCTTTCAAAGCATTGTTGAGGTCTCACCTTGAGCACATCCTAGAGGCTGAGGTAGCTGGTGAGTTGAGCGACCGAGCTGCAGTCTCTGCTAGACGAATAGCAGTAACTAGAGCAGTCGGGAGGCCTGGGATGACCTTTGTGACAATAAACGGCAGCTAGTCGTGCAATCCTTTGTCTATACAGGCATCGCAGTAAGCCCTACTGGTTCGGAGGACCATCTGATCACTATCAAGGATTTTGAAGGCAAGGTTGACTTTACTGGATGGGAGGGTGAGGGTGAGGGTGAGGTTAATGAGGCTGCTGCAAACATAAAATTAGAGGAGTCTGACGATAGCTTCAGCTGGAGCTTACCTGAGGATGAGGGCGATCTTCTAGCTCGTTAAAAGCACCTATATTAGTTAGAAACTGTTCTAAATTTGAGGCAACTCTGCAGGCAGAGGAGCCTACGAGGGACAAGCCAGCTTAGGAAGCAAGATCTCATCGAGAGTTTGCTTGAGGCTGACGCAGCAGGCATGTCTGCGGCCAACCCAATCCTCGTTGATCTGCTCGCAAATGAAGCTCTATAACTAGAAAATACTAGCTGGTCTTCCTGCGAGATCGTGACCTTGAGGAGGCAAAGAGGCAAGCGATGGAGAGGTGTCCAAAAAAGGCGAGGTAGTGGTGGTAATAGTAGTAGTAGTGAGGGTGGTAGTGAGGGTGGTAGTGGTAGAGCTCAAGCTTAGTGGTGGAGTTCTTGAACTTTCCATCGTCTATTTCCTAACTAGGCTTAGTACTGCGCTGCTACCAAGCAGACAGCTTTACTATAAGGCAATAGTACAGTGTTCAAGCAGTACACCTATTTTATATGGTAATCGCCTATAAAACTGTCCTGGCTCTCAGCAACAATAGCTATTTGATAGTAACAAGCTGTCAGGTTACCAGCAAGCGCAGGGCACGAGCCACCCTCACCAAATCAACCTCGAAACCTTCCAAAAACTAGGTATCGCAGCAACTCAAGAGTAAAATAAGTTGCAGGCGGACTGGAAATCAGAGTCGATGTTGATTTTGCAGGGGTTCTCATACTAAACTGCATTCGGTGCGATCTAAGATCCTCCGGCTGTCTCCGACCCTTGTCTAGCGTTTCGCCAGCGTGGCAAGTTTATACGGTATAGATATAGCGGACGCGACACACGAGGCAGGCGCCTCTACGAGCCTAGAATCAGAGTGTACATAAGTATAAGAACCATTTGCTATAGGAGCGCGGCGGCAAATATAGACGATGGTTGAAGGAGAAACGGCGGACCTTTAAAGATCCGGGGCGCGTCGGCTGCCTGCCACGTCAGCCAAGCCGGGCATAGCTGCGAGAAAGGTGGCTGAAACAGAGTAAGAGTCAATCAAATCAAATCAATCAGAGGCGCGGGAAGAGCGAAGGAACGAAGGGAGAATGGCAGCACCACCACCACCACCAAACCGTTTCGCACCGCTTTCATCGCCAACGTTGTCACCAGCAGCAAGCCGAAGCAACTCACTGACGCGTTCTGACGCGTCTCAACGATCACGAAGAGTGTTACGACCACTATCTGACACAGTATCACACTGATACATTGGAAGACGTCAGGACACCTATCCATCAACATGGACACACACACAGATCTACCTCCCGTCACAGATAGGTTATGTAATTATGTAGTTTTAGCTGGGAGTGGGGCTATATAGAGCCGAAGACTCTGCACAGCCAACGGGAATTCATCATCATCATCATCATCATCATCATCATCAATCAATCAACCTCTCCTTCCGGCTCCGCCACCTCACAAGCTCAGCCGATGGCACCTACACGTCGTGCGCCCCAGCCCGCTTAAGAGCCTCCACCACCGGGTTGTTTCCCTGCTCGCAGCACATCTCGAGCGGGGCCAAGTTGCCGGTCTCCACGCTTGTTTGCGTCCGCCCCTGCCTCGAGCAGGGCCTTAACGAAAGTCAAATACAAGATACGTAAATGGGTATACCGGCTCAACATATCTCGTGAATCGTGGTATTCGTGAATAGTCGTAATGCTTCGGTGCACGACCGTGCCAGTATCGAGCATGAATAGGATCAAATAATTAGAAACAAATGAGTGGAACCAGGGCGGTCTGCAGATGCAACACACAATCCGAAGAATGTGAAACCTCAAACCTCTAGTTCAATGACTTCTAAAATCGTTAACTTTGCATCTACAGTAAACTCTGCAGCGCTTACCGTTTGCCTGAGCTCCAAGTCTAGGTCGCCTCCTGCGAATTATCCACAACCGGGCCAGTATTCTCTTCATAGAACTGGCACCGTTAAAGGCGAAAGCAAGGAGTCTGACAGCACCCATCACTACGATAATACAGATCACGAACGTCTTCGAGTTTCGTTCGAAGGAGAATATGTCTCGCTGTGTACTAAAATATGCCAGAACAAGGGCGACAGGAGCTATGATTTGACTGATCTAGGTCTAGTTAGCAGTTTCCTCGACGCTCATATAGGTGCGAACTAGACCTCTAGACCTAGCAGCGCCGTCCGGTTCGTCATCTGAGCTGCTTCATGATTGGCCAGAGTGATCTCGGTGGTCTTCAAATTCAGTCGATGACTGTCGCAGCTAAGCAAACTCGTTTGTAGGTTGAGGTCATGTGTTCGGCGGTTCAGTTCGTGGCTCTCAAAGTTCAAACGATTGCTTTCGAGGCCCATATGGAGTTGGAGCTGCGCGGTATTAGATTGCGATGCAGTGCTTCAGTTGAGCGCAGTGGACCTACGATTTTGCTCGACTTCGCGCACGACTCATCTAAATGTTGTAGGTTTTGTTCAAGATCTTCCAAGTCTTGGAACGATTCTTTGACACTTTCAAGCAACCGTCTAGGAAGGTCAGTCATGTTGGAAAAATAGTAAATATCCCCTCCGGGAGAGCTGAATCTGTCCCACGCTCTCATTGTCGTCGAAAGGCGCCATTGAAGCTTCCTTAGAACCTCCAAGGCTTGTACAGTCCAATCGAAGGCCAGTTTGATTTCCCTGGGGTGGCCCGCTGATTGTCCTTGAGAAAGGGTGAAAGGGTGGTTGGTCCTCTAGCATTCTATTAGCCTTCGGTCTGCGAGAACAGGGATGTCAATAAACCCAAATCATACATATTGATCTATGCTCTTTTCTGCTTGCCGCACGAGGAATCGCCACTCTTCGAGGACCTGGCGCATCCGGATATCAACGATACGGAGGAAGTATGTCCTTGCATCCCACGTTGGAAGGTTAGCGACAATTGTCTCTTCAATGCCACAATCACCAATTGGATCTATAGAGATGTCATCCTCAATGCCATCGCCGTTGCCATTATTGCCGTCTTCTGGCTCGTCTTCGTTTTCAGGACCAGTGATATCCTCAAGCCGGGTATCGACGAAGGCGTATGCGGCCCAAGTTTGGTTATCGGAGCCGCACATAACCAAGGATATTTGCGCTTCTCGAATACCAAATTTGTATCCTTCATATCTTCCAGGTAGGTTGATGCCTAGGAAGGAGACGTCGATCAGATTCCTTTGGAGGCCGATTGGACCTGGAGGGAGATATATTGGCCTCAGAGCCAGATATGGAAGCTGGAATTGCAATCGAAATATAGGGAATCTAAATGGTACGATTTTGACCCTAATTGCGGTCTGTAGGGCGATGTGTCTCCAAATAGCGTCCCGAAGCATCTCTACCTGGTGTCTGGAAGCGGTTCGTGCAATAGCGAGGATGTAATCTGGATCAAGGTCTGCCACATACACTAGGCGTCGATCTGCGTCTGGCAGATGCTCCAAGTCATAACGCTTCTCTCTTAACGACGCAAGAAGCTGGTTCGCGTTGAGCCGGTTCGGATACTCTCTAGAACGTCCGGTGGATACTTCTCTATCGTCGAGCCAGGCTTTTCTCGTTTCCAGAGCTGGTTCATCTCGCTGAAGGTCATCGCAGAGAGACATCTTGCCGTTACAAAGCTCTCTCACTTCTTCCAGTCGGCTGGAGGGTATCGGTCCCTCGTAGTCTCGTAAAAAGATCACCAAGTCACTTCCATCTGCATTAAACTCTTCCTTCTGAACCTCGACGTAACAATCATCTTCCCGAAAATTGCGACGCGCGGAGAACAGCGGATCCCACTCTTTGACGATTTCGTCAAGGGCTGGAAGCCTGCGTCGATTTTTCATGGCTCTGACGCTTAGGTCTTCGGTCTGCGCTGTGCAGAATGAAATTTGTACTTGCTTTGAAGCTTCTGAACCGCTGTTCCGCTACAGGGTGAGCACGGCCGCCTGATCGAAGTTACGTGCCAGAATGTTCAGGACTGCGATGACGAGTACCAGGACAGGATGGAGCGTGAGTTGGGTGGAGGTTCGCCTACAATAGTAATATTCGTGTTCCGCAGCTCTTTCACGTGGTTGGAGAAACGCCGATGCAGAGCAAATCTAGGAACAGGAGCTTCATACTCGTTTTAACCGCCCGTGAGGCTCTGATTGTACGGGTTGAGAGGAAATGCAACGGAGCGAGACAAGGAACTGCGTGTACTAGACGCAGAGGTTGAGAATACAATAGACTAATAGAGAGCTACGAGGGGATGATGGGAATCTTTCACGTGATCCATCTTCTCTGCGCAGCGGTCAGTCTACACAGTCTTTCATAAGACAAGATTTCGAGGAAGTCTACCTCGAGAGTATACTAGCATCCTACAGGTGTCAAGTAATACAAACGCCCTCATGAGGTCGTATTGCCTTGTAGTAGGCGTACCAGCGGAGCCCCAAAGCAAATTTCCATATCGATGGTCGATATCTCTAGGCGTTCCAAGCATATCTCTTATTTGCTGGGTCGAATGTGAGGCGTAGAACTTACCAATCGCATCTCGAAACTGAAGTACTAAATTATAAGAAACGGAGCATGCTTCAGCCTTGTCTGAGCGTTGGGCCCGTATGCATGGTGCAGGTGTTGAATAACTTGGGTGAAAGGACTGCCAACTCATAGTGCATCCACATTGCGGCTATTGGCGGCAATGCATCAGACTGGCACCCGTCATTGGAAATTCAACCACGTCCCATTTCATGTGACCTTTGTGGCTCGTACTAGGCATCCATGCGGCCTAGATTTGCGCAATCCAAGTCTAAAAAGCGGTTTACTTATTTACAGCCTGGAATGACGTCTCGGCAGATTCAGCCATAAGCCCAAGGGGATGGTAATTGGTATGCAGCAACTAAAAGCTGAGTTGCCTGTTATGTCCAACTATTTGAAGCCACGTCCACTGCGTCTCGTGGACTATTTAGATGTAAGACTAGTTTTACGCTTAGCTAGCATTGCATCGGTGACGGTGATGTGGCGGAAGGTGCCTTACCGGATTGCGAAGATCAGTTGTTGGCTTGGGCACTACTCGGAATGGACCGAAGTGCAAATGCGCATTGTTGACGTCTACTTTCCTGCGACGCTCCCATGACCCGTCCAATACAGTTAAAAGTGCCTGCGTTTGAATACCTTTCGCCGTCATGGGAACGAGCATGGCAGCTGACAGCCGCCACTCTACGAGATAACTCGGACCGCAACTGCCTATGAGAAAGAAAGTGCTTGGATATGGGCATCCGGACACGCTGGCAGCCATGGGTAACCTCGCATTCACAATCAAATCGCAAAGCCGCAACCAGAAGGTCTTGATGCTCATGCGAGCATGCTTTCCAACGCGGAAATGGATCCTTGGCCGTCATCATCCTGACACAGAGACGACACTTGAAGCTTTGAACGAGTGGCAGATGGAGAACACAGAAATGCAGCTTTGATGCTGCTCTAATTGTAGATACAGGGCCGGTGCAAATGTGGAATGGATCGAGTTGCGTAAGCATGCTCATGAGCGATGGTACGGTAATGAAAGTGATTTGGCGCCAGATATCGCCACCAGCTGCAGGGAGGAGGCCGACCCGCTCCGGCCATAGGGTTGTGAGTGCCACCTTGCATTTGAAATGGAGAGATGGCAGTGAAGTTGAATGTTTGTACGGAGTTAGTTGGTGTCGCATAATGATAGTGTTGTGGCGAATAAGCACAGCCGCATTTACAAGCCACAGTTTCCCCACCTTTTGCACTAGAGCTGAAAGTAGGTTAGCGCATAAGGTTGCTGAGTCAACAGCGTTCAGACCTTTTATCCTCCAGCCGCTCTTCACCATCAACGTCCAACTTTATGATACCGGCCCTTCCTACGGCGTGACATACGGCTATGTCAATATCTCGAATAGTTGTGAAGGAACATCAGCATACCACGCCGCCCTCGAGTTTCGTCGACGCGCCTTGGACGCCTCCGCCAACTGACGAGAAAGCCTTCAAGCAAGCCCCCCGAGTTATCGCGCTTTTCAAGGATATTGAGGCTGGCAGACATATCAGCGATCAACTGTGGACAGAGTTTTAACTTGCTGGAGGAGAGTACGATGAGATAAGGCGCTAGCTAAGACGAAACGAGTCTCTATTTGACTTCGTTAAAGACAAGATACGGTCCGTGTGCTGAAGAATTGGTAGAGGCGGTAGCTAATAATGAGGATGATACAGATATGACTATTGCGGAGAAAGCCACCGACTTTTCGTTCGGATGCGGACTGGCGTACATAAGCTCTTTATTAATGGTGTTGAAGACGCGATTTGAAGCTAGCTGAAAACGACTCGCAGTGGAGGTGATAAGGCAGCGTTCTTCGCGCAGAAAGTACGGCCGGCCTGATCTACTGAAATATACTTCCTAGGCGACAATGCTCCACCCGGTACTGGGTCGAAATATGAGCCGGATGCGTCTTTTTGGTATAAAGATGTACGATATCCTAGGGTTATAATTGAAGTAGCATATTCGCAGAAGAATAAGAGGTTAGCTTGGCTAGCCGAGGACTATCTTCTGGATTCGAACGCTAGCGTGCAAGTTGTTGTTGGCCTGGACATTAAATACGGTAGGAAGGGCTCGCGGAAGGCAACGTTATTAGTGTGGCGGACTCATGTGGTTATTGCTCCTGAAGGGAATGAGTTGAGAGTGGTTTAAGAAGTTGCGGATGAGGTAAATTCTCTTCTATGATAATACTATATCTTTTTTACCTGACATTCTTCCTAGGCGTTCCGCGATGATTAAGGAAATCTAACTGATCTTCTAGGCTTGCGGCTTTAGCTGAACGATTTTGCTTATGAAGAACTTGCACAGAATGAGCTCGGAAAGGATAACTGAGAAGTAGTCGTTTCTGCGCACTAACTCTGCGAATACCTCGATGCGGCGGAGACTATGGTAGGACGGCTGGATTTGCTTAGCGAGTATGCAATTGCTTGGACTTAAGAAGCGGAAACGATTAGAGATACCCCCCCCCCCCACCAAATCACTTCTAGTGATGAGGCGAGGTATGTTAAGCAGGAGGAGAGAGCTGCGAAGCGTATGGAGCAGGATGATTTCGATTATGCAGATGTGCCAATCAAGAGCTCGCCAGAATGAAAGCAAATACGTTAGTTGCAGCTAGTGACTATTCCCGACACGTTCGCGTTTTTATGCTCTAAATTACACGGTTACGTCTCATACAGAAGCCGCAACGTCAGCCAACGCTTCCGGCGCAAGTGCAAGAGGCGTTGAGATTGTCTGAAAGATATGATATTTGAGGTTGTGGTGGTTGCTGCTACCTAGCTAGCCGTGGAGCCCAGATTTAGCTCCCGCAGTGGGGTCTAGACCAGATCGCTTTCGGTTTCAGAGCTCTAACCTATTATAGGAAAGTCTAGCTCGAAGACCTATGGCACGTGCGATATCGCTGGTAAGCTCTCAGCGGCAACCACGCATACTCCAACCCCATTCTTCAAAGGGTTCAACGCTTCTCACACAACTTGTGCGAGAGGCGTTATTTTCTAGCATCGACGAAGAAAGAGTTTGGGAATGGGTGTTGTTGCCACCAGATAGCACTAGTGTGGTGGGCGCCAAGAGATTTCGAGCGCGATCTCCGCCAAGTTGCCCTTTTTTCCCACAATACGGAGCGCATCGAATTTCCGAAAGCCGAACGGAGGGCGCAGTTGGGAATGTGACTCACGAAATTTATGGAAGCAGGCTTGCTACAGTAATATCTCCACGGTCTGTGTGTCCCAGCACTTCGCATATTCTTCGTCGCTTCTGAACAACGACCGTCCCAAAATGAGCGTATCAGAGACCCAGTCCAGTCCTTCAAAACCAAGAATCCAGGCCCTCATTAACGCCGCAACCACCACAATCAACTCTATCCCTGTCTCCGATACCTACAGCGTTGCCTCCGCAGCCCTATCCTCAGACGGTCGCATCTTTACAGGGGTAAACGCCTTCCATTTCACAGGTGGTCCCTGTGCCGAATTTGTCGCGCTCGGCAACGCCGCTGCTAACGGTGCAGCGGACAAATTGACTCATATAGTTGCCGTAGGAAACGAGAATAGGGGTGTGATTCCGCCTTGTGGTAAATGTAGGCAGATGTTGTTGGATCTGTGTCCGGGGATTCGAGTTATTATAATGGACGCGGATCAGGATGAAACTGAGGAAGGAATGGAAGGATTGAAGGCTGTGCCAAATTGCGAGCTGTTACCGGGGGCCTATAGGATTGCCGATTATCTACGGGAGGCTATAGGAAGGTAGTAGTTTGGTGTGGAGGCAATTTTGGAAGGGTTGTAAAATTTCAGAATGATGTGGAAACTGATTTGGTCGAGATTTGGCCTGTTATTTCAATGCTACAGAATCTTTCGAAAGGGTACTCGAACGAAACTATTATATCGGAATCTTCGACCCGAACGATACTGGTCATATTCAAGAGGACTCTTGTGACGCGTCCAATTGACCGTTCCAGTTGGACATCACGATCGCTTAGAAAATTTCACGAAGCTCTCAGCTATTCCTATACCATACGACTCTACCGCCACGAAGATCTAAATGGCTGTGCCAGGTGAGGTGAAAAGGATGGGGTCGCAAAGACCCGATGTACGATGGATGATATAGGGAAGAAAAAGGTTAGATTCTCCGCTCAATTGAGCAGGCAGTGAGCGGATTGTTCCTGTTGCCTTCGTCGTATCCTCCGGTTTCCACACAACACATCTGTCAGTCCTCCCAAAGCCACATCATCCACCAAGGCCTTTTTGGCTTTGGTATTATTGCGTTGTCTTCCAAAGCATCATTCTACTCCCCATAGCCCTCGCTCAACAGGACGTTGTTTTCTTTGCGATGGGCTTCTTTAGTCGGGGCTTATTGTTCCTTGCTGCCCTTCTGCTGTGGCGAACGACGGCTCATGCTAGTATCCGTAGATTGAAGCGGGCGACGTCGCTTCGGTTGTGGTGCCCGTTGGAATGGGCTACGAGCGCGTTTTTGGGACGGACAAAGAGGTTGGGGCTAGGGTGGCTGGTTGGCGAGCCATTCGCGAATGACGGCGGAGCTAAACGTTAGGGGAGTGTGCGGGCACTAGATGCTGCTAGAGTCGCAGCCAGGCGAGGCGCTGGGCATGCGGAGCGAGAGTGGAGAGTGGAGGGTTGCCTGAGGACTACATTGTTCGTTGTTCGAGAATATTGGTGTGTCGTCGTCTACCGATTATCGCTGGTTGTGGTGCATCTGTTATGGCAACGACGCGCTTAGAGGCACGACGCAAAATATGGCTATAGAATGGGCAGCAATGATCCATTATGATCAATGGTCACGAGTTCAGAAAAGATTCGAGCGTTGAGTGGGGAGGCTAAGAGGGTGAAGAGGAAGTGGAAGATGGAGATCTCATCGCAGTGTTGGTGCCAAGCCGGGACTTCCGCGGCAGAAGTGCCTTACAAGGCTTGGCCCGCCATAATCGATATTCGACCTCAACCTCCATCTCAACTTTGAAAGAATGGCTAGTCAACAACACAACCTCACAAATACCTGCTGCAGTGGCAAGCTGTCACGTGTGTGTGTGTGTTCTATTATGGCTATGCACCCTATGGGTATGGGCCGTTACGATGCGCCAGCTATGTACATTCTGTTATCAAGCACCTGCTCCAGTTCAGAAGCCAACCATGAGACCTGCTGATCGAATATCTAACACTGTGCTCAACATAGGAAATAAGGAAAAAGTGATACGCTACCGTATGCTGTATATAGTTGAAAGTTGATACTAAGCCAGCTTGTTTTCTGGCTTCCCCCATCCGCAGGGCAATTCCGGCGTCGTGCGCCTCTTAATCGGCAGCGCGCTGGCGGAGGTTCATAGGTGGCGGCTCTCTGCCAACTTAGTTCTAGTTAGTTAAAGCGTGGACGTAGGAATTCGTAGCCATTGTCTCCGCCTCTGCCGCAAACCCTCTAGCTAGTGCGGGTCGGCCACCCTCCCTACTAGTGATGGCGAGATGCCTATGGCACGAAGACCGGTAAAGATTGGCTTTTGGCGCTGCCTACATCGATTTAATGATTCGCCACTACTTAACGAAGTGGCGTTTGGCGTTGAAGAAGCGGATTCCGCTCACCGCCTCTACCCTCAGCCTGGCCACTTCGCCGCCTTCTACCCTTCGTTCACGACAAATAACCGCTGCATTATGAGTCTTAAACTTCGCTTAGCACCGTAAGTGAGCACCCCCTCCCAAAACACAGTGTTATCAAAAGATTTTATAGCCAGAAGGCACATCAAACAACACTTGTAGGCTGGATTTCACCTCGGCAAAATTCAATCAGATTGTGCGTCAACTCAGCCGAGACGGGTTATTGACTGGATGGTCAGGGACAAACTATAGTTCGTTGCCCCAGGGAAGGATTCAAACACTTGCTGATAATGGAAATAGAGATTACTATGACGGAAGGCGGTTCAAACACCGCAATGAGGCCAGAGTTGAGCGTAGGAGCACCTCTTTATGCTCAACCTCAACAGCAGTCTTATGAGAGTTTGGAAAGTCTTTGGTGTGTTCATTTCGCCCATCCAATCAATATCTGAAGTCATTCACTGTGCTCCAAAGGAAAAACGTATTGACTTCTGAATGTAGGGAAAGGTTCGTTGCCATCCCTCTCCAAGTGACCGAACAGCACGGGTATATCGGACCTGAGAGCACGGAGTTAGGGCCCTCTTTGGGAAACAACTCCAGCCTCTGTTCGTCTTGCTTGAATCTGAACCTTGAGACTGTCTTCAACAACCCTCAGCTAATCAAAAAGCGCATCGGTAAGCGCATTGCCACATTTCAACTACCACCCGCTTCGGCCAACAATGGGTGTGGGTTCTGCGCGGTGCTTTCTGCCATTCAACTAGCCTGGAATAGAACACAGGATATGACAACACACACCTTTCATCTATTTGCGTTCTCTAGCCGCAGGACATATCGATATGGCTATGCCCCTCTTTCAAACCGAATACAGCTTGACTGCGTTTTACTTGGTCTGGTGCCGGCGGGCTCCTCCGATAAGCCTTTCCAAAACAAAAATCTCCATGACGTTGTGCGGAGACTTGGTTATATTGGAGTATTGCCACCTAATACGCATGACGAAAGAGCAGGACCGAGATCGCGCTTGATAGGAAGCCAAGTAAATATGAACGTCCTCAAGAGCTGGATAAACCATTGTAAAAATTCCCATCGCGGCCATTTTACATCTGGTCGCCATAGTCTAAGCGCTTTCTCTCCATGTCCGTGTTTCCAATTAATCGACTGCCAAACCCGATGCCTTACCTTTACATACCAGTTCGGTCACTACTCTGTGAAGTATATTGCTCTCAGCTATGTTTGGGGGTCGACTACACATGTGGAATCCAAAACAGACAATGGAAGTGGTCCTGAACTCCCCGTCAAGTTGCCTGAAGTTGTTGAAGATGCAATAACGGTTACCTTGGGTCTTGGATTCCAATTCCTATGGGTTGACAGATACTGTATCCCTCAGGATAATCACACGGTTAGAAATTCCCAGATTGCAAGAATGGCCGAAATATATAAATCTGCGGAAGTTACCGTTTTTGCTACAGCTGGTAACGATTCATCGTATGGATTGCCCGGCGTGGGAAGTAGGGAACGTGTTACGCAGCCAGCAGTCAACGTTGCTGGCCGCACAATTGTATGGACATTTCAAGATCCAAACCACTTGATCCAAAGTTCCAAATGGATGACGCGAGGTTGGACATATCAAGAAGCAATTCTCTCTTCACGACGACTATTTTTCACCGATGAGCAGGTCTACTTCGAATGCGATAGTATGCACTGTTGTGAAGCATTAGATGACTCCCCGGAAATCTTTGAGAGTCAGCGTAAGGCAGGCAATTACAAAGGAAATACTATATTTGGAGGTATACGTCAAGAACCCGAGGATATATGGTCCCACATTTCAGCCTACACAGTTCGCCAACTAACATATAGTTCTGACATCTTGAACGGGATGCAAGGAATTTTCCATGAATATGGAACATTTGGTGATGCTATTTTCCATCATTGGGGTATTCCTGTGTCATGGCTGATGGACATCAATCGTTTTCGGAGGGAGTGGTGCACCTCCTTCTTGCGCGGTCTACATTGGATTCCAGCAAGACCGGCGAAACGACGGGTTAATTTTCCAAGCTGGTCCTGGACGGGTTGGGTTGTGGCGGTAAATTCACCTCAGCGTCTATTATGGCTAGAATATGGCGATATCGATATCGGGATCGAATGTGAGGATGGCCAGTTAATCCCCTGGATCGAATGCGAAACCCCTACGAGGCAAGAGCCTGATATTTTGCCAAAGCCGAGACTCTGCTTGTTCAAGAACCTCACGCTCTACATCCATATAGAAACATGGATTATATACCTGAGATTCAGACACGTCTCTAGCGCATCTACCATCGCTTCCATGGTAGAGCCAGGCCTTTACGCGATGGTTGAGAATCTAGGTGGGGCACTCTGCCCTCTAGTTCTTACTAAAGAAATCCAAGACGCTGCAGACATGTACAAAAGATTAGAGACACAGCAATGGGAGTGCGCCGTATTATCCTATACGAAAGTCAAAGGGAGTGGGGACGATGTATACCTCCCATTTGTTATAGTTCTTGAATGGGAAGAAGAAAACGCCGAGAGGATTGGACACGTAGATTTCAGGAACTCGCAGTTTACACAAATGAGCGACCGAGGAACCGAAGTTTTTGGGGGGTTCCATCCGCAGTACACTAAAAGGCGTAAGATCCGACTGGGCTAGTGTGGGAGGAAAACACATTATGACTAGACAGGCTAATGTCAGGCACTTCGCCCCCGCTAGTAGGGAGGTGGCCGACCCGCACTGGCTAGAGGGTTGCGCTGGAGGCGTTGAATTTTTAAGTCTGTGTTAGAAGAGGAAGAGGGTGCGTGGAGTCGCCACCATAAGCATCTATCAAGTCGGTTACTGCCAAGACGTGTTCCACAGGGTACCAGATGTAGGACCCCACTTAAGCCTGAAACTAGTGTCAACTAAGTTAATGTTAGAGCTTGATCCACTGCGGGAACTATAAGCGGGACATTTATGATCGACAGGCACGATCCTGCCTCGAGCGCAGCACTAGCTACAAATACACCATCGGTCTTAGTTGTTGCCTGTTGTTGCCGAGTAACCCAGAACCAACAGCAGGTTGCTTGCGAAAGCGCCAAGGCATTAAATATTACGAAGATTTATGCACTATGCCTCGTTATAGTGAGAAAAGTTATTTCATGTCTAGAGAGCACAAGGGTGTGGGTCAGTTTATAACTTACAAGCCTGAATGCATCTCTCTAGGAGTGAAGACTGCGCCACAGAAGCGAGAGCCACATTGTGTCCTTCATCGGCGTCTCTAGCGAGCTTTTGCAGCACTACTCCTATAAAGTTACCCCAGAACCCACCATTCTCTCTATCCTCCCGTACGTGATCACGTTGCGCTAATATCTTAGCGCTCGAAAGATACCACTCACACTCCTCGTCTTGTAGACTCAAGTAACCAACCTCTGGTCCCAGGATATGCACCGTGTCCCTCTCTTCTAACGCCACTTACGCAAAGTAAACGTGCGTCTCGTATCCTATATTAGTAAAGCAAGGTATCTAGTTCCTATAGTGGGTCTACTTTAGACCTTTATCTGCTACGTTTATGTTAGAACAGTATTTATTTAGGCTTCACTCCCTCTAAAAACCACGGTGTAAATGTCTCCTCTACCTATTTTAACATAACCCTTAACGCGTCTAAAATAGTATAACACCCAATAATATTGGCTGTAGTGCCGATATTGATAGTATTAATAAGATAAATCTCATGCGCTAAGTTGCTGGCAAGATATAACTTCTAGCGGGCATTAGTAACTAAGAGCAGAGGGAGCGTTATGGCTACAGGATCCTGGATGAGCTGGCGCAGGCGGTTGAAGTAGGCCATTGCCCAGACGGAGAGCTGCACTTCCCCGTTCTTACTGCTGCCGTTAGGGGACTTTGTCTTGATGCTGATAACAACGGGTTCGTAACAGAGGGGCGAGTAATTGTAGGGATTGCTAGTGCGCTGAAGTTTGCGGGGAGAAGTAGCGAGACGGTTAATAATATTGGCCGTAGGGATTAGCGGAGGACTAAGAGTAACAGTAAAGTTGATTATCTTCCCCTTCAAAAGCTCGCCGTATTGGTTGTCCGGCACAAGCTCCTTAATAACCCGCGCGGTGGTGATGTTGTAGTACGAGAAGCTAGGGCGACTAAGCACGGCTTGCTTTAGCATCTGGCTGTGCACAAGTTCGTTCTAGCTTAGTTCGTGGAGGTGCTTTGTTTTGCACAACAAAGTGTCGTTCTAAATCTCCCGTATGGCTTTAAATTCGTCCTTTAATTGTTCGTGGGTCTTGCTATTTGGCGTCTTCGCTACGTAGTCCTCTAGGTCGTCTAGATTACCGTTGGCGTCCTGTTTTACCTTAGTCTGGTGAATTGTTAGTTAGGAGACTGTAAGAAGCGTGCTTTGGAGTTATACCTCAATGCCTAGCGGAATGACGCCTTTTGACCGCTGAGCTAGCGCTTGAATCGCCTTGTATAGTGTTCTCACGTCTTGCGGGACGTCCGTACTTAACGTCGCTATCTTGCAGACTACGGGCTTCTTGGCGATGTGAAGATTGACCATGCGGCGCGTTAGGCTGCGCGACCGCTTTGAAGTTGTTGATTCGTGGGTCGACTTAACCTCGACGTCTTCGACATCCTCTGCGTCCTCATCTGCGTGCTCCTCAGACACGCTAGGCGTTAAGACCGGCGCTGGCTTTGTGTGCAGGTCTGGGATTGGCAGCGCTAGAGGAGCCGCGCGCTTCTAACGAGTTAGTCGTGGCGTCGCATTAGGGTCCATAACATGCTGCGTTGTGAGTAAAACATGCTCCTTTGTTGTAATCTGCGCCTTGCCTACTGTCCTAGTCTGCCTGCTCGACTTCCTTGTTAGCGACCGCGAGTCCTGCGACATTACGTGCACTAGTGCGTTAAGTGCTCGCTGTCGCTTTTAGTTTGGCAGATCAATCTTAGAGAGCGCAGCGCGTCGTCGTTTCGGCCGCGCGAAGGATGTGTATGTGGAGTGAGGCGGAAAGGCGAGGTAGGCCTCGGGTGCGGGGCGCCTTTGAGGCTTCCGCAGATACTCAGCAGGGATTTTAGGGTTGGGTGGTGGCTCCAAATCGCCGCCCGCAGCGTAGACCTCAGCTAGCCATGCGTTCGCGCAGGCCATGGGCGCAATGATAGAAAGGGAGAGTGACGGGTGTGGATGCGTGGGGAGTAATATGCGGGTGGCAAGATGGACAGCGACGGAGGAGTCGTTATTGTGATGTGCATGTATAGGCAGCTGGTTGCTGGGTCAGCCACGTTCGGGCCCGTGCCCAAGCTTCCAGCCTTATCGTCAATCATCTATCCTTCGCAACAACTACCCAACAACTACCCAACATCACACTCTTCTATCACACTAAGACAGAGTTGCGACCCAACCATACGCCTAAGCTGCCACTGAGTGTTCTCTATTCTTTCTCTCACATATTTTCCATCATACACAATTGTTGTCTGCCCCTCTAAAGATTGCTCTGGCTGTGACTGAAGGCTCTGCTCGAACCTTCTTGGCACCCACTTCCACTTAATTACCACATGAAATGCCACTAAAGAGCAACACCCACTCCAAACTGTTTCTTCATCTACGCCTAAGATTGCCGCTCAACGTGTGTGTGTGTGTGTGTGTGAGAGAGAGAGAGAGAGAGAGAGTTCTATTATGGCCATGCACCCTGAGGGTATGGGCCGTTACGAAGGCCCAGCTATATGCATCCTACCGCACTACACTTTCTCCATTTCAGAAGCCAACCGTAAGACCTGCTTATGACAACATACAAGGCAGGAAAATTGAAGCACATACTCCAGGATAGTAATCGTGAGTGGGTAACTACTATAGCTTGCATCTGTGCTGATGGTACTGCCCTCACGCCTGCTCTCATCTACCAAGCTCAATCAGGTCAGATCCAAGATACGTGGTTACAAGACTTTGAGCCTCAGCATTATAAAGCCTTCTTTACCTCCTCACTAAATGGATGGACGAGCAACCAGCTAGGCCTAGCATGGCTCAAACAGGTGTTTGATCGCGAGACAAGAGTGAAGGCTAGGCAATCTTGGAGGCTGCTCATCCTTGACGGCCATAGATCTCATGTATCCATAGATTTTATAGACTACTGCGACAAGAACAAGATTCTCCTTGCTATCTATCCTCCTCACTCAACCCACACGCTTCAGCCGCTTAACGTCTGCATGTTTGCGCCTCTCGCAGCTGCTTACTGTCATAAGCTATCTAGCTTCATAGAAAGGACAGGCCACTATCCAACAGATCATGGAGATGCAAGAAAAGGTAGGATCAATTCTCTATCCGGCAGTCGTCACAAGGCCAGATATCTCCTTTGCAGCCAGCCAGTTAGGTCAGTTCACACTAAACCCATCGCCAGAGCACCTGCGGTATGCAAATCGAGTACTCTCCTATCTACAGACCACAAAGTACTATGCCATCGAGTTCTCAGACCCTGCGGCCAACAACGCCCTGGATGTAGAGAAAGATGATGAAGTGCTGTTGGTGTCGAGCGATGCGTCATTCGCGGATGATACAGAGACTCGAAAATCCACCCAGGGTTACCTGATGAGGTTGTTTAATGGACCGATCATGTGGCAGTCCTCCAAACAGAAGACTGTAACCACGTCAACAACTGAAGCTGAGCTTTTATCGCTGTCTCATACAGCGAGGGAGACAATTGCCCTATATCGACTATTCGCCAACATTGAATTTGACCCAGAACACCTGCCCAGCATACTCTGTGATAATCAACAAACGGTGGGCCTGATCCAGAAGGAACGACCACAACTGACGTCAAAACTTAAACATGTCGACATACACAACCTCTGGCTTAGACAGATCCATCAAGAAGGCAAAATAAAGGTATAGTGGGTACCAACAACTAGCATGCCGGCGGATGGTTTTACCAAACCACTCTCAACAGAAAAGCACTCGCAATTCATGAAGCAATTGGGTCTGGTTGACATATCAGCACAGGTAAACCCTGGTTACGTGGATATGGAATACAGCACAGATATCCAGACTTCATCTGATACGGAGTGAAATCTGGGGGGGTGTGTCTCACGCCATTGGCCAAGGGCAGTAGTTTGCTTAGCAGTCCACGTGATGTCTTCATAAAAGACTTAGAGACTTGTGCCATCTCTTCTGAACAGACGACACACATTGTCGTACACACAAATACAATCACACAAAAACCATCTTAACTTTGTGCCTCGTATCCCAATCATTTTCACTGTTCGGTTAACACCTACAGTGCAACACTTCCTCTTCAACAATCCGAAAGTTTTTAACGCCTCCACGACAAGGGTGTGGTCGGTGAGAGCCTCTGGCACAAGGGTGTGGCCATAGTGGGTCGGCCGTCCTCCCTGCTAGCGTCACTAAGGTGTTCGTTGACCTTTCAAGGTTGTCCAGCGCAGCATGGCAGCCTTACTGCGCCACATTGTGGGCTAAGTAATCAGCTACGTCCCGTCCGGGCTGAGGTTGCTTAACCCTCACAAAACTACAACATCGACCACAGCACTCTTACACTGTCTTGCGCCTGGACGCGTCTCTACGGTATGATTCTGCAGCCTTCCTTTCTGTTTGTTCGCTAACCTCTATAGCTAGGACGGATGTGCTTGGTAAACGAGCGACTTGCCCAGCTCGTCTTGTAAGTTAGGCTGCCGCGTTGGCGTTGGGATTCGGCTAAACCCATTGTTACCGCTCGCCCATTGTCCAACCTCATGCGAAACAATGCGTCTTTTGCGATGGAGCAACGCTGGTGATGTCACGCTTACTCAGTTTGGCGACGATGTTATCCCTCCATATGCCATCCTTTCGCATACGTGGGGCCCTGATGCTGATGAGGTCACTTTTGAAGACCTGAAACATGGCACTGGCAAAGATAAACCTGGCTATGAGAAGATCCAGTTCTGTGGAGAACGAGTGAGACAAGACGGCTTGCGATACTTTTGGATTGACACCTGTTGTATCAACAAGGCAAACAAGGCCGAGCTGTCGCATGCTATCAACTCTATGTTTCGTTGGTATCGCAACGCGGCTCGATGTTATGTCTATCTCTCGGATGTTTCAACAGCTAAGCAGAAAGCAAGGGACCGGTCCTCCGAGTTCACCTGGGAACCCGCTTTTCAGAGAAGCCGATGGTTCACTCGGGGTTGGACGCTCCAAGAGCTCCTTGCCCCGAGTTCAGTCGAGTTTTTCTCCCGGGACGGTAATCGACTCGGTGACAAAATCTCACTGCTACAACATGTCCACGAAATAACAGCACTTCCTCTGTCAGCGCTTCAAGGAGGTTCTCCATCGCAATTCAGCGTCAACGAGCGATTATCGTGGATAGAGCATCGCGAGACCAAGCGCGAAGAAGACAAAGCATATTCATTACTGGGCATTTTTGGTGTATACATAGCTCCTATCTACGGTGAAGGGATGGCGAGGGCGTTCAAACGGCTTATGGACGAGATCAGCGAGCTAAAGAAGTGTATGCAAGACTTGCGCCTCACTAATCCTCGCGATGATAAGAAACGCATTAAAGAGACCAAAGGCGGACTGCTCCAAGACTCGTACCGCTGGATCCTCGAAAACGCCGACTTCCAACAATGGCGCGACGACCAACGGAGCCGACTGCTATGGATCAAGGGCGATCCTGGCAAAGGGAAAACGATGCTGCTCTGCGGCATTATCAATGAGTTGAACAAGTCCATGGCTAAGATGCATCATTTGTGCTACTTCTTCTGCCAGGCTACGGACTCGCGAATCAACACTGCCACGGCTGTGCTTCGAGGCCTCCTCTACTTACTTGTCAACCAACAGCCATCTCTCATTTTGCATGTACGGAAGAAGTACGATAGCGCCGGAAAAGCCCTCTTCGAGGACTCAAATGCCTGGGTCGCTTTATCTGAGATCTTCACCAACGTTCTACAAGACCCGAACTTAAACAGCACCTATTTAATTGTCGATGCGCTTGACGAATGCGTAACAGACTTGCCGAAACTGTTAGACTTCATTGTCAAGAAGACGATTACATCTCCTCGTGTTAAGTGGGTAGTCTCTAGCCGCAACTGGCCGATCATCGAGAAGAAACTTAATACTGCGACGCAGGGAAATAGACTGTGTCTTGAGCTGAATGAAAAATCCGTATCTGCAGCTATTACCTCATACATCCAGTGCAAGGTTGACCAGTTGGCGAAGGAAAATGCATACGACAATAATACGCGGAACGCTGTCCAGCGTTACTTGTTGTCAAATGCAAATGGCACCTTCCTCTGGGTGGCCTTGGTCTGTCAAGAACTCTCCAGTATCTCGCGATGGAAGGCTCAAGAGACGTTGACGGCGTTTCCCCCTGGACTCGATGCCCTCTACAGGCGGATGATAGACCAGATCAGGGATTCAAAGGATGCTGAACTTTGCAAACGCATACTGGCCGTCGTCTCGGCTGTGTACCGGCCCGTCACATTAGACGAGTTAGCATCTTTCGTCGACATGCCCAGCGGAGTCGCTGGCGAATTCGAAGCTCTATCCGAGATCATAGGGCTCTGTGGGCCCTTTCTGACACTTCGGGAACGCACCATATCATTTGTTCATCAATCGGCAAAGGATTTTCTGCTCGCAAAGGCATCTAATGAGACAACAGCCCAACTTCAACGGACTATTCGTGAATGGCTCTCACCTCTCAATTTCTTCGTCACACAAAAAGACATTATTGTCAAAAAACAAAAAGACACAGGCCAAGAGATCTTACAGTCAGAGATCTTCAAATCTTGGGTCACAGGTACTAAGACGCGACTGTGGTGTCATGGGATTCGTAAGTCGTCCTTTAATCTTCCAATCTGCCGATGCACTGACTTGGTCATCAGCTGGAGCTGGTAAAACGATGCAAGCGTATGCGGTCGACCTTCCTTGCGGAGATATTCTATACTAACCTCAACCAGAGCCATCATTGTCCAGCATCTTCGAGAATCTTACCAACACGACACTAGTATTGGTGTTGCTTGCGTCTTCCTCAACTATAAAGATCGGGCCGCCCAAAGTTCGGCCAACCTTCTTGCTAGCATTTGGATGCAACTGTCGTATATGCCTGATGTTCACCCATCAGTTTCCAGTCTTTATCGAGAGAATACCTCAAAGGGTACTCGACCGAGCTTAGAGGAAGTAATCACTGTCCTGCGATTTGAACTTCGCAGGTATTCGAAAGTTTTCATCATTTTAGACGCCCTAGATGAATGCGAGGATGGAGTTGCATCAGACATTCTAAATGAACTTTGCCGAGCAGGACCAAATGTCAATGTCTTGGTTACTTCTCGTTATCCAAAGAGTGACCAGCCATTTTTTGAGCACTCTCCTACGGTCACCATTCGGCCCCTTGAGATGGATATCTTGAGATATGTAGAAACAAGGATCAAATCCGGCAACCGATTATATCGACATATTGCACGAAAGCCTTCCCTACGAGAGGAAATCTTAGATTCAGTGCCAAAGAAGGCCCACGGAATGTGCGTATCGTATTCACATACAGTTCAGTCTAACCAGTTCTAACTACTCGGCGCAGGTTCCTACTAGCTCGGCTTCACATGGACTATATTTCGGGCGAGGATAGTGTTCAGGGTGTTCGTGCTGCTCTCCAATCTCTCCCGGAAGACCTTGATTCGACATATGAAGACTTGCTGCAGAGAGTGTTTGCGCAGAGCGAGAGGAGTGTTAAACGAGCGAAACGACTCATCTCCTGGATATCCTGCACCACCAGATCTTTAACAGTCAAAGAAATTCAAACGGCGCTTGCTATCAAACCCGATGACACGTATTTGAAAGAAGAGGCGTTGCCGGACATCGATATTTTAGTATCTTCATGCGCTGGCATTGTCACTATCGACGAGGAAGCTCAGGTCTTGCGATTCGTCCATTACACATTCCAGGAATATTTTGCCAGAAAGTTCTCAAGCACGGCGCTCGGGGATGTGAACATCGAGATTTCTCGGACATGCCTGACTTACCTTTTATTTGAAGAATTCGAAAACGGCTGCTGCACAAACGACCTCGACATGGATAGGAGATTTGAGAGAAATCCACTTCTTCAATATGCTGCGAAGTATTGGGGGATTCATGCAAGGGGCCACTCAGAAACTGAAGACCATACCCAGTCCTTGATTCTCAAATTCCTCCATCTCAAATCCTCAGTTGCCAGTGCCGCTCAGGCCATGTTCATATCACAGCACCGCTATGGAGGTTACAGTCAAGTTCATCGTTTGAATAATGTACATGGACTATGGCTTGCCGCACATTTCGGGCTCCACTTAATTTGCAAGCAACTATTAGCAGAGGGCTACCTTGTCCAAGAGCAAAATTCCAATGGTGTCACAGCTCTCCACGCAGCATCTAGAGAGGGCTTCAACGATGTGGTGACACTGCTTCTAGACAATGGCGCGGACATCGAGTCCCAAAACTCGCTTCATGACTCTACTCCTTTGCATGATGCCGCTAAGAGGGGGAATGCGGAGATAGTCGAGCTACTTCTAGATCGTTCTGCATCTATCAACTCTCTGACTCGTAGTCGAAGAACCCCATTGCATGAGGCAGCAAGCGGTGGACACGAAGATGTTGTTCGCGTCCTACTTCTACGTGGAGCGGATGTATCGTTGAAGAGTTACCCCGCTGCATGGACAGCACTCCACTGTGCGGTGAACTCTGGCAAATACCGCGTCATTTCTCTCCTTTTAGAGTATGGCGCATCCGGAGCAGAACAATCCTCAGACGAGGAAACGCCATTTCACATCGCCGTGGAACGGGGTGATGAGACGATAGTTCGGCAATTTCTCGCAACTAACACGAATATGCACGATAGGAACATGAGCGGCGATGCACCAATTCACATATCAAGCCGAAGCGGTAATTTAGCTATTGTTTCCCTGCTTGTTGGGCTTGGGGATGTGGTAAACTCCAAGAACAACCTTGGAAGGTCACCCCTCCAAGAAGCGGCCGCAACGGGTCATATCGATGTGCTAAAATTTCTCTTGAGCCACAATGCAGACCTTACACACTGCGATAACGAAGGGTTGGTTGCACTACATGATGCCGCCTGGAATGGGAATTTGTCAGCCACGGAATTGCTTCTAGATGCTGGTCTCCCGATCGACTTCACGACCTACATGTGGAAGACACCGCTCCATGGTGCCGCCAGTAATGGACATGTAGATGTGGTACGGCTATTACTGGCGAGAGGATGCGATGTCTCCCGGAAGTATAAAACAGGTTTATATACGGTATATTCTGCTATTACTCGACGTGGCAACAATCCAGCTAAACGCGCTCTTCTGGAGGGCCTGCAATCCGGCGATACTAAACTTGGTCCATACTCTACTGCATTAGAAGTGGCTGTTTCTGCCAACCATGGCGATGTGGTCGACCTTCTCAGACACCATGCGAGTGCCACTAATAACCTTGGCGAAGAGATTGGAGGTCCTTCAGAGCAAGATTCCGCAGACGGAAATGCAGCTATCGCGGACCAGTGAGAACCCTTTCACTTTTTGATATCTTCAATTGCTCGTTCGTACAACTAACGCGTACTGCTAGGGGTATGTTCGGGATTTATGATATGGTATCCCAGTCTCCATCGCAGACTAACACCTCCCTTCTATCAACGACTGGGCCTGAGAGCATATCACCGACGTTTGGCGATGCTGGGAATACTTCTCTGTCACCAGCAGCCCCTTTGCAACCTAAAGTCGATCTTTTCACAACTTTAGATCCCAATCTGAGAGGGGCCAGGAAGCGGATTAACAAGGAACTTGTAGATATAGGTCAAAATCCGCTATCCAGTTGTTCCGCTGGGCCAATTGGCGAAGACTTGGTGCGTAGCCAGCTCCTTTCTCCAGCCGTTGATAAACTAACTAATATACGAATAATAGTTCGCTTGGCAAGCAACAATTATGGGACCGGTAAGGTACAACTCTCAAACTTCGAATGACACTTATTTTTTTGCGTAGTCGGATACGCCATATTCCCGGGGGGTATTCTTCCTCGCCATTCATTTTCCTGAGGATTACCCTTTCAACCCACCTAGGATCAATTTCACGACGAGGATTCTCCATCCCAACATCAACGAATTTGGCAGCATCTCCTTAGACATCCTGCGCAGCAGCAGCCCCAGATTTGGAATAGGAGGAGGAGGCCAATGGTCTCCGGCGTTGACGATCTCGAAGTGTAAGCACGGCACAGATGCACATTACATTACTTTTATCAAGTATCATCGACTGACCCAAATGTATGTTGAATTTAGGCTTGCTATCTATTATGAGCCTATTGAAAGATCCATATGCTCCACCTGACTCGAGTTTTACATCGGCGAGGTTGTTTCGTGAGGATAGGGTGGAGTTTAATCGGAGAGCTAGAGAGTGGACGTTGAAATATGCGGTGTGAGCAGATATCAGTCTCTCATAACGAATAGATTCGACCTTCGTGAGTCCAGAACTCATGAGAGACAACCATACTCGTAGACAAACTATTGTTGTGGCGCATGTTAATATACAAAAATGATGCCCGATGCAGCTTCCTGTCGAGACTGAAATCAAGCAGAGCAAGGCGACAGATAACATCGATACGTGCAGCATACAAAGCATCATTCGATGTATTGATTCCCAAATTCATTCGCTTTTGTCCGAGCAAAGCTCTTTTCTCAATCTCATCTTCCCCGGACTCATGCCCGTATTGTCATCTGCCTGGCCGCTTCTCACAGATGTCCCAGGCATCTATGGACGGCTGCTGTGCATCTGCGGTCTGCTTCTGATGTTTGGGAAGTATGCCTCAACGTATTTTTGGAGCTTGGTAGAAACCTATTTCGGTCAGCGAATCTATCCTTGGAAGCCGTATGGCATCGACCCTAACAGATCGATAGTTTCAAAGGTCGAGGTACCCTATCGCGATGAAGCCTATGACATGCTCATTTTATGGGTAACCTCTCAGTCATTTGCACGATTGGCACGCGTTTCCCTCGCCATGGTCAATGTCAAATCCTCTACGCATGATGATGGACCTGGATCACATGTCAAAAACAAGTCGTTGCACTACTCCCCCTGCAATGGCCGCTCTTACTTCTGGCACAAACACCATCTGTTCGTATTCGAGCGCAAAAGAAGTCAAGGAGAGTTCGGGACCACTAGAGAGGAAGCCTGCATATCATACTTCGGGCGGAATCCAAAAGTTCTGAGGGAGCTCCTAGATGAGTGCCGCCGGTACTACTTAGGGCGGATAAAGAACAAGACTTGTGTCTTCGACCATGAAGGGAATAGTTGGAAACCTTCTAAGACGAGGAACAAAAGAGAGATGTCAACAGTTTTTATCAACAAGAAAGTAAAAGAGATGTTACTACGTAATGTAGCAGAGTTCCTGGATTCTAAAACTAGGACATGGTACGCCATGCGCGGCCTCCCTTATCAACAAGGGTTGTTATTTTACGGACCACCTGGAACTGGAAAATCCAGCTTTACCCTTTCTATTGCGGGTCAGTTCGGTTTAGACGTCTACATTCTCACCATGTCCAGCCTCAATGACCAGGCCAGAGATGTCAACAATCAAGCTACAATCAAGCACTTGATTGATTGGCTTGACGATCGTCAATTCGATCAATCCAAGCCTCGTCCTAGTATTTTTGCAATCAAATCAAGCCTTAATACGAAGCTTGATTGGTTAGCTTGATTGGCTTGATGTTTTAGTGTTGCGGGAGTGTTCAGCAACATGTTTTAGCTTCGATTTCAATGAGGCTACTAAGTTTGCTGTACGAGCGATCTCGCGATACTTTCCTGGTGTTATAGTTAGCTTAGTAAGCATCTCAGCTACCTACCTAAAGCTACTTTACGCGTCCATCTTACGCGTCATCTACCTATACTGTCGCCTTTGCCTATATAGACAGTTACTTAGTGGTTTTTTACGCCCCTATTGTTGCTATGCCGCTTAACAAAGCCCCTAAACGTCCCCGTAACAGCGCTGCTGTCCCGAACAAGCGCCTAAGGGTCGCTGCTTGTAGCATCGAGTCCCAGCCTGTCGACGTTAATACGACCCAGCAACTATCTCAGCGTCTATCGCCGCGCAAAGCACTGACGACTGCCGCGTCTCAGGCTACCGAGCCACCCACCTTTGAGTCGCAGTTGCGCGAGTCTCAGCCTAACGTTGCGATCGTCACGTCTATTGAGGGCAGCAAGGCTGCAACAGTAGCTACGTTAGAAGATAATAATAATAGTAGTAAGGGCTTTGATGAGCGCTTTGCAGACGACTTCGAGGGGATTAATTGGTCACGTTTACCTCAATACTGCAAGCCGTTGGCTACGCAGAGGCAGAAAAAGAGCTGGGTATACCTCTACGGCTTTCGCGTTGCGCTCATTAAGGACCCAGACCGCACCTTCTTTGTCTGTCGCTATTGTCATGAGCACAAGATTATCGACGCTGGTGGCGGCGGCATATACTAAACAACGCTATCGACGTCGACCTCAGCGCGCCATTTAGAGCAGAATAAACGCGGCCATCGTTACGCAGCTCCAGGCAAAGCGCACGCTGCGACGAAGGCAGGTAAGAGCGGGCTGCGCGCTGTCTTCAAGGCCGGCAAAGTCAAGGTATCCCAAGACGTTGCCAACGAGCTTGCCGGCTTTAGCATTCAGGATTTTCGACATGCTGCTGTCGCATGGCTCGTCGAGAACAACCATCCAATTTCTGAGTTTGAGTCCCCCGCGTTTCGACGGCTGCTTGAAGCTGCAAATCCTGAGGCAGTGGCGGCATTGTGGACCTCCCATGCGAGTGTTTCACGCTTTGTAATGCGCCGTTTCGACTTTATGCAGCCGCAGGTTGTCGCTGAGCTGTCGCAATCAATAAGCAAGGTCCACATCAGCTTTGACAGCTGGACGACTAAAGGCGGCAAGCGTGGCTTCTTAGGCGTTGTTGCTCACTACGTTAACAGCGTTGGTGACCTTGTAGACGTACCTATCGCGCTGCCGCAGCTGACGGGCGCTCACACTGGCGAGAAGATTGCTGAAGTAGTTAGCAAAACGCTGCAGCAGTTCGGCATAAATCCGCGTACAGTTGGCTACTTTATGCTTGACAACGCTACTAACAACGACGCTGCCGTCCTCAAGCTCGCGCAGCAGATGGGCTTCATCGCTCCCCATCGCCGCCTCCGTTGCGGCCCTCACATCCTTAACCTCATCGGTCAGACGCTACTCTGGGGTAACAACGACGACGCGTACGACAACGATAGCGGTGAGCTTGCTGCTGAGAGCGAGTTAATGCGCAAATGGCGCGAGGATGGGCCTTTAGGCGTGCTTCTTAGCGTTATTAACTACATCAAAACGCCGCAACAACATGA
Source organism: Pseudopyrenochaeta lycopersici (assembly GCA_003313425.1). NCBI lineage: Eukaryota > Fungi > Ascomycota > Dothideomycetes > Pleosporales > Pseudopyrenochaetaceae > Pseudopyrenochaeta > Pseudopyrenochaeta lycopersici. The sequence continues at coordinate 92,979 of NHZP01000041.1, read as the reverse complement.
GCTTTTTAAAAACTTTCAGCGCCTCGCTAACGCTGAGCTGCCCACAGATCAACACAGGATACTTGAGCCAATCAAGCCAGTTGTCACGCGCTGGAACTCGTACTACTCTGCCTTTGAGCGCGCCGTGGAACTGCAGCCAGCAGTTAACGCCTACGCTAACCACCATATACGCCGCGTGCGAGATGAGGACACGTACGCGATAAGTCGCGGCAACAAGCTGCCGGAGGCAGCGCCCTGGATGCGATCGGACGGGCTAACAGCCGCCGATTGGGCGGTCGTTACTGAGTACATAGACGTACTAAAGCCGCTAAAGTTGGCAACAAAGCGGCTTGAAGGTCGCGGCAAAAGTGGCCGTTATGGCGCTATTGCTGAGGTCATCCCAGTCTTTGAGTTTATACTTACTTACTACGAGCAGCGCGTCAAGGTGTACGAGGCAGTCGACTATAATGCGCACGACGACGCGCCTGAGGACCATCTCGCGATCAACCTTCGCGCTGCCTGGGCGAAGGCTAGCGATTACTACAATAAACTCGACCTCTCACCAGCGTACTACGCGGCAACGATACTCCATCCGCGCTATAAAACTTACTGCGACGTTGCCTGGGCTGACAAGCCTGAGTGGCTGGACGCTAATAATTGCGCGTTCCGCGCGCTTTGGGCTGAATACAACCGCTCACCACGCCTAGTGAGGCGGCCAAAGGTTGTTACCAACGATATCGACGAGGCTATTGAAGCCCTCATCGATCCTGAGGCTAGCGCGGCTGCTGAGGACAGCGAGATAGACGAGTTTAATAGGTGGAAGAGGTGCGAGCCAAGGGTTGAGAAGGGTAGTGATGCCGCAAACTTCCCAATTAAATACTGGGTAAGCTTGCGCGATCGCTACCCTAATCTCTCTAAGATGGCTATCGACGTCATCTCTATCCCAGCGTCAAGCTGCGAGTGTGAGCGTATGTTCAGCGAGCTTGGCGACCTGCTTGAGCCCCGAAGGCGGAAGATCTCACCCCAGTTACTGGCTGCTATTCAGTGTATAAGGCGGTGGTATAAGGCTGGCTTTGATCAAGGCAGCAGCGTTGCTACAGCAAGAATAACTGACACTGAAATAGACGCTATATACAAGTTGTGCTATTGGGGCCAGGAGGTCGAGTAATTAGTATAGCCGAGCGATCTCTACAACAATAAACAATCAAGCCACCGATCAAGCTTCAAGCCAAGCCAGCCTCATCTAAGCAATCAAGTCAAACAAGTCAAGCCTAACGACTCCAAATCAAGCCTCAAGCCAAGCCGACGACGAGGGCTTGATCGGCTTGATTGTTGACATCTCTGGCCGATATCAAGGCTGCTCGTAATGGGGACATTGGCTGGTCGTGGACCAACCTCATTCAATCTACGCTCCAAACCTACTTCTTCGTAAGGCCGCTGGCAGCGCTGGCGGGCCATGACATCGACCCTAGAGACGGTCGAACGGGCTTTGGGCTGTGTCTTCTAGCCGTCGCCATCTGGTTATCACTGCCAGGTATCCCCCGTAAGTTCTATCAATTGATTCAACGGAGACCATGCAGCTGATGCTTGACCCAGGGTTCATCAATGGGATTGTTCTATTTCTGGCCTATTTGTATCTCTCTTTCGCTTGTATAAGTCGTCCGGATTTCTTTGCGGGTTGCAGGCTGTAGTGATTGCTATAGGATTAAGAGCACCCACATGCGCGAGTGGAAGTGGTCTTCGTAAGTACATTGTTCAATACGTACATCCACGAGACCTCAGTCATCGATTGTTTTGCACTCTCCTATGCTCTAGCTAGCCTGCTACCTTTACTATGGGATAGTTGAATAGTTTCCTTATATGCTCTAAGAACAGCCGAGAGTAGGTGTTCTGCGACTGTAGGCTGGGGCAACTGTTGCTGTTTGAGGTGTTACCATGAATAAAAATTGATAATTGGTCTCAAACTCATGTACGTCTGCGAAGCCTGTCGTTGTTTGATGTACATATGATGGATTTTGTCAATTCAAGACACAACCTGGGGAGGCAGTGGCCCGAGAGAATGCCAGCCAATTCGTTGAGGTGATTGGCTAGAAAAAAGATTGCATGTGACGTAGCTACAGGGGAGCACAATACATGGCGACAAATTACCCGACGGACAAGATGCCCCATTTGCCAGAGATGATCATGCTCATGCTTCGCTGCATTATGTGTGGTCTCCATTGCCGTAGCCTTGCAACTCGCTAATGACAGCTAGAACATGTAATTGCAAGAACTCCAGTAACTTACTTTCCCATCAGCACCTAAAGAGTAAGCCACATGTCGCTGCCCACGGTTCAGAAGCAACGATTGTCACCCAAGCAATAGTAATCATGCTATTCCATGTGTTCTTTGCATTTTCCGCCGAGGTCACGGCTGTTGAAAGTCATGTATATATACGATCAACACCCTGCAGATACTGATTGATGAGTGTTTGCATGATGTTAACGAACCTTAGGAAACACCTGTATTAATAATCCAGCTGTGATGCTGCATGTAAATCTGCGGGTTGGAGTACCCCACACTTCAGACACAACATCAATCAATACAACGCTGCTGCTTATCATCATGATCTCAACTTTCATCGTTTTAGCACGTTCAGTGCGACACCGTGTAACGGGCTAGGCCTATATCCGAGGCTGCACCGTCGTGCACAAATATCCGGCTCGTGCGGGTGGCTCGCGCTCGTGAACTTTATAACCTCGCGTGGCACCTAATACTCTCCCCTTTTCTTCCTATCTTGGTTGTAGATAGCATCCGGGCTAGATAGCTGGAATCCAGTTACTAAAGACCGCTCACAACCTGGACTGCCTTTTACCTGCCACAAAGTGAGCGAAATCATGCTCGTTCCCTAACACAGTAAACTTGTACAGACAGCTTCAACACGCGGCTCAGGAAGGATTCACGAAAAGGCTTCAATCAGAGATGAGACTGATCCTCGCCTTTCCTCGAGCAGCGCCGCTTGACTGCTCGAGGGCAACAATCACTTGGCCGCCTCATCATAGTAGGACGCCCGCTCGGTGAGTTCGTGTCAAGCAGACGCCTCCATTCCAGTTTCTGAAGTTTTATCAGAGTACTGATTGATAAAGGTGAAGCGCTGATGGGATAATCACGCGTGCCCAGAAACTTCAGGCGCACATCTAGCTGATCTTCAAGGCTCCAGACGCGCACACAAACCGGTTTACTGAAATTTCCCGTTTGATCGAACGAGAATGCAGTGGAATTCCTCTCTCTCAATGTTCGCCTCTGCACCAGAAAGCAAGCACCCATACTGTCAAGCTTCCGCATGAGAGCCAAGAATGCAGGTTTAGTAGCAGGGATACGGCATAAGATGCGGCCATAACAAGTATAATACCCCTTCTCATACATTGGCATGCATCGTAGTTCGAAATAGAAACTGGAAGCTAGGACGGCGTGAGCTAGGTCTTGCACAGCGGGGTCCGACGTGAAATGAGTCCAAGCTGTGGTGGCTAGACCGTCCATCGCTTGAGCATCTGCTAGGTCGGGTAGCTGGTCATCTAGAGTTAGATTGAATCGGCGGAGCCATTGGTCAATATCATCGGCTTCGTCTGGTAACGTGATGGCCATCATGTGGCGCATACTAGCAAACTTCTTGTCACCGTTGAAATTCTCGCTGCAGTAGTGCTTGAATGTCTGTTGAAGAGAGTTTTTGCCGAAGAAGAAGCTCGTAGTAGCATCCGTAGTACCATCCATGCCTGCAACGTGTGTCGCGCTGCAGCTTCCTGTACCAATTGATACGAACTGGTCCGGCCGCCTTAGCTCCGGCGCCATCCTCCGCAGCTCTTGCAGCGCGAGCATGCTAGGATTATTGTCGCTGAGGCCGCCATCGATAAATGTTCCGTGAGAGGGTATCCTGTGCGGGGTAAAATACCTGTTCTTGTAAGGAATACAACACACCAATGATCTGGACGACTCACCATGGAGCTGCTGATGCACACCGTGCGCTATTCGACTGCGTAAGCATTGAATATCAAATGAATGCATGGAAACTTACGCATCCTTAACAGGTATCTCATCAAGAGCGTCGCCTGAGCGCAAGACCTTGTACGTCATGTGCTCGATATCGTCGTCGCGATCCTGCCCTCGCGCAGCGCCATTATAGCTAGTCACTACGCAGGTCTCCAAAGTGTCAGCGTTAACGACTGGAAAACCGGTACGCGCCCCGATAGAGGACATGTAAGGATGGTCGAGCATGGTAGCGTCCTTGAAAATTTCGAACAATGCACCGTCTATGTCCCCAGCTGGAAAACGGCCATTTCGATAAGACGCTATGAGTGCATGCGCGGCGGCAGCAAAGCCGACGCCCATACGGTTTCGACCACGGAATATGCGCGTAGACAACTGCTTAAACAAGTTGTACGTTTCATCTACGCTCATTCCTCGGTCATAGAGGGCCAAGTTCACCATACAACCTAGAGATGTTCAGTAAGTGGCGATTGTACGTGTATATACTGGGTGCGTACCTGAACTAGTTCCGTAACTAAGGTCAAAGTGCTCCTGGACAGGCATGTCGAGGCCGACTGCTTGCTCGAGCGCGCGAAGGAACTGGATGGGGATGATGGCACGAATGCCACCGCCGTCAATGGACAAGACTCGAAAACCGGCAGTGACTGGCTTGACCCGTAAGGCCACATCACAAGGCAACTTGCAGATAGGACAGTGGTCGAACTCATAAAAATGTGGATCCGTGTCAAAACAATTTCCCAGATCTTGGAAGCATTCCTCGCAGACCATATGCCCACATGGAAACTTGTGCTCGGGCGCCGTCTGCACGCATGCGAGGCACAACTTGTAGGTCTTGACGCGAGAGAGCCACGGCCTGAACTCGCTCAGCAGGCTCGACCGTCCGTTTGCTCCAGGTTGATAAGGCCTGCTTCTCTCTAAGAAGTGTTGCTCAACAAGGCTTACAAGCCCGGCACGAAGTAACAATACTGATGGGTCGACTTGGCTTGAGCACCTCAATGTTCTGTTTTCAGCCGCAGCAGTGCAGATGGTCTTGCAGTGCGCCGCGAACACTTCTTCTAGGTTAAGGACTTGTGCAAGTTAGCAGGGTACAAATTGAATGCAGAAGGAGCACTGACAGGGTACATCGTACGCATAGTTGTCTAATGCAAGGCATCCAGCGATGAACGGGGTCAGGAACGCTGTTGTGTCTTCGTAAGTATCTACGGTTGTGAGTAACTCTGCCAGATGTGTCTGCAAGCCTACCGGTACCGGCCTGTGCAAGCGCGACGCAGCGAGCATGTCGAAGGGTTCTTGTCTTGTGCTAGCAAAGTGATCACATGCATGGCGAAAAAGGAGATCGAAATGTATAGCGTTTAGAAGGATATGGTTCTGAGCACGGTAGTTCCTAGCCATGTCGGACTCTCTTTTGATCCGATCTGTCAGTGTCTGGATGCTGTCATTCTTGATATAGACGGAAACATATGAGAAAAAGTCGGTTCTTGGGTGCTTTAATTGCTGCTGGAGAAGTTTGAACAACTGCGTCTGCACATCCGAGGTGCTACGCTTTTCACTTGGTGCGGATATCAGAAGCAAGCGAGGACAAAATGTGGAACGGTGTTTCCTCGAGTAACTCTGTTCGAGCCAGGGCACCATCTGGTCCACGTGTCGCTGGAGATCGTCGCCGCTTGTAGAAAAAAAGCATACCACGTCCGCGAATGGACGGATCAATCTACAGCGAAGATCTTCGAAAGCCTCAGCCGGATTGGAAACCGGCCACTGTATTTCACGTACCGTGTGCCTATGACAAGTGGCCGCCATCGGCTCCGGGCTGAACGTAGTCCGCTTTGAGATGCTATCAAAGACGATTAGAGTTGGGTGGTCACTGAATGCGGTATCTGGATCTATTTGCAAGCATAACCCATCAGATTCTTGACCATCAGCCCGTTTCCTGAAGTGGGGTAGCGCATGGGTCATGAGCGGTGCATCACCAGCATGACCGATCATGACGACCAGGCTTGGGAATTTCATCGCAGGTGTGTCAAGGCTTGAGACAATGTCGCTCAGTGTACTAGCGTGCCGAAACACGGTCTGCTCCTGTCCATGAAAGGAAAGCCAGGATCTGTGATCGCAATTCCTCATGACTTGGATAGGCTGTGAGGACAGAGAGGAGATACGTAGAGGGCTAGGTTAGTTTACGAAGGAGAAAGGAGAGAAAAGTCGAGATCGAGGACATCGATCGAGACAGCACAGAGAGATATACTTTGAGCCATATAGAACGCTGACGTTGAAAGGCACCGAAGCTCATACAGGTGAAAAGTGATCCGATGAAATGCTTGTGGCAAGCACAACTATCTGTGACGATGACTGAGACCATGTTATCAGCATGTCTACAGGAAGTAGGACTAATCAGCATGATGGTAGCATGGAAGCACCAACTCAGTAATGACATAACTTCAGAGCAAAAAGATGTGTAGGACTCATAGGGGAGGCGGTTGAGAACTTAGTGGCTCTCTCGAAACCTGCAACTGCAGCTTTTCCATGCCATGAGATTACGGATTGGATCGCTGAGATAGACTGGATCAGATGCAAAAGTGCAGCGGCTCGTTTTTCATGGACGGTGAGGCATGGCATGCATCACATGCAAGAGGTTGTCAGAAGGATATCAGAGGATGTCGGGCGTACAACTGATTGCACTGCGTGTCAATGCTTTATGCTATGTAGAACTTGACCAACGTGCCCTCCACGCAGAACAGAAGCATGAGCCTGCCTCCAAAGTCGTACCACCTGCACTGGATCCGAAGTCTAGGTTACATCATCATACGGACCACCCAAACGGCAACGTTGCGCAGCCTCTTGTGGTAGCGCGCATTAAGTGCTACATGCTTTGCAGATCTCACAATGCTTAAGCGCGCTCTATAAGGAGGGTTCGAATATTCTGCCGTGATGAGACACACTCTCAACGCAATTCGCGAGGGAAGAACACTTACAATCGACTCTCGTAGTACTGCAAGGTCTATGCGAGGATTTAGCGTGGGCGATGCGCAGCCATAGGTCATTCTTACAAGTTGTGGACACTTTGCGTACAATTCCTTTAGCGGATGGTAAGTCGGAGCGCTCCCATTTTTCCAAGCCAGTAGAGTGCTTAATTCGCCTGTATAGGGGTCTTGGACAATAGTGACAACACGTTCCACTCCTGTCTCCCACGATCCTGCTTTCGCCCTATACCGCGCTTCCTGATTTCTCTGCTTTGGCACGGTAGAGCTCACTCGTCTTTTCTTGATTGGTCGCCACTCTTCGTCGCTTGCATTGTCGGGTTCGCTGATGTGCTCCATATCCTTGTCCACTGCTTTTCTGAAGGGAAGATCCGAGCCCCTGTTCCCTCCCATTGTGCTTAAAATAACCTTGTTTCCTCTGATCTGTTGGGTTTATGAAATTAGAAGGACCACGATGCTGCGGATGGGCATCAGGTGTAGAGGTTATATAAAGGTTGGGAGGCAAAATCTGCCATATCGTGCTGAAGGAGCAGCTGTAGATCAGGATCTCAGCGATTTGTGATATTTGGGAAATTAAACCGCCCCCTTAGACACTCCATGCGAATACACAGCTGTTGTGATCATTGCCCCTTAAAGATCCTTCCAACCTCACCTGGCGCTGATGCTCGGCTCGCTGCAAGGCTCAATCCACCTCAACACACTACCAAGCATCTTCATTTCTACAGAAATACATGCATGCTGAAACTGCTTCTCTGCTCATCAAGAAAAGTTTCTCTTCAGATTGCTTACAGTCGCTTGCGAAACCGCCTTCACCTTTTTGCGCACCCAAAGATTCTTGGCCCTCACCGCACTAGGACACCCATGCTGTTGTGTGGCCAATCATCTGCCTTCAGTCTTTGACAGCGGAACCTGCTCAAACTCCGCAGAATCGTCTTACAGGAACATGATTGGCTAAAAAACAGCAAGGACATCCTGGGGCCGCAAGGGTCAAGAATCTTCGTGTGCACAAAAGGTGAAGGCGATTTCGCAAGCGACTGTATGCATATCTGAACCACTGTAGCCTCGTTCGCACCTCCACAGTACACAAGCGACATCAGCTAGTGTTCTAGCGCTTTATCACAGTAATACCTACCAAGTCAAAATCATCTTGAGCCCATGTTGGTTACGCCAGCCTCATAGCTGCAGGTGCCTCCATGACTTGAGATTATCGCACACATGGCAGGATTACAGAGCTCGCACCAAGCTCTTGCGTTTTTCACCTTGTGAGCTGACGGACGAACCAAATCATCTTAGCATTCACACCACCCGTCATCGCTTTTCGGAGCAAATTACTTGGACGCATTGGTCGATGATCTTCTGGACACGATGCTGAACTAAATAGTAATCAGACTTCGGCAGCTCCAAGTCTTCTTAGCAGTCGTCAAAGAACGATAGATTAGGGTTGAATATCTCTTTGCCATACAGTATACAGATGCCGAACATACTACCTAAGTCCAAGTTAGCGATGAAGTAGGTCGACGTTGTTGCGACCAGGGTAAATTACAGCGATGGCGATATGTCGCCTAGCGTGCGGTTCATATACACGTGACATGGTATGCGGCGCTTTCTTGCCGAAATATTGTATTTGGACGAGAGAAATTGCGCTTTTAACAGTGACAAGACGACTACAACTTGCAGCGATGCAAGCTTGCTTGCGTTTAACGAATCGGTGGAGACGAATAGCAGTCATCGAAATGAAAGTATCCACTGGGTAGATTTTAAGCGAGTTTTCATTTGTTCATATCGAAATCAGGGCCTCCTCTTCTCTACACCACGGGTGCTCGACCGACCATACAAGTAGGACATCGATTTTCTCTACGGCTGAGCAATGGGAGCAAGAAAGGTCACAGTGAAGGGCACAACGTTGACCGACTACCTGGTACACAGCAAAGAGTATATGATATGATATTCAGGGGGACCTGAAATCAAAGGATTAGACTTTTGCAAGGGAAACCACTTGTCAGCGATTGCTTATAACTGATGCTCTTAAGCAAAGAGTGAGCGTCTGCTGCTGTGGAACTATTCTGCTTCTTCATCATCGTCTTCATCGTCTTCATCGTCTTCATCGTCTTCATCGTCTTCATCGTCTTCATCGTCTTCATCGTCTTCATCGTCTTCATCGTCTTCATCGTCTTCATCGTCTTCATCGTCTTCATCGTCTTCATCGTCTTCATCGTCTTCATCGTCTTCATCGTCTTCATCGTCTTCATCGTCTTCATCGTCTTCATCGTCTTCATCGTCTTCATCGTCTTCATCGTCTTCATCGTCTTCATCAACATGCTCATCCGTACTTCGGTCGTCACCATCGTGATCCGTATCCTTCTCTGGATCACAGTCTTCTTCAGAGTATTCTTCGTCAACCGAAAGCGTCCTTGAGGTGTCGCTCTCCGCACCGCCCTGATTGATTATTGCATCCTCCTCCTCATTCGTGTGTTGTTCATGCACCATAAGCCCATCTGCTTTCCCGATATTCATAAGTTGCCCCATTGATTTACAAAGAGAGTCCATATTGGTCCAGATGCAGATCTCACTGCGAATTGTATTGGCTTCGTGCTCATCGTAGGTACCAAGTACCTTTTCCCTGTAATGTTGGCTTAAATCCTTGAAAACTCTTACTCGACGTTCCCAGTCTATGTCTAGAAGAATCTTGCCGGCTATCTCCGATTTTGTCAACTGAACTAGCTGGTATTTCAGTTCCTCAGGAAACACTTGGAGGAGCACTACAACGTCTGCCAGCGGTAGGCCTTTCAAATAGCGTCGTATCTTGGCTGGTTCATTATCAAGATAAAAGCATAACTCTTCCACGATGTCCTGGTGCCTTCGGAGCATCCCCGAGATTTTCGACTGGGGCATGGTAGAATCCGCAAGGCAAGTAGTTCTTCGTAAACGCGGGATGGTGTTAAGACGAGAGCTGGCACAGCGTGTAGGCGCGAAAGCGGATTCGACGAGGTGACACTGGTTTCAGCTCTTTCGGGGCAAACTATACGTGTTGTGCGGCCGCGATGGGGATGTTTACAGACTGAAATGCAAGCAGCCAATCTTATAGAAATTCCACCACTGACGCCATATATGGTTTATAAACTGATCACCTTTTGATCATAAAGAGACGCCTTTCTTGATGAGCACATTGATATCAGCGTAACTTTCAATGCTGATTAAGATGACTATCGGCCTTCAAGAATGCCTTATCCGCAAACATGCTCGCAAATACAGTTGTAGAGTAAAGCATCTGTGTTGCCCTCCCGTCTTTTTCTTGCGGGAGAGTCGCACAAATGATACAGCAGCATTCTAGGAGCGCGCAGAGGGAGCATAACGAGGAAACAACCTAATTCGCTCGAGCCCCAATTTGTCGTTACCCGACTGAAGCAGAAGATATGCTTGGAGTTTGGCGATGATGCATCTTGTCCAATTCTCTTCTAGTCAATTCTGCCTGTTGAAGTGCCGTCGGAATCAACGGCGTCATCGGCATCGTCAAAACTATGCGACCAACATTGACACACAAGCGATGGGACGTATTGCGAACAGAACGGTTTGGTTTAAAAGTATATCTTCGGCTGGGTTTTCCTGTTGGACAGAATGAAGTCTCCTCAAATACAGCCCCTGGTCCCCTAGCAGAACCTGAATGCGCTTTAGACGTATATGTGAATGGAATATCATTCGAAGATCACCGCTATTAGGGGACTGCGCTTCACGTACAGCTTCAGCGAAACTGAAATCTCGAAATGGGCCATGAGATCATTGTATGATTGCGTCTAAGGGTTCGGAAGCAGATATGGAGAGACAGAATGGTTGTGCGTACTAATTTGAATGAGCCATGACCAAAGCGGGATGCAACATAGCGCATATGATGGGATTCTTCTATAGTCATTAGGTCGCGTCAAGCGGAACATGCCTACGCGTCCAAGTGGGAGCTTCATTTGCCATCACAGAAATGGATCGTAGCCCTGCCGCCCAATCAATTCGTTGATGTTGGGACGTTACGCATGCCGCCCGTTAATGCCTTCCACGGCGATGGGCTTGGCTCCAAAGAAATGAAATTGACTGAAGGAAACGGAATTGAACCCTACGCCGTAGTAGCTTGTTTTCTTCTGCACCTGGTTGAGCGAGCTTTGAATTTTCTCGCTTGGAGGATGGTCTACTAAGTACTATTACGAGATAACGCAGTCTGCCCTGTAGCACTCGTCTTAATCATTCATGACGACTTGATGCGCCTGCCACGCCACCCTACACATGACCTTGGCTTTGGGCTCAATGGAAGCTGATGGTTTGTCACGAAATAGAAAGCGGCATCTGGACGAAAGTAGCGATGTCGATTGAGACGATAGACGTGGCTTAGCTATCGTGGAATGCGAATCGAATGCTGCCGACCAAAGTTTACTTCCTCAACCGCTAACTAGCTTTGCTCATTCCCTGCTCCAACCACTCATTCACATCTCGATGTGGAGGCATCTCCAGCCGAAAAGAGCTATCCTCTTCGGGTGGTTCTGGGCTTATAAGAAGTCGAGCCATCTGTTGTCTAATATGATCCTTTGCTGTAGAATTTGTCTGAGACTTGCTGCGACGGACCTGGAGCCTCGTATCGGCACCTCTCGATCTTTGCTTGTGGGCTTGTTCCCATACGAGAAGGGCACCAAAGAACAACGCCGAGATTGCACCTATTGCGACGCCTACTGCAGGAGCAGGACCCCGGTATACCCGCGCGAAGTTTATAAGTTGTATAGTATTGAACAGAGGCCGAAAATGGTTGCATGTAATGCCGGTCTTGCTTCGTATCAGCAATGCTCACCAAGCGGTAGATTCATTGCTTACACTACGACGGATCCGCCTTGCGGATCGCTGCCGACGTCCGTTGTTCGGATGACGATCACAAAGAGATGTCCCAGAGCACAGGAAAAGATAGCAGAAAAGCACAGTAGTGCTTTGTCGAACCTGAGTTGCGGGTCGCACGCATACAGTCCAGATAATAACAGATACCTGATTTTTTTCTCATCAAGGCGGCTCTGTCAATATGTCGCGCAACTTACCCTCCTGCTATGAGCCATGGAACAGTGTGTCTCATGATCTTTCTCTAATATAACATGGCGCAAATATGATTAGTCGGGCACGCAGACGGTCTTTCTACGGGTTGGCTTTGCGACTTGTCAAGGTTGCTTGGACCGCGGGTTTAGTGCTTCGTGTAAAAGTATCCGTAGCTCAAACCTCATCCATGAGTTCTTAGGCTCGCTGCTGCAGTAATCTACTGAAGCAACAGGTCTCATCTCCGCCTAATATGTGTAACAGCACCATTACGTGGTAATCAAATCTTGGAGAGGTAATTCTTTCTGCTCGCAAGTCCTAGCGCAATCAGCATCAGCATGGGAGCAGGGTCTGTGTTACCGCCCTTCTCCCATTCATGATGTGCTGTGTTGTGGTGTCATCAAGTCTGGTCCTTAGTTGAGACTCCAAATGTCGCCCACAAACCCGGTCACCCACAACGCAAGCAGTATCTCTTTGAAAGTCGTATCCAGCCCTTTCCTCATATCGATCGTCGGCATCAGTGTGTTAAATGGATGGATCGGCTGGCCGATCCAAATCCATTAGGTGGCTTGGATGGCTTTTGGATAATCGCTGGATCTAAGCCAAATTGGTCTTTGAGGCTGAAGCCACCGAACTATATTTGATCTCTAAAGAGCGTGATTGCGACTAGTTACATTGCTAGATCGCTCGCCATCATATCAATAATGCTGGCACGATCCCGTTCTTGCTTTGCGGTTTCTAACTTCGCGGTACTCCTCCCACGATTGTGCTGTGTTATACTGGCTGTGTAATCTCTTTAGTCTTTTCGCTTCTGCAAGTACCGCCTTGCACTCCGCAGTCCATCCCTCCCTTGCTCGGGGTGAGAAGCATGTTTGCGGAACTGCTTTGTCGATTGCGCTTCTGATCGCCGTAATCACTTCATGGACGTATCTATCAAGTGCCACCTTTGTCACGGGTCTGCGTGGCGGTGGCAGGGCTTGCTGCCGGGCTTTTGTGTATGCTTTCTCGTCCATACGCCTCCAGTGCCTCTGAGCTGCCTTGTCTAGGTACTGCACAGTCGTATCCAACACGGTGCATATCGGTAGATGGTCTGAGTTGTGGTCGAGATCGCGATCGACTTGGCTTTTGATCACCCTGTCGTCGAGGTCCACGGTGACCAGGCACAGGTCGATGGTAGATTGCCAAGCCGCTTCTTCGTAAGTGATAGTTCCCGGAGACAGACAACCAGGCAGCCATCTGGTTTATAACCAAGGCCGAGGGCCGATCAGGAGCCTACATCCTCGAGGAGATTGCAAGACAGGTCCAAGAACTCCGGGACATAGGACGGCCAGTGACAGTAAGATGGATTCCCGCACACGTAGGCAATCCAGGAAACGAGGCTGCAGACAGGGCCGCCAAGGAGGCGACCGGATGGGGAGAAGACGGCCGCAGACGTCCGCCGGCAGGTGCGCCGCCTAGACTCCACCCGCTCAGAACAGCTGTCAAGCGATGGTGCAAGACCCAGACAGAACGAGCGTGGAGAGCCAAGTGGTGAGCAGAGACAAAAGGTCGCGCGACGGCACTCAAGACATTCTGAAAGATGGAGCTCAATTTGCCATCAATCCATGGGATCACTACAGTCTATCCTAGGCCCGCAACATAATTCTCCCAGTGGATCATCCAATATAGAATGCGACTCGACCAAAGGCATAATTAGAGATTTCAGCCAAGATATGCCCAGTTCCATCGTATGCCTAGAGGCAAGTATATTTCTCCTACCAATACATTGGGTAATGCTAATTAACATGTAGGTAGAGATTGGGGATTGTCATGGCATTACCTTCAATTATGTATAATGATTAATCCTTTGTCAGAGCTATATTCTGCTCGAACAGCCTGTTCTATTGCGAGTTCGACTGTCGTGGTGGATATATTGGTAGAACCTCTCGCTATGTCACAATTGTTAGTAGGCCTGTACACGGTCTAAGTATGTACCCGCAGCTTACTATGTATATTATCTTCGAAGATTATGTCCCGGGCGTCTTCGCCAGGATCTTTTGAAGCAAGGTGTTGTGTACGAGTGGAACGAACAGTGGTTCTCTTTGTCCTAGCGGAAGCACCGTAACTACTTCCGATGACGTTGGGCATGTATTTCCGGAGAAAAGGTTTTCCAGCTGGGAGGCAGGCGCAAACGATGGCTAGATGCACCTCAATCGTCCTAAGAGCCTAATGTCAGAAAGATTTGCCTCAGAAATCGATACCGCTTGCACTTACCACCACACAATTGACGAGACGCCCTCCCAAGAGATATCCTTTGTATTAACCAAATCCACTGTGAGCTTTAATCTTATAATGCTGACAATCAAAATACTAATTCGCCTGTTAGCTGTTTCTGCATCCAAAGAGAGCAGCCAATGATAAAACATACAAACCCCCTGTCATCAACATTGCTATGACACCAATCTTTTGCCTCTTAGGCAGTCGGAGATCTCGTAAAAGTAGAACTGGCAGAATCAGTATCGCAGCGTCTGTTGTTGTGTTCATAACGCCGCTAAAGACTGTGATTTTTAACCAGTTAATGCATGAACCACCAGCGATTGTAAGATCCCAGTATTTTTCTAGTGGCCTGCAGGCGTACACCCATTCGAATGATGCCACCAGGCTATACATAACAACAAGTGCCATGATAATGTATATAACAACACGGAGGTTTCCCCTGGGCGCGAATTGAGTGAAAAACGTGAGGATAGAGAGCTTTGTGAGCATGATTGAGATACCATAAAACGTTCCGCCAATAGCCCCGACCTTGTGCATGCATCAGTTAGTCTATCTTTGAGTGCGCAAGGGGGTAAGATGATAGATTTACCTACTTTCATAAAATTAGGGTTAAAAACGGTAATTGGGACATCCCATAGGTGCCGACCAAACCCATACTCAGTAGCTGATAGTATTTTGTCAATTTCCTGTGTCGGCACAAATGCAGAGTTACGTACTGATGGCGCCAAGTATAGAATACACCAGAGCGAAAATCTGAATTCAGGATGTTCAGCATAGTTCCCGCAAAAAGATTGGAGTGAGCCTAACCCATGCGACAATTAACATATCTAAAAACGTCAGCTGAGGTCATTAGTAAGAATGGTAGGACAGCTTACAATCGTCTACCCTTACGTGACGTGTGATGAATCGGACAGTGTAAAATCGTAATCCAATGAACAGAGTTGAGAGAATCCCAGTCACAATATGAACAGTGAAAATAGTCTGCACTCTGGACGGTGGATGGGTAAAATCAGGCGAAATACCTGGAGGAGGAGCTATCACACCAACTACTTCGTTTCGGTGCGAAAGAAACGGAGAATTCATTGAGTAATAGGTTTAGTGTAAGAGCGGTCTCGTCGGTCATAGAAAATAATGAGTTGTGCGATAGAGCAGACGTTGCAAGAACTACGTACTTCATCGTTTAAGAAGAGTTAAGGCATTACACCGATCATGGGCATCGGATCGTCGATTGTCTTCTCTCTTTCTCTCTAGGTTAAGCGATGAAATCGTGGTGACCATCATGCTCCTTCTATGATAGATTCGTAGAAACCGGCAGCGGAAAGCCATTCGAAGTTCCAAGGCGCCACAGAACTTCCGCGGTGGAATCGGCAGTGTTGCCGTATACCGCCCGAGAGAGCCTTCGCTTCGGATGGATTCATCTGCGTAAAATGATGTCCTTGAGATGGTGTGCGTCCTTGCGCCATCCAAGCAGGTGGACTCAGCCCTCAATGGTCCATAATCAATACCACCAGTGTCCCGGAAAGAATTGTTTTTTTACACGCGATAGCGTCCAGAGAGTTAGCCAGTAGGATCGTTACCCGGAAAGCAAAGACCCCAGGATCGTTAACGAGGCATTTTACGTTTAGATGTTCATCCATACGGGAGCATTTCTCAATCCCGTCCTCGTATTGCAGATGCGCGTTCTGATCTTTGCTCCCTCCCGCTTCGCAGGTTAGGTTATTAACGTTAGTGGCTTGTGGCTTTCATATGGCTAGAGCCGAATATAGGAGCAATGATTGATGAAACAATTATTGCGGAAGGGAATGAATCGTTACCAAGCCTGACAGCCGTAAAGGGAGCATGAGGAGCTTTTCGCGCGAGTTTCCGCAAATACCGGGATGGCGGGTCAGGCTCCCCGTTCCTGGGTGTGCGGGTCAACCAATGAGCATGGAATGGGCGTGCGCTATGTCTTTGTTCTTGTGACACTAAATTCCGGAGACTTGCTGTGTGACAAATTGTGTCGCACTGAACGTGCTAAAACGATGGAAGTTGAGATAATGATAATAAGCAGCAGCGTTGTATTGTGATGTTGTGTCTAAAGTGTGGGGTACCCCAACCCGCAGATTTACATGCAGCATCTTAGCAGGATTACTAATACAGATGTTTCCTGGCCTGAGACAACTTGCATAAGAGATTGCGGCAACGCCTGACACCCCTGCACGAACTTGCTTATCTAATCTTGATCGCATGTAAATATCCGGGAAACGAAAGCCGCTGTGTGGCAACTGGTTCGACTGTTGAGACTAACTTTCTCAGCGATTGAGGTCAGCAAGAGGAGAGGAAAGCGGAACGCTGCACTGCTCGAAAATCGCATCGGAAGGCGAACCTTACGATAGTGCTGCGAGCTGACCCTGGTGTCTTTTGCTATGTTCTTGGTATTGTAAAGGTGTCAGTAGGTGCGGCTGGTTGCACAGCCCAGAATTTGAGTGGCAAGGCTGACGTGCAGCCACTGGATTTCAGTGGGTTGAGAAACGGGCGAACATCTTAGCAAGGCCAGCTACCGTGTCCGTGCGCGTCATGCGCATGCACCCAACCACTTTCATAGTCCACATTCGATCCCCCCTATAACTCAACGCCACGATGACAATAGAAGACGCCCTTGCAGAAATAGACGCATTGGACTCTGATGAAGACTTTTCATACCAAAACCTTGCCGAAAAACATGAATACTGGCGCTCTACTTTGACGCGGAGGGACCAGGAGGAAACTAAGTCGCGTGAAGCGAAAGCTATCAGCCAGCGATTAATCAACCCACAAGATGAGGACGAGCTTGTGCAGTACATTGAAGGACTTACTGCGCGACACCTTGCACTCACAAGGCAAATGATCAAGAATTTTGCTGCTCCTGTAGCCAAAAAAGAGGTTAGCGAGAGTTGAGTTACGCGCTTCATCAACCGACACAAAGGCCGACTCATATCGATGTGGACCACCGCCATGGAGGCTACCCGCCACAAAGCCGATGCTGGATGGAAGTACAAACTGTACTTTGACCTTCTGTACGCAAAAATGGCTGAGTATGGCGTTGAAGCTGAGCACACATACATTATGGATGAGAAGGGCTTTGCTATTTAGCGAGTCTTGACTAGGAATGAGAGTTTGATTTCTTTTGTGTTGTGTGCAATAGTCGTGCTGTTTGTGATAGAGCACTGAGCGCTGCATTACGCCTTGTGATCGATGACTTTGATATGGTTCGAACGCACAACATTCCACGCACAGGTATATATTGGAAGTCAATACCATCTTAGTTGGAGTACGTAGTGTGTTTCTGACACAGTGAAGAATGTTGTTTGATGCTCAGCGCATTCTTAGTGGCTTTTGCCAACTCGGGATTCCTTTAAACGGAACGGAGCATAAAGGGGCTTACCGTTTGTCTCGCTTAATTGCGGAAGAACGGGGTAAGGTGATCAGAGTAATGCAATGTAGTAGCTGCAGCGTCCCCGCCTGTAACCCACAGGCTTCTAATGACTACGGTCTCATTTAAATGTTTCTAAAGATCTTATATAGGGCTAATAGCATTTGCTGCCTTACACACTTAATTCCATAGCTGAATTGTTAAAGCTGTTATAAACTGTACACTTGTTCTTACGGAGAAACCCGACGTCGCATTAATGACGGCTAGTCCAGCTTGAGCTTGAATCAACCTATCCTAACAAAGATTGCCGACGGGTTAGAGGAAACCGTTCCCCGGCCACATATCAATGCAGCTAGACACTTCATGAAGGCACGAGGTCTAATTACCGCGCATGATCATGTCCCGTCCTCTTGTGGCACGGAAAACACAGCAAAGGCGCCTTCGAAGCCCATGACGTCCGTTTTGTCTTGGCGCGCTGTGAGCCTGCATTAAATCTAGTGAGAAGGCTGCAAGCCCTAGAAGTTATTTCACAAGTATTGAAGGAAAGCTTGAGCCAGTCACTTGCAACTTATAAAGATTGAGGATGACAAAGTAGGAAAGGAATCTCTGCGTGTACCCTGTAACAGAGTTTCGTACTTGGGAGTATGCGCGACCGTGTGGCGTACCAGAGACGTGGACACGGGAAATTACCTCTTGCTTGAGAAGGCATTTACCATCCAAGAACGCGACTCAAGTACGTAGCGCAGGGGTTTGTATCAGGGCTAAGGTCCTTAAACTTTATTTCTAGAGTTAACCCATCTTTCAATTTTCTACAGTGGAAGTGCAGTCACACATGTTTATT
The DNA here is from genome assembly GCA_003313425.1 of Pseudopyrenochaeta lycopersici. Taxonomy (NCBI): domain Eukaryota; kingdom Fungi; phylum Ascomycota; class Dothideomycetes; order Pleosporales; family Pseudopyrenochaetaceae; genus Pseudopyrenochaeta; species Pseudopyrenochaeta lycopersici. Next base: position 74,462 of record NHZP01000041.1, on the reverse strand, counting down.
TACTTGCAAGAGCCCTTTAGACAAGAACTCTTATTCATCTATGTCTTTTAAGCGATTGCTCTTTTTCTGTGGAATATTAGCTTATTACAGTATATGCGACAATATTATATTGGCTAGGTCACTATGAGTATCTATCGCTACTCTGCGTGGGAGGAATTCCATGGCGTTGTCCCTGCACCACTAGGATCGATTCCCAACTCAGCTAGCCCACCATCTATCGCCCACCACGTTGTGGCAGTTAACATAGTATTCATGCTAATCTCGACCGCTTCCCTTGCGTTAAGATAGTATACTAGCCTCTTCATCCTGCAGAGAGCTAGGTTTGAAGACTGTAAGATATAGCCAACTTGGTAGATATCTGTATCATTGCTAACATCACAGATACAATCACTATTGCATGGGTATGGACCTCTTGAAATTGACGAATGTAAAATCTCACCTTGTTTTCTTCCAGATTATGGCACTAGGACATGGCATCACTAGCTGCATCCGTAGGCACCCTTATATAATCGGGACAGCATTATAGGCACTAAATAAGATATAGTCACTCGTTACGGTCTCGGAAGACATCTATGGGATGTTTCTTTTGTAGTATTCAACAAGAACTTTGGAAAGATGAGCAGTTCTACCGCTCAGGGTGGAAGCCGTGTTAACTGCAGTTCACTGTTCAGGCAGCTGTAATCGGGGGTTTGAGCTACTCGTTCTCGATAATGCTCGTAAAGATCTCCATTTTATCATTTTATCTTCGAATCTCCCCGGATAAGAGGTTAAAGATCGTAATATACACCGCTATGGCCATCACAACCGCGTACAGCATTCCAGCCGCGACAGTCGGATTTTATGCCTGCAACCCGATGGAAAAATACTGGGATATGACCATCACGACAGGGACATGTATTAACCAATACACAGTATTTCTGTTCAGTGCGTCAATGAACATAGCGACGGATGCAGTCATCCTGGTGCTGCCTATTTTCATGCTGTGGAGCGTACACATGCCGAGACGCCAGAAACTTGGCGTAGCTTTTATGCTCATGACAGGCGGCTTGTAAGCTGATCTTAATGTGGTTTCAATCGGAGTTATACTCGTCGGACTGCAGAGTTCTAGTCGCTATCATTATTAGGCTGGTTCACATCGTCAGGTCGTATGGTACTACGGATGTAACCTAGGATTTTGCCAACCAAGACGTGTGGTGGTACGTTGCACAGACATTTGCCACAAGACGAGAAGAGTCTATATTAACACATCCCAGGGCACTTGAACTGCATCTTGCCATTGTCTGCGGCTGCCTACCTCTAGGCAAAGCCTTCTTCCGGCGCCATCTCCCTAAGGTCATTGGTCGCAGCACTCAGGACTCCTACCCGAAAACAAAGCGTACCTTCCGCTCATCTCGGCAGGTCGCTCTCCCCTCTATGGAGGGAGACGAACTAGAACTCTGCGGCGGGCAGGCAAAAACCGCCGACCGAGGTTTTCCACTACGTACATGCCCAAGTCAGCCCAATGGCGGGGAGGATGCGAGCCAAAAAACTTCATTATGTGATGCGCCGTTGGATGCAAAACATGTTGAGCATACAGTTTGATCCATACCTTGTGTTGGTCTACACTCGCAGCCATACTGCCATCATTTCTAGCACTGACCTTGAGCGGCTAGAAGAAGCATGCGGAAGCCCTCTCACTGATGCAATAATACTTGCAGCTGCAGGAGGAGATCTTTAAACCTCAGCATCCTCTCATTGAGGTATCTCTTAGTGCGCTAAATAAGTGGTAGATAGGGAGTCAGAGATTCAACGTTATGGCAACTTGTTTCGCATGCTTTATCCCTTTTTAATTGTAGCTAGAAAAAGAGTTTTTATAGAAACGCCCAGGTGCCGTACACTCCCGCTGACGTGACGGCAACATTTGCTTGCTGTAGGGTCGTCGAGTCCTTGCTCCTCCAAACAACGTTTTAGCATAAGCGTTTTGTCGGAGGTTGCAACTCGCTGCAGGAGTCAGATCCATCCTCTCTCTTCAGCTCAGACCACTGAACATCTATATCATGTTGTACCGTAACTCTAACTACACCATTTAGCAGCGATTCAGCATCATTATGACTTGTCTTTTTAGGCGAGGATTCCGACCGGGTGATTGTGGTATGGATGCCATCATTGTCACCCGCATTTTGCAGGCGCTGGAAATGCTTCTCACGCGACTTACTCCAGTTGGTACCTCCGATCGTGACGAGCTCGGTTGGGCCCCGGCTTCGATTGTTGGCCCCACTCTGCGTCGCCTTACTGTTCGTCAAATTACGGAACTGATACGAGATCTTGCCTATGAGCGGTCGCAAGGTTGGTAGGCAGGCGCTGATGACTCCGCAGGCTACCTCGATAACACACCACGTGCAGGCCTCGGCAAGTGTCCCTTCTAGTAGTTAGCCTATGAGCCGAGAATCTTGTACACTAGGTGTCTGTTTAGGAGAAGACAGCCACTTACACGTCGTGTCGCTCGGATCAAATTCCATGAGAGTCGTGAAGCGGTATATACTGGCGAACAGAACGCTAGGGTTGCGCGTTAGGGACTAAGGACAGTAAGAGCTCACCGTAGCAGTAGCGTCAAACTTACAAGCTACCTAGCAAGAATATGAAGCAAATAGACAGCCTCTGGGCGATGGTAGCATGCAACTTCCAGACCGGCCTAAAAGGCATACAAAGGATAGCGACATCCGTCAGGATGTTCGGTATAGCATTGCCGATGAATGAAGCCTTTAGGTTGATACACGTCCCCTCGATCAGTGGCAGCCACGCCTTGCTGATTGGGTTGCACTGGAGGATGCAGACGGCAAGGATGGCGATCCACCAACCGATAACAATGGCGGCCAGAATTGTCAGATAGATCTTGAACTCGCGTAAGGGGAACAGGCGTCGGTACATTAGGAGAAGAGATAACTTCACAAGTAGTACTGCTGTGATGTATATGCACTCGAAGGCCAGGAGGATCTTGAAGAAGGTGACAAGATCGTTCATTAACACCGTGTCAGCGTGCCTTCCGAGGCCATGGGCAATCGCTGGGACAGTCTTGGTCAGCAAGGAAGTCGACACGATCGAAGGGTCCAGGGACACTGGATTACCGGCATAGTTGAGGGCTCCCAAAGTAATAACGAATGCCTACAAGTCGTTTTGGTCAGTTCTGACTCCGATGTTTAGTGACGGAAGGATCGTCGAGCCCACCACACGTACTAGCGCAGCAACTATCATCCAGTCGTCGGCCCCATATGCAGCGCGGCTGATATAACGTGCCCAGAAGCGCAGGCAAACAAAAAGCGTAGCGAGGACGAGCAATACCGTCGTGACCCTATTTAGTTCGCCACTCTTGTCGTAGACGCTATCACGAGCCTGGAGAGTCGCCAGGGCATTCATCTTATCACGAACGGCCTCCTTAAAAGATCTCGATGAGTAGTTAAACCCACAGCGGAATCGAGTTGGAAAATAACATAGCACAACTGATGGTCAGAAGTGAAAACCAATAATCTATATAGAGGCCTATTCCAATGTCAGCTAAATTTGTTTCCCTTTGCGTGACCTCTGACAATTTCGAGACAATTTCGAGGAGACGGTGCCACCATGTAACACTGTCTCCAAACATCACTAATCGACTACCTTTTCTCGTAGAGTATGACTCGCAGGTCAGTAGGGTCTGCGGCAAGTACCGTGGATGGCAATTGGACCGTGAGTAGAAGGGACAAAAATCGCAAAGCCATATAGTGGCTTGCGAAACCAACCTTATCATGGTGAACTTGCATGGCGTCTTCACCAACGCAGGGGTGGCTCGTTTGGTGATGCGATCAAAGTAACTGCTGAAGCATTCAGGTGCATGTAAAAGGGTATCGTGAACGGGCTATACAGAATTTGTGTGGGAAACTGCAGGCTTCTGAGCGCAGTGGCGCGCCTGGATCTAGAGTTTGGTGAGTTTGTCCACAGCCAGACACAACCTTCGGAATTTTGAAGTTAAGTATTTAGAGTTCGCGGGGAACGGTAATCCGACGCTAGGGGCCCTAAAACCATTGCACTGGGCGTTAAAAGGCTCTGCGAAATATGGTCGGCAAACACCTCGTTGGCCAACGTCTGCCTTCAATGTTTCAGGAAACCAGTCCTAGAAGAAAATGCCGCATAGCCAGAAAAAACTTCCTGTGAAGTTGGTCAAGCACGCGTACAGGATTGTGTGCCGTCTGTAATATGAGCACGGGAATCAGGGGACGTGCTCGGATGGGATTATGACTGAAGAGTGCTTTATCGGCGATCCTGGGCCAGGGTTTCGGTCGCGATCCTATTGGCTCATTCTGACAGCTACCGGAAGTTAAAATGCCCTTCGCCTCGGGAGATGTAATTATGCGTCGAGCGCTTTGACCAAATGCTCAATGGCGTCAGAACGCACAACATCGGGCGCACAGGTATTTATCCGAGGCTAAAGCCTTTCAGTAGTCTACGGTTATGCTTCCGATTTGGTCGGGACAGGAATCCCAAACGGCGTTGCCGGTGCCGGTTTCCGCAAATAGCGTCCGGAATGATAAGTTAACAGGGTTCCACAAGCGAGCGGCCAGCCCCACCAACTTACAGCGCGTTCAACTCTGTTCGAGACGCCACAACAACATAAAACATGCTGCCACAGTGTATAACATCTTTCGAACTACAGTTAGACGCCGATGCGCCGGAACCCAGCCACGACTCGATTGCCAGCCCAATTTGAAGAAGCTAGCTAAGCTAGAGGAGGACGCTCGAAAGTATGGAAGTGATTTGTTCGCGTGCAGCTGTCTAACCAATCTTATGTCCTGGCATCGCTGATGCTGTTTTCCGCCTTCAGCACACGATTTTTGAAATGGGTGAAACCACTGTCTAACTGAATAATCAAGAAACCTATCCTGTCTGCTTCACCTTGCCTATTAAATCAGGTACTTCAACGTTGTCTGCGCAACTCGCTTGTCGAGTACGTTAAGGGAATTCTTACCATGCTGAACAGGTTGCCCATATATGGCCCGGCGACACACCGACAGATATTTACGCTGACAATCCTTCTCTGCGGCTCTTACGGGCGTAAGTTGAACACCACTTCCCGAATATATTGTATCTGTGCCCCAATTTTGATGATTTGTGATTCGACTTGACTGCGTACTGCATCCGAGATTTTCTCGTGGCTTAGCGTAGAGTCTGCGTAAGCAAGGTCTTGTTGGAGACGATTGATTTCCTCCATTATTCCTTGGATGCTCCCACAAAACCCGTTGCTTGAGAACTTATCATTTGCTGCTCCAGTTGTGCACTCCATTTCTTTAGCAACAATTTGAACCCAGTAAATCTCGACCGTGTCTACAGATGATTAGGATGAAAGATGAATATATGGCACAGACTTTCTATCCCTGTAGTCACTTACACCTTCTTTGAATAGATAATCCGGTGGAATGAAGATAAAATGGTGATATGGATGCATATATCCACATCAGAATGATCAGCCAAGGTACAAGAGTAGGTCGGAGCGAGCCATGCGTCCTGCAACCCTTGCAATTATTAAGATGATCGAATCATGGTGAAGCGAAACGATAGGTCCTTCACTTCGACTGTTGCGCCTGATTGCATGACACACACTACACAAACCTAAAATTACGTTGTTACTGTTCCCGTTCTGGCCAGGTTTGTAGACTAGGTTATCAAAAGTGGTTTGGCAAGGTGGCCGGGAAGTTGAGGTGGCGGAAAATAGGGGACCGAGCTTACCTTGGGGGCCTAGTTTCTGCCTCCCGGAGGATTCTTCCGAGTCTATTAATGAATTTGGTGAGCGGCGATCACAGGCAGCTCCTGTGGCTTCCAAGCGACGAACGGAGTGATGGCCGTGCAGCAAAGTTTACGGGACGTAAAGGAAGGAAACGGGAGAAGAGTTCTGAAAACTTTTACTTTATGCACGAGGCTACGGCTAACAAGTCAGTTTCTTATTATTTTTCTTCCTATGACCGTCTTTGTAAAAAAGTGGAATGGTACCATTGCAGGATTCAGGTTAGACTTCAAATGACATACTCGAAGTTAAGCGAACGCCCAACGTTACTCTCCTGCCTCCCTTATGATTGCCACTCACCTTATTCATTTTCTCCTGCCCTCCAGCGCTATCCATGTTGAAGCAAGTAATTGTGTTCATATAACATAAGTGCGTGAGGATATGATCATTGGAGCGAACGTCAATACCGAAAGAAAATAGAAAAGACAACTAACGCCACGCCATATTCTAATGATACATAGCAACAGCCACCAACGACCCTACAGTTGCTCTATTACCGTCTATTCGTTATGGCGCTCTTTATAACGTGTTCCACCACCTGATGCACGTCCCCACCTGATGCACGCGCAACACCATGCAACCAGCAAAATCATTGAAGCTGTAGAGGTTCCTAACTAGCTATTCTATATACGCGTTGACTCTTATCAAAGAGCCGCTACCTCATTTCTTTCTTGTTCAATCCTATTGCCCCTTTTTGTTTCTTACAAGGAGACACATGAACGGGCTGGTAGCGTCGTTCTTGCACGGATCCTAAGCAGGTCTTTTGTATGAGGGAAAAACGCTGGTGGCAAAGTTGGCCCACTGCCAGTCCGTCCATGAGTCTCCCTTGTATCATGTCTCGGAACCCTCTCCCAGAATATCGCTCTTACCGGGTTAGGCTCTCGTAATTATCCCCAAATCTTGTGCCAGTAGCCGCGGTAGGACATGAACCATTCAGAGACTTATTTTCAGGGTCGAGGCAACCCTTACATGAGTCGGGCAAAAGTCAAACAAGCGGCATTACTCCTAATTGGCACAACTATATCCCGCTGTCCTGGTTCCGCGGAGCACACAGGTGGAGACCCTGCTTCACTCAGCGCGGGGAACATTGGCTGGCGTAGAAGCTTAACTTTACGCATTGACTCGTTGTGATATCAGCACACCCATGCAAAAAGCACATTCTGTTCAAAAACAATGAATCTGCATCCATCAATAGAGTACCGACCGCAAGATTATCGTCCCCATTCTTGGTGCGCAGCTGTCGCTGTAAATCATGGATACCAACCATCAAGCACATGAAAGCCAAAGCACGCGGCTAACTATCGCCCTGGTGATAACCATAGTGATCACATTCATCACCTTTGTTCTTCGTTTATATACTCGTGCCTGTCTACTTCGCAGCACAGGCGCAGAAGATTACTGCATTGGAATTGCGATGGTATGTCCCGTTATCCTTGTAGCGCTACGTTTGCACCTAGCATTAATCCTCTAATGTCAGATATTTGCAATCGCAAACACTAGCATTTCGGTTGCGCGTACGTCCTCCTTGCCACTTTGAAATTACTTAGTACCTAATACACTATTAAGAGGCCAAAATTGCGCTGGGGAAACATATCTGGGCAATTAAACCCGAGGATCTTATGACAAATGCTAAAGTTAGTGCTCCTATATTATATAAATCCTGGTACTTTTCTAATGTTAGTAGCTGTTGTACGCCGTTATTCAAGTCTATGCCCTTGGTGTAATGCTTACCAAGCTATCTTTTCTTTTGCAATAAGTTACGACGGAAGTCCCGAAAGTATAAAAGGCAAGAGAACACAGTAGAAAAAAACAAGAAAAACACATAATCCATTATCGCAATCATCAATTTCTAAAAAACCGCATTTCAGCATTTTATCTGACACCTGGTCGGCATAGGATATATAAGTGAAATTCCATAGACACCTACAAAAATCAACCCAGTCCTCATTCTTCTCCGCACACGCACTTTAGATGATCTATCTTACTTTGGACCTATGGGGGTAGTTACACGGCGACTAGAAGCCGCTTGTACATTCTGGAGCTAGAGAAAAAGACGCGTGGTGTTCAACAACGAAAGACGGCGGAACCAAAACTGGTATCTGGAAAGGCGTGGCCTACCAACCAGGGACCTTTTCAAACTTAATTTCCCAGTCCTCGTAGATCTTAAACAGCGTCAAGGCAAAGTTGTCACCGATTTCTTGGCCCTCATCAGAGCCCTTATCAGAGGCGATGGGGGTAAACTTGTAGCGTCCGATAAGGCCCGCAATCAAACAGAAGAGCTCATCCCGAGCATATTGCTCGCCTACACATCGACGCGGACCACCGCCGAAGGTGAGGAATGAGTAGGCGTGGCCAGATCTCCCACAAGGATGGTCAAGCCACCTCTCCGGCGAGAAAGAGCGAGCGTCCGGCCCCCAGTAGGCAGGGTCACGGTTAAGAGTCCAGGGGGAGAAAACGATCGTGGTCCCCCTCGGGATGGGAACTCCAGCGATCGCAGCCGGCTCGATGCATTGCCGCCACAGCAAGGTGTTGATTGAATGGTAACGAAGAACCTCTTGGACGACTGCGTTGAGGTACTTGAGATTATGGAACTGGAAATCGCTCACTGACTCCGCCGATGCGTTGTAGGGAGACGATACGTTTGCCCTGATCTCATCGCGGAGACGTGTTTGCATATCCGGATGGCGCGAAAGCAGATGGTTGGCCCAGCAGGCAGTCGCTGCAACCGTCTCTGTTCCGGCCGCAAGGAAGTGGACTGTTTGTTCAACCAAGTCTTTGTGAGAGAAATGACCCGACCTCATAAGCAATGTGAGCATGTCGTCTCCCATAAGAATTTTCCCTTCGTTCTTGGTGTGGCAGTTGTGCTCATGGCCGGCGACGACATCCTCGGCCGTCTCTCGAACCAGCTTCATGATTCCAGCAATGGTCCTGACTGCAGGAATTGGTAGCTTCAGAGCAATTTTGGGGCCTATAAGGGATGCTGCTTCCAAGGTGAGCTGGCCTCGCTTCGTTGTCTTGAACATGCGAATGTACGCACGGCCGAACTTCGCTTTTGTGCCCTTAGACGAGGTAGAGCCTTTGAAGTTCTGTAACCCGATATTCTTGATAGTGTTGAAAGCAACATTGAATCCAAACTGGCCTATCATGTCAATGCTCGCAGCCGAGACGAGGCTCACGATGCTGGTAACCCCATGCATCGTGGCATCAATACCAGCGTCCGCCTTGCCTGGTTCCGTTTGCTTGCTGTACCGGGGAAGTGCATCGAGTGCCTCGACTGTCGTCTTCCACAAAGAAGGGAACCATTTCTTCATCTGCGCCGGACTGAATGCAGGGTTGAATCGCTTGCGCGCTTCCTTGTGCTCTTTCCCTTCTTGGATCAGTAATGCTGATTTTAAAACGTACATACATTTTGAGTAGCCCGAACACTCGGGTGGCCCTAGCCATGCTGAAACACGTCACTGTAACCCTGAGAGAACGGACTGGGGAAAGCACCTCTTGTTCAGAGGTCTGCGTCAACTGCCCTTAAAGTTTGAAGTGTTTAGCTGTAGCAGCGCTTTCGTCTTCGCACAGCTCGTTACTTCTTGAAATCACTGAATTCACTCCTGCACAATCAATCAATGTATTATCCAAGTCTCTGGCCGCGAGACGAAGTCGTTGGTGTGATCCCGCCGCCTCTAGGGATTACACCCAATTTTAAAAATCCGCCATCTAAAGCGCGTGATCTTATTACTGTTCACATCGTATTTGCTATCATATCAACTGTGTTTATGGGACTACGATTTTACACTGCGCTTTTTGTTATACGCCGCGTAAGGCTAGACGATCGTGAGCCCTCCTACTATTCTCTCCAAAGACTCTTGATAACCCTTGTAGATCTGTTAATTTTTGCATGGGTTAGGCCTACTTAAAGTATCTACAGAGATGTTTGGCTAAACAAGTACCTTGAATCCAGTTTCTAGCTTTGGCATTCTCCGTTACCGGCTCTCTCAGTAGGTGGTTTATACATCCATACCGACGCAGAGCATTAACTAAATATTTCTAGTCACGCACTATGGATTTGGGCAACACTTATGGGATGTCCCATTTTCTGTTTTTAACCGCAACTTTTCAAAAGTAAAACAATGACTCTTCAGTCTTAGTCCTCTATACATTCAGACAAAATGAGTGACTGACGCATTCCTAGATTTCAGCAACTATCGGAACGTGTTATGGCATCTCAATCATGTTCACTAAGCTCTCAATCCTCATGCTTTTTATTCGATTTGTGAACCAGAGAAAGCTCCGAGTCGCTATATACTTTATTATGGCAATTATCGTTATACACAGCCTAGTGGCATCATTTGTATGGGTGTACGCCTGCCGGCCGCTGGAAAAATGGTGGGATCTTACAATCACTAGTGGTTCATGCATAAACTGGCTAAAGATTCCAATCTTTAGTGGCGCTATGAACACTGCTACAGATACTGTAATTCTTTTCCTGCCATCTCTAATCTTACGAGATGTTCAACTCCCTAAGAAGCAAAAGGTTGGCGTTATAATAGTATTAATAACTGGAGGATTGTATGTTGATAAACAGCTGCATAGGGTTTAAGCAGAATCAGCTAACAGGAGAATTAGTGTTGTGATTGCAAGCGTTATTAGATTGCAGCTGTTAGTGGACTTAACCTACACAGCGGATTTTACCTGAAAAGCTTTTCGTTCAATGGTGTGGTGGTAAGTGCAGGCAGTCTCAATTTCTGCTTCCAATAGTGGTAATATTTCTGACACTGTGCTCAGGTCAGTTGAGGTGCACATAGCCCTTGTTTGCGCATGTCTCCCAGCCGGAAAATCCTTTCTCTGCAACCCAATGCCCACTCTTACTGGAAATACTATAAGGCGACCATCTATAAGATTCCTATCCTAGAGGGAAGAAGTTGCGCAGTAGACGGGTTATTAGAAGTAGGCGGATTATTTCAAGTAAGCAGGTTTTGACAGTAGGTAAGCCTTATAGGTGTACTATGCGTATAGTTACACCAGAGCTATAAAGATAGTAAAGTGCCATAGTCTAGTTCTCAGATTCAAGGACTATTTGGCTTGATCTTTGATGGATTCGTTTTTGGTGATGAACGTGATCTTTTTTTGATTGGGTGTTGTCTCCCGTCCTTTCTATGGCTGCTGTGTTTCTGGAGGTTCCGAAGATTGTAGTATCAGTCCTACTATTAATTGGTTTTCCTGCGCAGTACTTCTGAGATTATCTTTTATATCTAACAGGCCTCAAAGCACTTCTGTAATCTGGAACTGGTATAGAGTTCTTAGCTTAATTGTCAAATTGTCAGATACAAGGAGAAGCTCAGAAGTACTGCATAGGAAAGAGCGACAAATAGTAGGACTGATAACTATTGCGATCTACGAACCTCCGGAAGCAGAGGAGCTATAGAAGAAAGCAGCAGACAGAACAACAAAAAAAGGATCATCCATTCTCAACAAAAGATTCATTAATTCTGACAATAATACCGTTCTTTGCCTTCATGTTCTGAACTAGCGTGAACTAGGGCTGGAGGATCGCTGGGTCCTCGCAGGCAGCTCGCTGGCGATCGTACGGACGGCTCCATCGCGTTCGCAGCTCAGGTGTACGCGTTATAAAGTTGTCAACCCGGTTCTTACTAACTGGCTTGCTACTACGATCTTTCAGCAAATTATTGACCATATCTCGTACGTCTGCCTTCGAGCAGGGTATACCACGTTCAGACTCCTCAAGTACACGCTGTACAATCACCTTCTCTTCTAGCTTTAACAGGCGCTTTGAGTTCGGCTCGCAGTCGCGTCGAGAGCGCTTCCCGTCGCGTCGCCGACGTATTGTACGTTCAGGGACTTTGTAGATTGCCTCAGCGTGTCGTAGACTTCGAACTTGATTTCTTTGGATATCTAAGATAGCAAGCTGTACGTCAGCTTCAGTATAGGATTTTAGAGCTTGGTGTTGTTGAGGCATTACGTGTTGTCGTTGCGCAGGCGTTTTGGTGAGGAAACTGCGGCGCTCGCTTGGGAAACACGTTATTGGGAATGATAGAAAGATATTCTTATATAACCTTTAAGTAGGTTAAGAATTTAAAAGCTAGCGAGAGACGTATTAAAGATAGTAAACTTATATTAGAATATCGGCCTACTGTAGACGCTGTTGCGATGCTATGAGATGCAGAAACACAGAAAGCAATTAATAATAGCCTAGATCCTTAATGACGTGATAATAAAATACGTTAAATCATTGATTCATTCCTTGTTAACAAGCCTGTGCCCAGGACCTAATTATTCCGATCTGTGGTATTACGATGAACGCCACTTCTCTTATTCAGTGTGCGACAATCCGAACTTCACTTCCACCAAGGCGGATCTGGAGCCACCGGGTCTCAACCAAGGCCCAACATCGCTTGTTCACTTGCATTCACCTTTGTTACAATGTTTACCACCTGTGCACTACGCAGCGGAGTACTAGTCAGCTTTGCTTTCTGCCCTCTCGACTTCCAAAAATATGATTCTGGTACTTACCTTCTTCCCACAGTCACCACAATTATTGTCATCATCCCCCCAGCACTTTGTTGGCTTTCCATTACAACATTTCTCATCATGTTTGCACTAATGTAGCCTTATTAGCACAGTCACTTCTTTGTATCTACCCCAAAAGCCTCTGCCAAGGACTTGACTCACTGGATTGCCGCACTTGCCGCAATGCTCATTATCTTTGTCTGTATCGCGACAAGTGTCATGACAAAGTTGCATAGACGGTTTCGTCTTATGCGGACCGCACTCATAGCATGGCCCATCCCCCTTAGCGCCCTTGGCTGTGCAATCTTTTCCATGATCCCCTTCGAAACATTCTTTACACCACTGGGCGCATTCGCTGTTGCCTTTCTCATCGGGATAGGCCGAGGCTGATACTGTACCCGCAGCTGGAAAGGTTAGTCCGGTGTGAGCTAGTCCCAGCGTGGACTTACCCAGTGCGATCAAAACGAGCTTGAAGATCTTCGTCATGGTTTGTAGGTTCAGTGATTGTTGTGGGGAAGAAAAGGCAAGATGAGATTCGGTTGCGACCTGCCCAACATACCACGGCGGAAGACTCTTATTTATACTTTGCGTATAGGTTTCACATGTCATAGAGAACCATGCAAAGATGAATGTTGAGGTCATACGAGGAGGAGAATCTCAGCTGGTACAGAATGCCAACACAACACCACGCCCCCACTAATACATTCAACTACGGTTTCTAAATAGCACCGCCGTGCATATACCAAACCTAAAAAGAGTCTTAACCCAAGCTTGGGTTGGCATGCGAGAAAGAGGGTTATTGATCTGCACAAACATGATGAAACCCACAAGCTTCTTCATTGTTATCCCACTGCGATCAGCAGCGGTTATTTTATTATGCATATCTTCAAACCCTATTTCCAGTATTGATAATTATTATGCATTGTGTTAGGGCATCTCAAGCCTCTTTTTGCATGTAGGTCTCAGTTCTCTGCACTCTCCGTCATCTTGCACTATGCCATCCCTTTGTAGTCTAATACTAACGTTCGCCTCTTACAAATTTGCATTACTATCCTATGGCAATACCCTGTGTCCAATTCTGTACTCTTGAGCACAATTACAAAAGGTGTTCTGGGAATTTGATCATGGGCTTAGGAATTGATATCTGTAGATTTACCCCAAATACCTCCTTCTATGTTCTCTAAATCTTGAAGCTTAGAGACTAAAATTTGCCTTTGGTGGCTCATAAGGAAGAGTATGGAGCCAATAGGCAGATCCAAAAGAGCCAAGTACAGAAGCTACATAAAGTATACTTGGATCTACTCTTACGTAAGTGCGCAAGATTATTAGATAGCACAATATTCTACTAACATTATGTATGTGGTTTGCATGCCTAAAAAGCGGTAAATTGAAACTTTTCTTTGTTCAATAATATTTGAAACGGAGATGACCGCGTTGTTCCGCGGACATGATATACGGTTCTTGCCAAGGTATGTGTTCATGGCATGTAGCGTTGAGCCGTTCCCCGCCATCATGGTGTCAAACACTTGTTGGGAATACCTGTTGGGAATACCTAAATAGTGCCTCCCCCACCTTGTGGCGTTTTAAGCTCGCTTCAGTCAGGCGACGAACTTTCATTGGAGCGGCGATCAGTGCGGTCTGTAAAGGCTATGTTATCAAATTATCTCGTAGGGAACAATTAACTGGGCTTGTAGATTCATCATAGAACCTAAATCCTTTAGGACTGCTAGAGGAGCTGCCGTAGCTCTTGAATCATGAGCGAATCCTATATTAATGATGTGCATTCCATCACCATGAGCACCCAATGATAGGCACAGAGAAGACTTCAACGCTGACGGAGGATGTAGGCCTGATTAATCATGCAGAGTCCTGTACGCTGATCGATTTGCTAGGGAGCTGTTACTGGCCCGATCTCCTGGTTTCTAGCTCCGCGGCTATGCTATTATACGCGCCCTTGACGTCAACGACACTAGGGACAATGTCTTCTAGAGCAAATCTCATCCCTGTGTAGCGAAAGTCCTCTGTATCCCGAGAGAGACGAGAGAATAATATCTTTACTCTCTGTATGCCGTCCCATACATCCCACTTACTCCAGCAACTTGACGTTGACTGCATCTCTCCATTAAGGCGCCAAACCCTGAGAGAAGTTCGACGTCTTCGACTCGAGCCTCACGGACATTGTGGCGTAGAGGTGACGATTGCGAGGCGGAAATGCTGACATGGAGTGTGGCTTCCTGTCAGATTCAAGTACTATTTGGCTTGATCTTTGATGAATTTTTGATGATGAACGTGATTCATTGTGTGTTCTCTATTTTCTGCCTTTTTGTGTGTCCCTCTGCCAAGCGGCTACACCCGAGAGTTTGTGCTACCATCTAGGATCTCGCAACTTGGAGATCGACACGTGACATCTAACACCCTATCGGGCTTTACATCTGACACCTCCACTGACCCTTGGTCCTCGGCTTCAGATACACCGTTGTACTTTGCTCGCATCGCAGGCCAGAAGACTTCATCCTCCCACGTCTCGAAATCAGTGGAGACGTTGCCATGAGCCACATCGGAAGTGCCCATTGCCGCCAATCTCGTTCCCCCGCGCTTCTCGAACACATCGTCCAGATACTTGGGTATTCTGTAGCATACCTGGGCACATGGTTATATATGGTTATTTGGGGGGTCGTAACCATAACCATGAATAACAATGAGGCTCAGGAAGACGCTGCTCCACGAGTCACCCAAATTAGGCCCGTGTATATGTCAGCGAAGCGTTGGAGGATCTTAAATTGGTCAGTCGAAGGGCTGGCGAAGAGTGGTTCATCAAGCTCAACAAAGCTGACGCAGATTGTGCCGGTTATATCTCTCTGTTTCAGCCTAGATAGCGACGCAAGCTGTACTTGAAGGCCTGCCTTTTCCATCCTGACCTTAAGCGCCAACGGCATGTCCAGCCCGTTCATCTTGATCGGAAAGTCGGAGCACAGGATGGTAATGAGAGGGTTCTCTGGCGGCCTGGGCAAGCCATTGCAGAGAGTTGACTTGGTTTCGACGGCCGTGGCTATCATGAGCCTTGTACCCTCCTCCAGTGGGTCCAGTACATCCGGGCTACTTGCTTGAAGACTACTGAAACCAGTAGAGCGCAGCACATCCTCCCACTGAGTCTCAGTGAGCAGCGGGCCATCAGTCCGCCACTCTTCCGATGCGTTCCACCAGCCTGGTAGTGTGCCAAAGATGACCGAGGCTGCAAGAAGGTGATTGGTCATTTCAAGAAGGATGAGTTTGCCTCCTGGCCGTAAAAGCTTCCGTGCATGTGCCATCGTGCGATGCATGTCGGATGTGGCGTGGAGTACGTTGGCTGCAACGATAACATCGTAGGACGCAGGCTTGAAGTCCTGTGTTTGCTCGACATCGAGCTTCTTAAAGTTCATGAACTGCGAGAAGTCCTCAAACTTCTCTGCGGCGCGTTGGAAGAAGTAGGATGAAATGTCGGTGTATGTGTACGACTTCAGTCGCGGGTACTTGTGGACATCTTCGCAGCCCTTCAGCCCTTGAAGCATCGGAACCGTCGCACCACCCGTACCAGCGCCGATCTCGAGATAGTCTAGATTGGGATGCTTATGGGAAAGCTTCGCCCCACAGCTGCTTAGGTAGGTTCCCATTAATTAGTAGAGCTCTAACTTTATTTAATAAAACTCTATTAATTATTTCTGCAGCTCCATTTTGCTCAGGAGTATATGGAGCAGAAAATCTAGTAATTATACCTTTTTTAGCTAAATAATTAGTTAAATCTTTAGGTTTAAATTCATCACCTAGATGTAAGGTTTTAACTTTATTATTTTTAAAAGCTAAATTACTAGTACTAGCTACTATACTATAAGGATTATTAGAATTATTATAAGCTTCTAATTCTAATTCTTTAATAGTATGTTTAATAATGTTTACTATATTCTCTCTACTTTCTAATAGTTTAACTACTAAGTATTTAGTATAACTATTGTGCAGGAACAGAGGCCTCAGCCAACTTCTCCCTTTCGATGGTAGCCTTGCGCGCAGTGGAAGCAACTGAGCATCTCGTGTTGGTTGAGATGGCGAGGTGCGGGGACGGGTAACAAGGTAGACAAAGGTGGATAGGTAACGATGAATTGAATGATCGAGATTCTAGTGAAACAGGACTTGACAGTACAGCGTGGGTGATACTTGGTGGATTCGATGCCTCACAAGGAGGTCCTATCTATCTACCTCTATACCCGGATTTCCCGGCCAAGCTTATCCAATCCTAGCTAAGATGCCCTCGGTAACTACGTCACCAAGTGCATCGGCACACTATCTCTAAAAGTAATATAGTATTTAAAGCCTCTAAAAGTATTGTGCCGATGCACTTGGTGACGTAGTTACCGAGGGCATCTCAGCTAGGATTAGGTAGGCTTGGCCGGGAAATCCGGGTATAAAGGTAGATAGATAGGACCTCCTTGGGAGGCATCGAGTCCACCAAGTATCACCCACGCCGTACTGTCAAGTCCTGCCTCAACAGAGTCTCGATCATTCAATTCACCGTTGCCTATCCACCCTTGTCTACCTCGTTACCCGTCCCCGCACCTCGCCATCTCAACCAACACGAGATGCTCAGTTGCTTCCACTGCGTGCAAGGCTACCATCAAAAGGAAGAAGTTGGCTGAGGCCTCTGTTCCTGCACAATAGATTTTTAGAAATTACTTATAAATTAATATAAATCGCTTATAAATTGCTTAAAAATTAATATATATTACTTATAAATTATTATAAATTGCTTATTGGTTATTATAAATTGCTTATAGATTAATATAATTATTTTCTTACTCCTCTTTTATATTATTAATCTACATATTTAGCTAAGGTAATAAATAGATTATAGATATAAAGAGATAACCTTTCTCTTATAAACAAAAAATAAGAATATAAACTCTTTTATTTAGAGTAATATATATCTTATTTATCTTTTAAAGCTTAAATATATTAAAATGATTATAAAGTTTATATAATACTTAATTAAGATACTAAAATAAGATATAATAAATATAAACTAATATAATTATATGTCTAGAATTACTTTATCTAAACAGGATCTTTTAGATCTTAACTTAGAATTACTAAGTAGTTTAATATAAACCTTTTAAAAAATTTGAAAAAATAGTAATTACTAATTTTTGCCCATCACTGGTAGAAAGTACTAGTTTTAATAATTTAATTAAATATCTAAAAGATAATATACATACTATAGGAAGAACTGCTATAAAAAAAGAGCTAGATACTTTATATAATTTAGAAATAAATAAATTAAAAATAGTTTTAAATAGTAATTCTAGTAGATTTTCTATTACTAAAAAAGATAAAACTAGGCCTTTTTTTATATTAGTATTTTTAAAATAAGAGTTTAAAGTATTAGTAGTAGTAACACTACTACTTTCTATATTAGAACTATCTTCTAGATTAAAGTCTTCATCTTCTATACTAATAGGCTTATTTAAATTAAAATGTTTAGTTTTATAGTGCATATTTAAGTTAGTAGTATTAATAGGCCACTTTACTTAGAATAATAAGTACGGCTAGTACAAATAGCTTTGAATAATCTAGGTTCTCCTTCTTTATAAGGTAAAAGTTCTAGTTTAAACTTTCTAGTTTTAAAAATAGGAGCTAAATTAGCTATAGAAGGTAGTTCTAAAGTAGAAGATAATAGATCTTCTTTAGAAAAGATTATTCTAGAAGACATAATACTTCTAATACTAAATAATAATAAAAATATATTTAAACTATAATTTATTGTAGCTAGGAACTTTAAATATACTAAAAAGTATTTAAAAAGTATATATAGTAATATAATAAAAAGCTATATAACTATAATCTATATAGTTATAGTATCTTAATTAGATAAGTAATTTTAAATAAGTATATATAGCTATAGTCTATATAGCTATACTACTATTTAAAAGAAATCAATAAGTTTATATAACTATACTCTATATAGTTATATTCTTATTTATTTCTATAAAAGTTCTTATAGAAAAGTAGAGTAAAGTAATATAAGATAAAATAAGATATAAGTATAGTAAGTCACTAGTAAGAGTTTTTCTAAAGAGTAAAATAAAAAGAGAGTATCTTTTATTATGTACTAAAGAAGACTATACTGAGTGTATTATAAATCTTACTATTATAATAGTACTCTAATACTTTAAGTTTCTAAAAATCCTTTAAGTTTTAATATTAGAAATATCATTTAAGTTTTAAAATAAGCTTTAAGTTTTAGAATAAGCCTTAAGTTTTAAAATAAGCTTTAAGGTTTTAGTATTAGAAATAAGTTTTAATTATAATACTAAAAAGGTATTCTTATTATAATCCTACTACTATACTCTTAAGCAGTGATGGGCAAAAATTAGTAATTACTATTTTTCAATAGTAAGCTCCCATCACTGCTCTTAAGTATATAATAAAACTTTTTCTTTTTCTATTTACTCTATTAATAAATTAGCTTTTACTTTAATTACTTTTACGACTATAACTACTACTACTCAGGGTTGCCACTTTTTTAGTAATAGTAATTACTATTACTATTACTATTACTATTACTATTACTATTACTATTACTATTACTATTACTATTACTATTACTATTACTATTACTATTACTATTACTATTACTATTACTATTACTATTACTATTACTATTACTATTACTATTACTATTACTATTACTATTACTATTACTATTACTATTACTATTACTATTACTATTACTATTACTATTACTATTACTAACCTTGAAATTAGCTAGATATAATATATTAGTTATATAACTTAGTATTACTTTCTATTAAAGTATTATAGCTTAAAAAAACTACTACTTTCTAATATACAGCTATATAACGTATTAATACTTTTAATAGTATTAATAGTAATAGTAGTAATACTAGTAAAATATATAAAATTTAATATTAATAGTATATATACTATTATTAGTAGAGTAAAAGAGATATATATTGTGAATAGTTAAGATAGTTAAGAATCTTAAGAACTTTAGAAACCTTAAGGACCTTAAGCCTTAAGAACCTTAAGAACTTTAAATTACTTAGCTTTATTTTATTTTATATACTCTTATACGCTCTACTAAGTACTCAGTAAATATTTTTATTATTACTTAATTTATATTAAAATTACTTTTATTAATATAATATTTATAATTTTAGTATTTTTATTAACCTAGTTATTTAGAAAGGAGCTTAACTCTAACTTAAGAGTATATATGTAAGTCTTTAGCTTAAAGTAGTAGTTTTTAATATAATTTAATATATTATAACCCTTAAAATAATTAAAAGATAGTCTATAATTAAGGTAATAGTTTTAGCTAGTTAATAATAATAAAACTGTACTTTTAGCTTATAACTAATCTATAAAAGTTTAAGTTAAATATATAAAATTACTTTGTATAATTAATTAAGTAGTATTATACTAGGTCTATTATATATAATAATTAATATAGATTTTTTATAAAATATTACTAGCTATTTAAAAATATTATAAATTAACTAAAGTATGTTTTTAAACTTTATATCAGTGATGGGCGAAATTAGTAAAATTAGTAAATTAGTAATTATTAATTTATAAAACGTTAAATAATATTATATAAAACTATTATAAACTTATAGATAAATACTAGTAAGTAGTAAGTAAGACACTAGTAATAGTTAGTATATAAGATAAGTAAGTTTTTTAAAAGATTTTATATTTTCTATCTACCTATCTATCTAATATCTATATATCTATATTAAAATTAAAGCTATATTTAGTATATATACTATAATTAGTACTACTATTACTACTATTTAACCCACTAGAAGAACTAGAATCTTCTGTATCTTCTATATCTTCTATATCTTCTATATCTTCTATATCTATTATATTTTCTATATCTATTATATTATCTAAATTAGTATTTGTATTTATATTACTATTTTCTATATTAGTATTCTTTATATTAGTATATATAGTAGTACTAGTATTAAAGTTATATTTATTATCATTTAATAGTAATTCTTCATCTTCTATAATATTCCACGATTTTAAGCAAATTAATTGTTTTATAGTAGTAGGTAATAATCTATTTCTTTTTTTAGTTACTATATCACTAACTTTACTAAAAGTAGATTCGCTAGGATTAGAAGTAGCTAATATAGATAAATAATCCTTAGCTATATTATATATAATAGGTAGTCTAATTTTATTTACTTTATAATAGTTAACTATATCTATTTCTTTAGATATTCTATCTTCTTCTAAATATATATATATTTCTTCTTTTTCTTCTACTATATTAATATTATTATCTTTATAAAACTCGTTATCACTATTATAATCTTCTAAATCTATAGATTTATTTATATCTAAACTAGATCTATCTCTAATACTAATAGTGTTTCTATTATTTAGATACTCTATTTTATACTTATTATATATTTCTAAAAAGTACTCTTTTATTAATTTAATTTTATTTATACTAAACTTTAAAGTAGTAAATAAACCTAACTTAAATTTAGGATTTAATAGAGTTATTAAATATAAATCTTTTAATTTATCTATATTATCTTCCTTAATAGGATAATAATATATTAATCTATTATAAGCTTCTAATAACGCTGTTGCTAAATAAGGATTACTATCGTTTATATTATATTCTAAAGTAAACTCCTCTAGCTCTAAAATTAGTTTATTAATATATGGTATAATTAAAAAACTATTACTATAATTAATAGCTTGAAACTTAATAGTAGGTTTTCTAAATACTTCTAAAATATTTTTAATTATATCTAAAAAGTACCACTCTTCATCTGTAACTACTAGTTTATCTAATTTAAAACTACGTTTTTTATTATTAGATAGCTTATTAGCTTCTTCTAATAAGCTAATTATTTCTTCTTTAAAATATATAAATCTATCTAGCATATTATAAGTAGATAGCCACCTAGTAGTATTATCTTTTATTAAAATTTCAGGTCCTAAATTACTTTTACTTTTAGCTTCTCTTACTAGCTTTTTAAAGGTATTTTTTAAATAGTGATTATATCTAATACTAGATATAATACTTCTAATAGTACTAGGCAAGTTTCTTAATATATAATAACTATTATTATAACGACTATACTTATTCTTAATAGTATCTATTTTATTTATAAACTTTCTAGAAGAATTAGGAATAAAAAATATATAAGTTAAAAATATATTACTAACTATATTTAAAATGTGTGCAGTACAACGAATATCTATAATTTCTATATTATATTTTTCTTTATAACTATAACTAAGTTTATTTACTAGACTAGTTATAGGACTAGCATTATCTCTAGTAATAGCTAATATTTTGTCTCTTATATTAAAGTCCTTTAAAATACTATTTATATTATTATATAATATAGCACTAGTATAACTAGTTTCTTCTAGAGTTTCAAATCCAATTAAATGGTTTTCTAACTCAAAATTGTTATTATAAAAATGTATAGTAATAGCTAAAAAGTCTATATTATTACTAGAATTCCATGTATCTAAAGTAATAGAAAATTTACTATTATTATTAGTAAATATAAGCTTTTTCTTTAATAGCTCTTTATTATAATAATTCTAAATCTAATTTTATAGCTCTTCTACTTATATTAGGGATATTATCTTTTAAATACTTTAAAAGATTATTAAAACTAGTACTTTCTATAATACTAAAAGGTAAATTATTAATAATAATAAATAGTAATAGTAGTTTCTTATATTCTTCTTTATTAAAAAGCGTATATTTAGTCTTTTTTCTACTATTAGAAGGACTACTTAAATTCGTAGAAAAACTACTATAAGCTTCTATATTACTATTATCTTCTATTGTATCTAAAATAGTATTACTATTGTATACTAAAGGTACTACTACACTTAGAATTAATATTTTTAGTGAAAACTATTAAAGTTAAATTTAAAAGTACCTATTATAGCTAATATTAAAATTTTAAAAGAATATAAAACCTAATAGTAGTCTATTTTAAAATATAAAAAAGTAAGCTAGTCCTATTTTAGCCTAGCTTACTGTAATTTTTCTAAAAAATAACAAATTTCTAAAAAGTTTAAAATCTTTATAGTACCTAACTTAGTTTCTAGAATTTTAAGAGTTCTTAGAGCTTCTATATATCTATTATTTTCTTATAATCACATGTTACTAAGGTACTACTACTCCTCCTATAATTACTGTAAATATATTTAAGTAATATACTAAAATAAAAGAGGTGTATCAGTTATTTACTTCTAATAAGCTAAAATAGAGTAGATATATTAATTATTTATTTCTAATAAACTAAAATAGAGTAGATGTATTAATTATTTATTTCTAATAAACTAAAATAGAGTAGATGTATTAATTATTTATTTCTAATAAACTAAAATAGAGTAGATGTATTAATTATTTATTTCTAATAAACTAAATAAAAGAGGGTGTACTAACTCTTTAATTTTAATAAGCTAGTAAAAAGAGGGTGTATTAGCTCTTAAATTCTAATAAACTAGTACTTTAGTATAACATATAGTTATAATTAGACTATAACTAGCCTAAAAAGATATAGTTAGAAAAAATAAAGAAGATCTATAAGTAAGTAGCTCTTGTCTCTCTTTTTTAAAAAGACTAAGTCTCTAAAAACTACTACTACTACTACTACTACTACTACTACTACTACTACTAGAGTCTATTAGCTTTTCTTAAGCTAGATTATTCTATTTATATATATATATATATATTATGGCTTCTACTCCTACTACAAAAAGCTCTATTACTTATAATTTTATTAACTATAGCTCTTTAGTTAGATCTACTAAGTTAGATTCTATACTTAAGGCTATTATTAATAATATTATTATAGTAAATGATACTAATAGTGAGTATATTAT
This sequence comes from Pseudopyrenochaeta lycopersici, assembly GCA_003313425.1. NCBI lineage: Eukaryota > Fungi > Ascomycota > Dothideomycetes > Pleosporales > Pseudopyrenochaetaceae > Pseudopyrenochaeta > Pseudopyrenochaeta lycopersici. Next base: position 51,220 of record NHZP01000041.1, on the reverse strand, counting down.
AGAGTATCTAAATACTCTAAGAATTATTTATTATATTAGTCGTTTAGACTACTATAATAAAGAAGAAAAACTAGTATTTTTAAGTAAGTAACTTTAAATAACTTTGATATTACTCTTTTACTAACTATATATTTAGAATATCTAAAAGAGAATTTTATAGATTTAGATACTTTCTACTTATTTAAGAAGAAAGATAGTAATCTAAATTCTAATCTTCTAGAAATATTAGATAATTTAACAGATTATCTAATTAATACTAGTATTTTATTTAAAGACTATAGTAAGTATACTCTTTTAGGTCTACTTTTTATTTTCTAGTTTATATTTTATATTATATACTTATACTAATATATATATATATATATTAGATTTAGTAAAATATTTTACTAAGAGTACTTATTATAATTATAAAGAAATAAATCTACGAAAAGCATATATTAATAGTAGTATTTATACTACTTTTTATAAAAAGTATTTTATAAGAAGTGATATATTCTTTTTAGGGAAACTTAATATTTTTAATAACTCTTTTAATACTTTAGAAGAAAAAGAAGCTTTTAATAATATATATATTAAAGAGAGGGATTTATTTAAAGAGTATTTAGAATCTCCTTTAGGAGAAATAGACTTTTTAAACTCTATTGTAGATAGTTACTAGCTAAATTAGTTAGTTTGAACCTTTTAATTCTATATAATATACTTTATATAGTAGTATTATACTATCTAAGGTAGATAAATCTTAATAGAAATACGTAGTTCCTTCTAAATATATATTTTTATATTCTTATTTACTAATTAGTAATTATTAAAAACCAAAAATTAGTAATTACTAAAAAAAATTAGTAATTACTAGTAAGTACCCATCACTGGGTAGTAGTCTCTTAGTTATTATAGTACTTCCTTAACATAGTCCTAATGTTTATCTATATTCCTTAAGTAGACTAAAATGTTATTTAGGTAGGCTATAGCATATATGTTAAGACATTCTACTAAAACGTTATTTATTAGGTCCTAGCACGTTACTAGTGCGTTTATTAGGCTAAATAGTATTACTATGTATTTATAATATCTATATTATGTCCTAAAGGTAGTTTTCTATTTCTCTCTTTCCTTTATTCTAATACGGTTATACGCTCTTCTTAGATCTAACGCAGTAAAGTATTAAGCTCCTGTTAGTCTGTCGCGTAATTCTTATATATTAGGTAGCAGGTAGTAGTTCTTTTTAGTAATATTATTTAACTTTCTATAATTAATATATCACCTTAGTACTCTATCTTTCTTTAGCGTAAATAAGATAGGGTATCTTACTAAGGACTTAGATTTCCTAATAAAACCTTTTACTAAATTTTTGTTAATATATTTTTTTAGAACGCCTAGTTGGTAGTTACTAAGGCAATGTCTTAATATAAACTTAGGCTGCTTACCTTCTACTCGGGCCCTTGCGGTCACTGCGTGATTTTTCAGAGAAAAAGCCCGTGCAAAGGCACGGGCCTCCTAGCTCAACGATCATCCCTAGCTCAACGATCACGACGCAGGTGCTTCAACTCTCATACAAATTTATATAGGAAATAAAGTACTAATGTCGCGCAAATTGATACAATATGTCAACTAGAGTCTCCTGCATCGCTACTTTCAATTTCAAAGTCAACCTCGCTGTCGTTACTTATATCATCGAGCTCGCTTTCAACAACCGTAGCCTGTGTATCTAGCTGATCAAGGGCTCGATTGTTAGCGTTCCTGTAGTATTCTTCCCATTCTTTTGCCTTAATAGCAGCTGTAACCTTTGAGTTATAAGGATCGTTGATACTACGCGTGACAAGCCCTTGTTGCACTGCCGTAGTAAGCATATCCTCAGATAGGTCAGAGCGTGGTCTGAACGGCCCCCGTTTAGTCAGCTTCTCCATACAAACTGCTGCGGCAGCTTGACAATCGTCAGGATCAAGTAGACCAAGTCCTTCCGTAACGAAGATTGGCGTTCCAGCGAGATGTCTCTTCCGGATCCTTGAGGCAGCGGCACGGATTGATGGCAGAAGCCTTTTGTACTTATTACAAAGTACTCTCGCCTCGCGATCCTTCCGTATTTGAAGGTCCTTCTCCTGCCTTGTAATCTCATCTTCCTTACGCTTCTTCACTATTGCTCGAGCATCTGAAGCGTAAACAACACCTCCTTTAAACGTAAGCTTGCGCCTTGTACGCCTCCGTCGCTCCTCACGAGCAATCTCGGCCGCCTTCGTATGCCCAAGTTGACGTCTGAAGCTCTCCGCCGTAGCAGCCCACGCAGTAGCAGTGATAAGCGTCTTCTCAATATCGATAGCTTGAGATGGTGGCAGCGTATCCTTGATGACGCCTCGGATCATTTTCATCTGAGCCTCAAGAGTCGGTAGATCGTTTGGCATTGACCAGGTTTTAGTTCCAGGCTTAAGCACGGGTATTTGAGCTGATTTAGGGCAACTCTCTCTCCATTTTAGCTTGTAGAGCTTGTTCCTAGTCTCCTTGTAGCTCCAACGGAGTTCCCGATCTCTTGAGCTATTCGATGAAACACTATCCTTATCTAGATCTGATGAGTTAAAGGTAGGTGTTTGAGGACGCGTGACTTCAGGATCCTCAAATTCCACTGGTCGAACACGTTTTGGTGGGCTAGATGTAGTCTCCCAGTCGCGAAGCTTCTTCAAAACAACCTCTGGTTGAAAGGGATAGATGCCAGTTGCTCTCCAACCGCTTAGGATTGTCTTTCGGCGAAAGGTCTCTCGCCGAATTTGGTAGATAGTTGCTAAGAAGTCCTCCTTCTTTATTTCCTTGGCGCCCGTCCTTGAGGCCCAGTGGAGCATCCTACTGTGATACCATTTTAGTGACTGAAAGCAGCCAACATCTAGTACCTGTAGGAAATGCGTCGTATGCGGAGGAAGAGTAAATAAGAGTATTTGATTCTCCCATGCATACTGGATAAATTCACGCGTATGATGAGATCCATATCCGTCAAGTAGGAGAACTCTCCATACGCCACGCAACTTCCGCCGAGACTGTAGGTTAAAGTGCTTAATCCACTCAAAGCTAAGTTCATCGTTGGAGTATCCTGAATCTGATATGCCAATAAGGTACTGATCTGGTAGATCATCTATCCATTTTTCAAGGATTGTACTCGATTTGATAATAATCATTGGATCTAGTACGTCGCCATTCGCGTTCACACACTCTACGAGCGATATGAGCTCACGGTTGTTCGAGTGGGGCATATAGATCTAAGAGCCTATTAGAATTGGTACTTTGCCATATAGTATAGTATAGACAGGTACCTCTTTGCCCAGTCGCGTGTACACGTAGCTCCCCTTTGCAACACCAATCTGGCATCCAGTTTCATCCATATTGTAGATATCCTCTGGTTGAACTCCCAATTCATCAATTTTGGCCTTCAGCTTCTCAAACCAAGCTTTAATACCTTCAGGCTCTTGAGCAAGCTTCCTCTGGATCTCAAGAGGCTTCGCCTTTACCTTTTGGTACTGTGGATTGGCTTGAAGCCACCTCTCTGCCCAGTGATCGCCACATCTACGTGGTGGGCCAATATCCTGATGAGACGCTGCTAGCAAGGCATCGGCTTGTTGTTTGATGAGACTCTTATGAATACCAAAGCCAATATCGTCAATCGCGTCAAGGAAACGCTTTAAAGCAGCTTCCTGTTCTTCTGTAAGAAGCTTATTCGTAGATGGGCGTGTAGAGCGGCTTTGGCCGCCTCGATAGGCGCGTTTGAGCCTCTGGTAGGGTAAGTTATGGTCGCGTGCGAAGGCGGCGATGTTGGGGTTATCCATCGAGCGGAGGATTTGCACTGCTTTAGATATCTTGGCAACAGAATCACGGTAGTTTTTAGACATAGTGAGGTACTTTTACACGTAAATTTGTATGGTGGGGTACATGAACACGTCAAACGCGTTGTCGTGATCGTTGAGCTAGGGATGATCGTTGAGCTAGGAGGCCCGTGCCTTTGCACGGGCTTTTTCTCTGAAAAATCACGCAGTGACCGCAAGGGCCCGAGTATAAGTTCTATCTTATAATCCTATAGTTAATATTTTAGTAGTACTCTCTTTCTTACCTTTTTAGTAAATATATCTCTAAATTCTTTATATTCCTTTAGGATTTTAGGAGTAGTAACTAACTCCTTATTCTTCTTAGCGTTTTCTACTAGCTACTAATAAAGTAGCTCTTATTTAGCTTCTTATAAACGTTTAATATTTATTATTACTTTCTTATCTACTAAGGTGTGCAACTATTACGTAAGTATTCTTACGTAGTCTTTAGCACGCATAGACACTCTTTATTTTACTTAGTTAATTACTAGATTATAGTATCTTAACTAAGGTAATCCTAATATAACATCGTAGGCGGCCGTCCTAAAGACGTCTAGTCTAACCTAGTATAATTCAGAGGCTAGGCTAAGGCTAGTAGTAACCTCGTAGGTTACTATCCCTCCTAATTTTCTGTTTACTACTATTATCTAGTAGGGTTTTCTCTTTAAGATAGGTTATAGCCCTACTTTTAATATAGCTGTCTTAGAGATATAGTTTACTTATAATCTAGAATCTATTAGTGCTTTTAGCTCCTTTCCTTAAAGTTTTATTCTAAGTCTAAAGAGGTTTTCCTCCTCTTATTAGATAGCCTAGCATTATTTCTTAATACTATCTAGTCGTAGTTAAATCCCTTATCTAGCTCTAGCCTTCTAGCTATAGGAAGGTTCAGCTTCTAATTTCTCTCTAAAAAAGAATTATTATTAAAGCTATTAGTCTCCTTTTCTAATTTATAACGCGCATATCCTGCGTTTATGTATACCTACTATAACTTATTAGTACAGCGTTTATTCATAATAATGTTTTAGTTAGCTATATACTTATTATTATGTCCTAGAAAATAGTTTATTGGCTATTTATCTTATAAGTAGTTAACATAATTATCCTGTTAGTAGTTGTACTATTACTATTTACACGCTCCCTTTAGTGTTAGGAAGTATCCTTTTTATAGCTTAATAGTATAGCAATAGTTATAGTAATTATATATATAATAGAGGTATAATAGTAGTCTATGTTAAGGGTTTCTCCAGTTATAGTCGTAGCGGAACAGTTTTTATCCCTTTTCTGCTTATAGAATAGCTTTTTATTCTATTTATTATTTAGTGTGTTCTATAGAGAATCCTTTATACTTAATATTCTTAATTACGTATTCCTAGTATATATTTTCCTTCTTTAAAGGTTTGCACTTTATCTTTTAGTTTTAGTACCTCGCGCATATATACTTTCTACTTTGCGCCTTCTATAGTGCTAGTTTACCCTACGTATTTTAAATTTCATAGTCTAGTGCTTATGTTTATGCCTCTTTAGTACTCCTTATAGGTAATAGTTAGTCTTAGTTAACTCTAGTCCCTAGATATAGCTCTATTAGAACCTTATTATTCTAATTAATTTCCTAAGTAGAAGTAGCTACCTGTCTATAGGTTTCCCTTATCTAGTTATTATCCTACTAGGGTAGTAATAAGGGGCTAGTGATATAGTTAGGTATAGTAACTACTTCCTAGTCTCTAATTTAGGTGTTATTAAAGCTATTAATTATATTAACTTTAAGTTAGGTAACTTTATTCTTTTACCTACAATTCTTCGCAAAGTGTCCTTTCTTCCTGTAATTATAGTAATTCTCTTTTAACCTCTCTATATCTATCTTCTAGTTTCTTACCTTCCTATTCCTTTACTTTTTATTTACGTTATCTAAATATATTAGTTCTAGTTTATTAGAAGTGTAGTAGCTAGTAGTGTAAGTATTCTTAGGGTAGTAAATATAGCCTTTTTATTTACCTGTATAGGTTGTTTTTCCTTTCTTATAGCTTTATAGTTCCTAGTTTAATTTATAACGTATTTCATCATCGAGTGCGCCACACCATCGAGTGAGCCAGCCAAAAACACACCAAAAAATCCAAATTTCGCACGTAAATATCTTAAGAACTACGCTATAATAAATTCTAAAAATTAAAATATAAGCTACTTTATATATAATCTATAATATATTATAATATCTAAGATATTAAATTAGTAGTTCCTAAGATATTAGAAAGTGGGGGCTAAAATAGAGTAACAACTCTAGATCTATAAAACTACTAATTAAATAGCTTAGATATTATAATATATTATAGATTATATATAAAGTAGCTTATATTTTAATTTTTAGAATTTATTATAGCGTAGTTCTTAAGATATTTAGGTGCGAAATTTGGATTTTTTGGTGTGTTTTTGGCTGGCTCACTCGATGGTGTGGCGCACTCGATGATGAAATACGTTATAAGTTATTATTAATTCTTATATAGTTATTAATTAAGTTATTAAGATTTATAATAACGCATCCTATTCTTATAAGTTCTTTCCTAACCTATAGGTTTAGGCCTTGTCAGGACATCCTTTTAGGAGCTTTATTATCCTATCTATTAATTATAGAGTACTGTTTAAACCTATTAGTATAGTTAGTAATAGAGGTGTGTTATTTTAGCTTCTGTATGTGTCGTTCTGCTGCAACTTTCTTAGTCTGCATGCTTAGATATGCTTTTTAAACTTATCCTAATCCTTAAATATTTCTGTGTTATCCTTATTAATAATTCTCTAGTCTATGTATTATTCTAATTATAGCGTAACCTAGTCTAGTACCTTACTTGTAAGGTAAGTAATTATAATAGGTACCCTATTACTTTTATTAATATCCTTATAGAGGTAGAAGTATAGGTTAAGTTAGAGTAACTATCTTTTAAGGTGTTATTAGTTACTACTAAACGTAGTAGGCTTACTAATTAGACGACTCTTAGTAGTTATAGTTAAAGAGTTAAGGGTAGCTACGTATTTACTAGTGCTGCTTATCTTAAGGATAATTAAAATGTTAAAGATCTAATTAAGTAGTTATAATATAAAGTAACTAGTGTTAACTAGTTAGGCTTTATAGAGTATTTTATAGATGTGCAGTATTAGGTTAGTTAAATGTAGAAGTATTAGATAGTAGTATACTTATAGATTATCTAAAGTTAATTATAATATACTATAGGGGCTATATTATGTAAGTCTATATACACGTTTGTCTTAAAGGATTCCTATAAGGCCCCCTCTATGTTTTCTAGGTTTATCTCTGTCTTATAGGACATAGTCCGTCTTGGCGTGGGTTTTCTAGGATTACGTGACTCTGGCGTTATTAGTTGGTTCAGAGGCTCGGTCTCTTCGTTAGTCGTCCGTGCCTCCTCCCACATCCTTATAACCGCCGCCCTTCCTACTTCTGTTCGTAACAAGTATTGGTTCTTGCAAATAAGCGACTAGATCTGCGTAGGTGTTTATAAGCTCGTCTGCCCAGATTTTATTACTAGCTGCAGCGCTACCAGGGTTGCCACTTTACTAAGTAATAGTAATAGTAATAGTAATTAGTAATTACTATTACTAAGTATCATTAGTAAAAGTAATTACTAATTACTATTTTTAAAAATTTATCTCTATTTATAGAAATAAGTATAGAATTTTATATAACTATACTTAATAGCTAAATAGAATACTATATATGAAACTACATAAGAATTTAATTAGAAATAGTAAATTTCTAGCGTCCTATTTATTTACTAGTAAAATATATACAGTTTAAAATACAATTTTAGTTAATTTATAATATTTTTAAATAGCTAGTAATATTTTTAAATAAAAATCTATATTAACTATTATATATAATAGACTTAGTATAATACTACTTAATAAATTATAAAAACTAATTTTATATTCTAAACTTAGGACTTTAATAATTTAGTTTTAAGCTAAAAGTATATTTTTTCTAATATTAACTAGCTAAAAACTAATACTTTAATTATAGTCTTATAAACTATATATTAATTTATTTTTAAGTTTTATAATATATTAAATAGTATTAAAAACTAGCACTTTAAGCTAAGGAATTTTATATTATTACTCTTAACTTAGAGTTAAACTCTTTTCTTAAGAACTAAGTAAAAAAAAATACTAGAATTATAAATATTATAGTAATAAAGTATTTTTAATATAAATTAAGTAGTAATAATAAAAATATTTACTTAGCACTTAATAAATCTTATAAGAGTATACAAAATAAAGCAAACCTAAATAATATAAAGTTCTTAAAGTTTCTAAGGTTCTTAAAGTTTCTAAGGTTCTTAAAGTTTCTAAGGTTCTTAAAGTTTCTAAGGTTCTTAAAGTTTCTAAGGTTCTAAGGTTCTAAGGTTCTAAACTATCTAAACTATCTAAACTATCTAAACTATCTAAACTATCTAAACTCTCTAAACTATCTAAACTATCTAAACTATCTAAACTATCTAAACTATCTAAACTATCTAAACTATCTAAACTACCTTAACTACTTTAACTACCTTAACTACCTTAACTACCTTAACTACCTTAACTATTTAATATATTATATTATATATCATACTAATATTAAGGCTCTATTATTTACTACTATTACTACTACTATTACTATTACTACTATTATTAGTATTATAACTAGTAATACTAGTAGTACTTTTATCTTCTAAATTATCTTCTTCCTCTATTTCTATAACTTCTTTATCTTTTTTTCTAGAAATAGAATTTAAATTTAAATTATTTATACTTAATTCTTCTTTAAATAATAAGTTATTGTCACGAGAGGCTACGAGTAGGGATTTCAACGCTTAACTAATAGCTTGATTATTATACTACGTACAATCTCAGGTGTAATACAAGACGTTGCGTAAAGAAGAGAAGAGAACAGAAACTCAGGTGCAGAAGAATACTCAGGGGCTAGGCCTGTGCTCGAGCTCAGGCCTCGACAGGGCTAGCCAATTCAGGTGTTGCGGGAACCACGGTGGTTACCGTGACAATAGGATAAAGATTATAGTCTTGTACTATTAAATTACCTTATAAATTACTTAGTAATTTATTTAAGTAATTAATAGTATTACGTTAAGGCAGTATAATCTAAGGCTTTATACCTATATATAAATAATACCTACAGATGTACTATAATAGATAATAGAATAATTAGGTATCTTTATTACTAATAGCATAAATTACATTTAATAATAGTAAATCTAAAGTAATAGGCAAAATACTATTCTACGCCTACTATAAGAAACACCTAAACCTATTTAAGAGAAACCTTCTAAGTATTAAAGTAAAAGTAGTAGTTAAAATAGCTAAGGAATTACAAGAAATAATAAGATAACTACAAAAAAGACTTAAGAAGAAGTAAGAATAATAAATTTTATATATTAATAAGAAAAGAAAAACAGCGCCTTAGCTAAAAAAGGGGGATAAGGTATATTTACTTATAAAAAACCTTTATATAAAATAACTTAATAAAGGATTAGACTATATATTAAAGTTAGACTATTTTTAGTTAAATAACGTAATAGACTAGTTATATATACACTAGAACTACCTAAAGATATAAAGATCTACCTAAGGTTCTATATTAAGCTATTAGAACCTACGCACCCTATAACGCTACTATAGAAAACTTTTAGGTATAAGACTAAAGAAGAAAAAGAGTATAAAGTTAAGAAAATCCTTAATATATAATATTCTAAGATTACAGAAGATAAGTATAGAGAAGACGAGTAATTAGTCAAATAGAAAGGGTACTCTAACTTTAAGAATACTTAGGAACTAGAATTAAATCTAAGAAACTATAAAGAATAAATTAGTAAATATAACTATAATAAAGAATAAGAGGACTTTAGGTATAGTAACTATAACTAACTTAGTCTAATAACGTAATTCTTAGAGGAAGAGAATTACTTTTAAGCTAAGATAGAGTAAAGACACTCTAGTCTAAGGCAGAAGTACTAGGTATTAGCTCCTACTTAAGAACGTTAACCTCTTAGTTAATATCCTTAATTACCTCTAATGCTTTAATTTCTTTCATAATATAACTAGAATTATCTACCTATTATTACTTATAACGCTGTAATAACTTTTACTATTTATAAAGTTAATTCTCTTTTACGCGAGTAGTAAGAAGGGAATTTAGCGCTTTCTCTTTTACGTTATTAGCCTTAGCTTCTTACGTATCTAATTAAGCTAGCTCCTTATCTAAATAAGAAAAATTTAGAACTAGTATATCTACTAGCTCGTATAATAACACCTTATTATAATAATAATTTCTATACTTCTCCTTTAATAATAATATCTTATACTCTAACTTCTTCTTTAAATAATATTTATAGGAAACTATAGTAACTTAACTAATAGTATTTATATAATCTCTAATAGAATAATACTATATAGTACTATAAGAAGCTATAAGTTAGTTATAAGGATATAAGAACTAGAGGGGGAGGATAGTATTATAAATAGAAGTAGGAAGGGCAGTAGTTATAAAGATAAGAGAGGAGGCATAGATAACTAATAAGGAGACTAAGCCTCTACACTAACTAATAACGCTAGAGTTACGTAATCCTAGAAAACTTATACTAAGATAGACTTAGTCTTATAGGATAGAGATAAACTTAGAAAACTTAGAAGAGGCCTTGTAGAAATCTTATAAGATAATTATATATATAGACTCGCATAATGTAGCTCTTATAGCATATTGTAATTAACTTAAGATAATCTACGAGTATACTACTACTTATACTTTCTATATTTAACCCCTCCTCTAGTACTGCCTATCTACAGAATACTCTAAAGAATTACTAGTTAATATTAGTTGCTTTATATTGTAACCACTTGATTAGATCTTTAACACCTAGTTAGTTGGACGTATTTAGGCCCCTAACGACGAGCTAGATAGATTGCAGGTAAGTTTACTGCCCTTCTAGAAATTAGTTCTTAATGTACTGTAGTATAGTAGAAATATATTAAAGAATCTAATAGCAAGGCTAATAAAGCTGACCTTAAGACTTATAAGCTCTACTAAAATAATAATATACGCTAGAATAGCGTCTATAATATGCTCTATCGTGCGAATAAACTCTGTAATGCTCTTAATTATTAGCTTAAATTATAAGAGAGACTGATTAAACGGAATAATGCTAAGGGTGTAAAGTTACTAGTTAAGGATGCAGTAATCTATAAGGACATCTTTACAGATAGGTTAATAGAAAAGTACTAGGACATACTCTCTAAGTATAAAAGACTACTTAGGCTATGTTATAAGGCGACGCTAGATCTACAGGGTTAACTAGGTGATAGTACATCTAGCGGGCTAACAAACGTTATTTAGGATATTAAGTATATTCTTAAAGAGCTAACTACTGTTTATGCCTTATATAAATCTATAGTAGAAGACATTATTTAAATAGAATAGCATTTTAAGGCCTAAATTAAGCTTATAATTAATAAAGCTTAACAGTATTACTAGAAGCTTAGAGACTCGCCTGTCTACCTTACTGCTGTTATTCTTAATCCTGCGAAGAACTAGGATTATCTTAAAGTATTCTAGAATAAGTAGCTGAAGTAGATTAAAGATAGGCAGAGAGTAGTTAAAAGGCTCTAGCTTAACAGCTATAAGTAATAGCCTATTTTAGATGCTCTTTCGCCCTAAAAGAAGAACCCGCGCGATAGTAAGCCTACGGACATTTAAGCGTATTAAATAAGAGGTATTAAAGCTGCGCAGACAGCTAACTGTAAGAAGAGAGAGGATGAATATAACCGCTATTGCACTTAAGGGCAGATTGAGTGTAATAAGCTAATTGCCTGGTAGATAACGACTGGCAAAGCCTAGTATCCGCAGCTTACGCAGATAGCTATTAATATTCTTAGTATTCTAGTAATAAGCGACGAGCTAGAAAGAATATTTAGTAGATTAGGCATGATAATAACTAACTACCGCAATTATCTACAGTGTAGTACAGCTGTCAGATAATAGGTACCTGGAACATCCAGCCGGCCTACGTCATGTGCAGACACAAGAGGGATAGTCACGTAACACCAATCTCGGGTGTAACAACACAACACCTAAGGAAGAAAATCAGAGACAGAGAATCGATCAATGAAAAAAACAATCATCAGACCCTATCAAGATTCATCTATTATTTATTGCCTGTCGCGTGAAGACCCTCAAATCTGACACTAAGAAATGATGCTAATTAGTCATGTAGACAGGGTCACATGACCACTGCCTTCATCGCCCATCTTGACATAACTTAGGCAGTCCAGGCAATATGGAGCAAAGGTAGCAAGATCAGGTGCACGATATAATTAGAGAACGGGTTTGGACTTAAGGTAGAGAAAACTGTCTACACTAGCTATTTTAGGTAAAGCGCACGCAGCCTGAGGGGCGATTTTCATCAGGCTGAGTAATTACATTTTTACCATCTGCGCTATTTGAAGGCACCCTTAAAAGGATAGCTGGTCTTAATATTGTTGCGAAAGCAGTGGGTAAATGAACCATTCGCAACGTGGTAATGAAGTCCATTTAGATAGATAGACGGCTTCCTTTTTAAGCATTTTTGCGGGATCGAGGAAATATCACTTGGCACCCGCTTCCACAGTGTCCATGTAACGATCGTAGCAAGGATATAGATTGTTGCGCTCTCTAATTTATATATTTCCCTTTCCTAAGGCGCTTTGGGCATCTCCCTCATGTTTATTATGTAAGTTACTTAGGTTAAGTTACGTTATATAGATATTAATGTACTAGCTGAAGCAGCTTTCTTCAAGCACTTTGTAACTCGCACAAGGTGGAATCCCGTGGTATGTGAGGAGCGAGGTGCAGATATGGGGGGTCTCCAGACTGACATCAACACAGAGCGAGTTGAGGTCCTCGTCATGAGCAATGTCGCCTTATAACTTTCTGTCGCGATCCTTATATTCTAGCTACTATAATAATCATCTTGACAGTATCGATGTGCATATTTTATCCGCGCGATTTGCCGTTACGAAATATTGAATGTCTTGCGGACGTCCTAGTCTTGGTTGCTGGAAGCAATGTCTTCCTATTGATTATCGACGAGGAAGGACTATCTTTGGCTTGCAGCAAGTGTTTGCATCAGCCGCGCTCCAATATGTGTCGTTGACTTAGTGATCTCCTTCTGTGCCAACGCGCGCCTGCGATAGACATTGTGCGCGCTTGGATTGATTGGTCAGAGGTGGTTGTGATGCTTGTCCTGTACCCCCAGCTTTTACTATTCGCTGTGCTTCAATCTGAAGATAACGAGCTTGAAAGGACATCCTGTTGAGGGCGTGGTCGTGCCCAAAGATTTTTACTCCGCTCCTTGGGACAGAGTGGAGGGAAGTGTGCGCTAAGCTGAGTTGAGCGATAAGTTCCGGTATCGTTAGCGCGGGGGACAAATCTCACCAGCCTCCCCACTTTTGCCGAGCATCAAACACTCTCCAGCCTTCTTAAAGTAATAGTTCATTGGAACTACCCCACACACCTGTTCTCAATACGCATGTGTGGACTATGCCCACAAACACCCTAGGTTATTCGTCTAATTTTACTTCCACGTCGCTGGTTCAGCGGAAAGTTGCCATCCCGCGTCTGCAGAGACCAAACCAGGGACAAGGCACACTTAAAGACAGGCGTCGAGTTCCAAGAGCGTGCACAGCAGTACGTATAAACCATTTACAGCCACCAAAATCTTTACTATCACAGTAGCGGGGTTTCTTAGGTGATGGCTATGTAATGTTTTTGGAACACTCACAGCCATTTGATTGGCGCAGCCTACCTCTTACATTTGAACGGTTAATAACGGCGCCCTACACTTAGTGCCGCTCACACAAGGTCAAATGCACCGGTGAAAGGCCACAATGCAAGCACTGTGCTACCACAGACTGCGAGTGTGTATATAAAATCCCTCGGAAAGACAGGCTGAAGATGTGAATACCAGTCCTCTGCCTTATGTGCCGTGACGGTCCCTTTGCCGAGCAGCAGATCTCTAGAACAGTAGACTTGGCCTACGACAATCACCTCGTAGAGAAGTCAACGGCGTCAAGATTTCAACAGGCGCACTGCGCCAATCGAACTTGTTCAAGTCATCAAGTGCCAAGGATAAGAAGCTACTACATAGGAGTATTCCAAGGCCGTATAGTATCAAATTATTACTGAACTATAGTAATATCTTCCTCCTTTAACATTGTGGAAAAAGTCCAATCAACTTGACTATACATTGTAGAACCATCCGAGAAGCTTGCATTCTCACTCGTCTGCACAGAACCAGAAGGCCTAACCAAGAGCGCACATATTTCACCACCACTCTGCGCTATCAAAGCCGGAAACTCAAACATTTCCCAAGGATGACTCAGCTTTGGGGCAAGAGCTTGGAGTCCATACAGCAGTGCCCTACAATAGACCAGCCCGGTCGCCTCGAAATACCCTATCCGCCGAAAAGGGCCGCCCTCCGTTCGCTCAAGGGCCAACCCATCGATTATTTGGTTGTTCAATGGGTCCAATTGAGCAGAGGTACCCTGTCTTACAAGGAGACAAAATATGTCTTTGACGGGAAACTCTTTTCCAAGACTATCCACTAAGAAATACCTTTATCCTGGACTCAGGCTCCACTACACACGTCTGCAATGAGAAGTCAAGATTTGAAGACATCAACCCGCCAGCAATGGGAGACTATATCTGGGCCGGAAACTCACGATTATGGATCCGCGGCTATGGTACTATCACCATCAAGACAAAAGGATCCCAAGGTGACCAGTACCTTTGCCTTGAGAACGTAGCGTGGTGCCCAGATATCCTATGCAACCTTGTATCTTTCAGATTGCTTCGCAGACAGGGTATGTGGTGGGAGAACCAAGAAGAACCAACAAGCTTACGACGATGGGATGGCTCAATTGTGGCTATCCTAAAAGAAGCACATGGGCAATGGGTCATTGAGCATAGCCAAAGCTATGAAGCTACCTTCCATACCCGAGCGAATTCCTACTCTAAACGAGCTCCTCAAAAGGCAACAGCCATGTTATGGCACAGGAGGCTAGGACACCCGGGGCCTGCAGCGATCGAACACCTCGTGCCAGAGATGTCAACAATCAAGCCGATCAAGCCCTCGTCGTCGGCTTGGCTTGAGGCTTGATTTGGAGTCGTTAGGCTTGACTTGTTTGACTTGATTGCTTAGATGAGGCTGGCTTGGCTTGAAGCTTGATCGGTGGCTTGATTGTTTATTGTTGTAGAGATCGCTCGGCTATACTAATTACTCGACCTCCTGGCCCCAATAGCACAACTTGTATATAGCGTCTATTTCAGTGTCAGTTATTCTTGCTGTAGCAACGCTGCTGCCTTGATCAAAGCCAGCCTTATACCACCGCCTTATACACTGAATAGCAGCCAGTAACTGGGGTGAGATCTTCCGCCTTCGGGGCTCAAGCAGGTCGCCAAGCTCGCTGAACATACGCTCACACTCGCAGCTTGACGCTGGGATAGAGATGACGTCGATAGCCATCTTAGAGAGATTAGGGTAGCGATCGCGCAAGCTTACCCAGTATTTAATTGGGAAGTTTGCGGCATCACTACCCTTCTCAACCCTTGGCTCGCACCTCTTCCACCTATTAAACTCGTCTATCTCGCTGTCCTCAGCAGCCGCGCTAGCCTCAGGATCGATGAGGGCTTCAATAGCCTCGTCGATATCGTTGGTAACAACCTTTGGCCGCCTCACTAGGCGTGGTGAGCGGTTGTATTCAGCCCAAAGCGCGCGGAACGCGCAATTATTAGCGTCCAGCCACTCAGGCTTGTCAGCCCAGGCAACGTCGCAGTAAGTTTTATAGCGCGGATGGAGTATCGTTGCCGCGTAGTACGCTGGTGAGAGGTCGAGTTTATTGTAGTAATCGCTAGCCTTCGCCCAGGCAGCGCGAAGGTTGATCGCGAGATGGTCCTCAGGCGCGTCGTCGTGCGCATTATAGTCGACTGCCTCGTACACCTTGACGCGCTGCTCGTAGTAAGTAAGTATAAACTCAAAGACTGGGATGACCTCAGCAATAGCGCCATAACGGCCACTTTTGCCGCGACCTTCAAGCCGCTTTGTTGCCAACTTTAGCGGCTTTAGTACGTCTATGTACTCAGTAACGACCGCCCAATCGGCGGCTGTTAGCCCGTCCGATCGCATCCAGGGCGCTGCCTCCGGCAGCTTGTTGCCGCGACTTATCGCGTACGTGTCCTCATCTCGCACGCGGCGTATATGGTGGTTAGCGTAGGCGTTAACTGCTGGCTGCAGTTCCACGGCGCGCTCAAAGGCAGAGTAGTACGAGTTCCAGCGCGTGACAACTGGCTTGATTGGCTCAAGTATCCTGTGTTGATCTGTGGGCAGCTCAGCGTTAGCGAGGCGCTGAAAGTTTTTAAAAAGCTCATGTTGTTGCGGCGTTTTGATGTAGTTAATAACGCTAAGAAGCACGCCTAAAGGCCCATCCTCGCGCCATTTGCGCATTAACTCGCTCTCAGCAGCAAGCTCACCGCTATCGTTGTCGTACGCGTCGTCGTTGTTACCCCAGAGTAGCGTCTGACCGATGAGGTTAAGGATGTGAGGGCCGCAACGGAGGCGGCGATGGGGAGCGATGAAGCCCATCTGCTGCGCGAGCTTGAGGACGGCAGCGTCGTTGTTAGTAGCGTTGTCAAGCATAAAGTAGCCAACTGTACGCGGATTTATGCCGAACTGCTGCAGCGTTTTGCTAACTACTTCAGCAATCTTCTCGCCAGTGTGAGCGCCCGTCAGCTGCGGCAGCGCGATAGGTACGTCTACAAGGTCACCAACGCTGTTAACGTAGTGAGCAACAACGCCTAAGAAGCCACGCTTGCCGCCTTTAGTCGTCCAGCTGTCAAAGCTGATGTGGACCTTGCTTATTGATTGCGACAGCTCAGCGACAACCTGCGGCTGCATAAAGTCGAAACGGCGCATTACAAAGCGTGAAACACTCGCATGGGAGGTCCACAATGCCGCCACTGCCTCAGGATTTGCAGCTTCAAGCAGCCGTCGAAACGCGGGGGACTCAAACTCAGAAATTGGATGGTTGTTCTCGACGAGCCATGCGACAGCAGCATGTCGAAAATCCTGAATGCTAAAGCCGGCAAGCTCGTTGGCAACGTCTTGGGATACCTTGACTTTGCCGGCCTTGAAGACAGCGCGCAGCCCGCTCTTACCTGCCTTCGTCGCAGCGTGCGCTTTGCCTGGAGCTGCGTAACGATGGCCGCGTTTATTCTGCTCTAAATGGCGCGCTGAGGTCGACGTCGATAGCGTTGTTTAGTATATGCCGCCGCCACCAGCGTCGATAATCTTGTGCTCATGACAATAGCGACAGACAAAGAAGGTGCGGTCTGGGTCCTTAATGAGCGCAACGCGAAAGCCGTAGAGGTATACCCAGCTCTTTTTCTGCCTCTGCGTAGCCAACGGCTTGCAGTATTGAGGTAAACGTGACCAATTAATCCCCTCGAAGTCGTCTGCAAAGCGCTCATCAAAGCCCTTACTACTATTATTATTATCTTCTAACGTAGCTACTGTTGCAGCCTTGCTGCCCTCAATAGACGTGACGATCGCAACGTTAGGCTGAGACTCGCGCAACTGCGACTCAAAGGTGGGTGGCTCGGTAGCCTGAGACGCGGCAGTCGTCAGTGCTTTGCGCGGCGATAGACGCTGAGATAGTTGCTGGGTCGTATTAACGTCGACAGGCTGGGACTCGATGCTACAAGCAGCGACCCTTAGGCGCTTGTTCGGGACAGCAGCGCTGTTACGGGGACGTTTAGGGGCTTTGTTAAGCGGCATAGCAACAATAGGGGCGTAAAAAACCACTAAGTAACTGTCTATATAGGCAAAGGCGACAGTATAGGTAGATGACGCGTAAGATGGACGCGTAAAGTAGCTTTAGGTAGGTAGCTGAGATGCTTACTAAGCTAACTATAACACCAGGAAAGTATCGCGAGATCGCTCGTACAGCAAACTTAGTAGCCTCATTGAAATCGAAGCTAAAACATGTTGCTGAACACTCCCGCAACACTAAAACATCAAGCCAATCAAGCTAACCAATCAAGCTTCGTATTAAGGCTTGATTTGATTGCAAAAATACTAGGACGAGGCTTGGATTGATCGAATTGACGATCGTCAAGCCAATCAATCAAGTGCTTGATTGTAGCTTGATTGTTGACATCTCTGGTTGTTTGGGCTAGAACGAATCAAGACATTCAGAGGGCAGCTCAGCGACTGCAAAGGTACTCTTAGCGTGGCACTCTCTAAGCGACAATGTACCCACCTTCGCTCCTACAAACCTACGATGCATTTCTCTGACATATCACAGTCTTACAACGTCCCGCCAAGAGAGTCTGATGAAAGAGATGAAGGATATGATGCTTCAACAGAACGAGGCCGTC
This sequence comes from Pseudopyrenochaeta lycopersici, assembly GCA_003313425.1. Classification (NCBI taxonomy): domain Eukaryota; kingdom Fungi; phylum Ascomycota; class Dothideomycetes; order Pleosporales; family Pseudopyrenochaetaceae; genus Pseudopyrenochaeta; species Pseudopyrenochaeta lycopersici. The sequence continues at coordinate 32,917 of NHZP01000041.1, read as the reverse complement.
GTTCGACAACAGATCGCCCGAGCAGACACCGAAACAGCAGAGATAGAACGCAGTATCCAACAGCTTACAGTGAGCAGGAGCAGTGAGCTAAGCCATGTGTCATAGCAGAGCAAGGAATCGGAAGAGAGCAGAAAGAAACTCCTTCAAGAGCTGGAGAGACAGCAAGCCGCTAACAACATACTTAAAGAGATGTGTGAAGAAGCCATCTCCAAAACGATCTACGAGCGCACAGGAGAAAAGATCAAAGGTGTTAAAGCAACGAACAACAGCTCAGCTCTCACCGGATTCATCAACACTTCTGGAGAGGAGTCGACAATCGACCAGGACATCTTGGACGTGAAGTGCTGATAATTGGAGTATTGCAGTTGCCGGAGTCATAGCTTGAACTATGCTCTTTATTTTGAGAATCTCGGACTCTGACTCATTATAGCGGGTTGAGTTTGTATGCTAGTTAGTACAGCCGCGAAGTGGAACTGATGCTTCTCACGTTGAAACGGTCTTGGAAGGGCGCGTACACTGCTCGATCTATCAAACCGTGCGATTGGAGATGACAAGCGGTCACAAAAAACTCTAAGTGCAAGGAATGAAATCTGTCGAGATTGTGCTTAATCTGCTCCGAGCCGCGTTTGCGTCCAGTGTTGGATGACTTCTCAAAGCAACTGAATATAGGCTAGAACTATGCTAATTAAAACTCACTCGTATTAACACTGGCCATATTAGCTTACTCGGACTGACGTGGCGTACTTCTCTTCAACAGCTCCAAGATAAACGCCAGGAACATACGAAATTCTTTGCTTATCTCTCTCTTCATATAAGACTAAGCCAGAGGCTCCCATCCTCCATCTAAGCGCTGTGCTTACCAAGATTTTAATCACTTGCTCACTCGTGACTGGCTCAAACGAATAAAAAAAATCCTCTGGCGGTAGTCACACATCGCGGGCTTCCGGTGAAGCCCATAACCCGGAGCGCAGCATACGCAGCCTCTTCGAGGTCTTCCTGTGAATTCATGTGATTTTGCCAGAAAGCGGTCAGCCAGCGCTGGACAAACAGTCTTGCTTCTTCTTGCGGCTGTGCTGGGTGAACGACAAGCATGTCGTCAAGCCATAGTCCATCATGACATAACTGTCCACGCTGTCGACTACCACAGGAATGCCATGGAAGTATAGACGGCAAGTCACCATGAATAGGCCGCCACCTTTTCAGAGGCATTTCCGCCCGCTTCGTCGCAGAATAGATGAAAGAAAAATCGCTTTTCGTTTCGCAAACTCTCATGAACGCTTCGCCAGGCTGCAGCTTTCCAATTGCACTTGACCGCTCTGCACTGATCGCTCCAATCATGGCATAGAAATGATCCTCCGCACGTTCTTGGACCCGGCGATCCATATTCGACATGATATTTAGTGCAGCTCGATCTTCGTAAGACGCGGTATAGAAATCGGCCATGATATCCTCAAAAGTGTTCAGTCGGGGATAGACACGAAGTTTGTCCAGTATTGAGCCCGTACAATAAGCCAATGCGTAACCTAAACAGTCGAAGAATGGGTTCGCCGGGACAAGTGCGCTCGCCTCCCCTTCGCAGGAGAGTAAAAGCGCTTTGCTGTTCACAGCCTCCTGATATGTCCACGCGCGCCCTACCCACCCCTCGCTCTCTAGAACTGCTAGATCGGTGACGTCTAGGTGACTGGAGTCGAGCATGCGAGTAAGTGCCGGCAGCGCGGCTGATGAGAGAACGACCAGGACTTCATCTGCTCGCGCGTAGATATAGCCCATGCTCTCAAGTGTCTGCGTTCGCTCAGGCTCCATGGATGGGACGCAGAATGGGTCAATCCAAATACTCGAGCAGGAGGGCCGATGTCGGGTGAAGGTTTGCAAGGCAGGGATCGTGCGATCCGAAACTAGAAGTGATGGATCGAAGGGGTTATGCCCGCGGCCAGGGCCCCATGTGTATGAGATGCAAGAGTATGCGAGGTTAATTTCATCACTACTTCGCTCGTTCACGCCTCATTAGTCCTTGGTGTTAAAATCCTGGCCTGTCAAGATATACCAGCTTAAATGATCTAATTTTCCCTGCACAAGACGCTTTCCATTACATAGGGGGGACATTATTCATTATTTTATCTGCAAAATATTTGGAAGGGTAAAAGTTCTAGGAGACAATTCGGATCTACAAGACAATTTCAGGGCTACTTCTCCGACTCAAAATGTGGTTTCTCCCACATTACCTCCGTCCGCCTCTTTGAATGACCTGGTGGCTCACTGTCGAGACAATTTCTTTCGAAGAAGTTGAATTTGCTTATCTTTCGGCGCGACAGTGCGCAAGCGAGCTGCAAAAGCAGACCAGGGCGGTCGCTGTGTCTCGCGCGGACGGACGAGCACCAGGGACGGCACGCGGGCGACGGCCTTGCGCTACAAGGCCTGTTGGGGAGGGGGGTGTGGTTGATGGCGGTGAAGTTGTTCTGATGGAACTGCGAGTCTGCACAAGGGGAGCCCAGCCGCCGCGTGTGGGAGGTCTGATTGAGCGAGGCGACTAACCTAGCTTCACGCCGCCTGCTTGCGCCCTGGCCCCTTCGTTCGCACGGCTCGTCTTAACAACTAGCGCCACTTTCGCCAACCAGCACCAAACGTCGACGCATAGACTGCCCGCGGTTCACCACAACTGGCCTTGTCCAGCTTCGGATAGTTGTCACCGGCTCCATGGTAAGAAAGTCCAGTCCAAGGCTGGGTTCTCCTCGCGCGGCTTAGGAAAGCTTCCGTCCTGCATCCCACTCTGGCCCCGAGCACCTGCCCTGCGACGCTCCCAAAACTCTTCCTCCTCCCAGGCCATGACGCGGGTTGGGCTGTCTGCAAATCTTCTCCAACCAACCAGCTGCTAACGGGATCGTAAGCTGGACTTGCTTTGCCCTCTGCGACTGCCGAGGCTCCCCTCCATCAGCGTGCCCCGGCGATCAAACTGGCTTTTGCTGTTTAGTTCTGGGAGCATCCGTAGTCGTTGCCCAAGTCGTCTGTCATACATAGCCGCATGGCCTGAGCGGATCTCGGCTGGCATATGTAAGGATGGCTGATCCGGACGCGCCTGCGCAAAAGGAACCCGTTTGGACTCGGCAATCTTGTCTATAACGGCCAGTTTCCACCCGCCTCACTCCCAGTCCACTCGACCTGCATCACAGCCCACTTTGGCCCAGGTCACTTCTCCTCATATTTTCCACCCGTTATCATCAGCGGGCCCTATCACAACGCCATTAAATAATTCTGTACACCAACAATGTGCGATTACACTCAGGTTCAATACAAGTGCAGTCATCTCCGCTATGTTGTTCGTGCATGGTGCACAAAATATTAAGAGACTCACAGAAGATGTCCTGCAAATGTCGTTGCGATGTAAGACTTATTCACAGGGCGAATACACGATACTAACTGTTGCAATAGAGAATACAAACTCGACGAAAACTGCAGTTCGTTCAACTTCCTCTCAGCGAACACTGCGAACTAATTCCAACTCATCCAAGGCGATTGTAAAGGTTTATCTACCCCTCTCATCCGTACATCATATATGAGAATGCACAACCCGGAGAATGTGGACGGATACGCAGACACTCGCCTATACTCTCTAGGTGAGCAGTGATACTTCCTTACATAATGTCTACAGCATCCAACTAGTGATGGAGGTGGCAGCAGCGAAACCAGCATCGCACTGTCGTCGCATATTCCATGAGGGCATTCAGAAGCCACGGCCGCCGACAAAGTTGTCATCAGCTCTCCGCACCTACTTCGAGCTGTTGCACACATAGCTGTGCCCAATGTTCGCTGTGCCAAATGCAGCTTTGGCGGGACACATCGTGCGACGCTCATGACGATATTCGGTTGAAGCTCGACAATCGACTAAGCTGCGCTGTGCGTAATCGTGAGGTCTATGAGTGTTTACATGCACGCTGGTACCTATAACTCTTAAGTGCCAAAGGCTAATCCTTGCCAGCGACACCGACCGACGAAGCAAAAGCGAAGGCACTCGGGCCTCGCACAAGGGGCCATAGCAACGGGAAACCATTCGGTAGACTTGTGGTTGCGGTCAATTCGAAACTGCCCGAGCCAATCAAGAGGCTTAAGGAACAGCTAAAGGTTAAGGCCGAGATAATTGCCAAATTAATTGATCGGCTTAAGGTTGAAAAGTTCAAAGACTTACCAAATGACAACAGTTGTCTGTTCGAGGAAGCAGACAAGTTCCTGAAGTCAGAGGAAGGGATGGGATGGGGTAAGTGATGAGCTCACCTGAACCCTGTCCCTAAACATGTCGTTGACAATGAACAGTCGCATGGTGGTTTGACAAGGGAAACCCAGAAGCGGCCATAAGTGCCTCCGACACAGCTACGAATAACGTGGAAAACACCTCCACAGACACTGTAGATGACAATCCGCTGACAGAACCTCTGTATCATATAGTTAGCGACCAGCGCGAACGATCTTCTAATCCGGCCGGCAAGCGTAAATCTCGAAGGTCCACTTCTGAACAAATATTGCCTAGACAGAGGGAAACGCCAAATACCATGGAGGTCTCTAGGTCACAGTTGGTTGATGGAGGATCGCAGCTCCCAGGGCATGGTCATATCCCACTGCAGCAGCGCATGAGCGATAGTAACGCTGTTACGAGCATTTCTTGTCCGAGGTGTGGCTTTTATCATTGGCCTCCAGTGATAGGTTCCGGTTTTAGTCTTTCCATTGTCGGCCTCGAACATTCTACCCCTGTTGTGGACCTCAGTCGTATACCCACGTTTGGACTCAATCATCAACCCCTCGTCGTAATCATCCACGCGGCATATTAGAATCAGGTCCCAGGTTCGAATTGGGGATCACGCCTAAGAGCAAGGGAAGGAAACAACGGTGGGTGGCTTTGCCATAGGTTCGCGCAAGCGATCTTCAAGCGCTACACCTGCCACTAAAGTCCACAAAGAACACTTACTCGTCACGGCGCCGGGACGAAGCACCAAAGAGGCGCAATCAACGCTAATCCGAAACCGCATGCAAAAGTATAGAGGTTCTTCTACAAGTTCTATAGATGAGCAGGTAAGGCAGCTTATACAGTACCCTTCCAAAAGTTCTCGCCGCGCTTGTGCGACGCGCACCATCACAACAACACCACCTCAACTTTGCAGTATTATAATTATGCCACCACAACGCCAAATTCTTCAAGAAATAGACCAAAATACGCGCAGACGTCCTAATTTAACAGTCCAGCAGCGGAATCAAATTATTGGCATGCTGCATGGTAGTGCTACAGTCGCTGAAGTTGCTAACGCGTTTGGCCGCAGTGAACGCGGTATACGCGACATTAGGAAAAGATATCAACAAACTGGCAAAACAACAGATAAACCTCGCAGCGGTAGACCACCTATACTATCGCTTCATCAGAAGAAGATCATCTATCGCAAAGCACGCGCACAGCCAAAAATTACGTACAAAGAGCTAGCTGAAGAGGCAGTAGTCATGAATCCAGATGGCACCACTTTGAAGCCACCTAGCCATTCCACATTGCGGCGGTATCTCAAAGGACAAGGCCTCACTAAATCTCCTTGTAAAAAGCGTCCAAAGCTTAACAAATCGCGTGCGTTGCGGCGGCTCAAGTTCTGTAGAGAGTACTCTTGTTTCCCGTGGCATCGACGCACTATGCGCTTCTCAGATGAGTGCTCCTTTCAGAAGGGCTCAGGGCAAACACAAGAGTGGGTATTTCGCAATTCACAAGAGAAATGGAAGACAATAATGCTTCAAACCTATAGCTGTGGTAAGAAGGTGGCACAGATGGTGTGGGGTTCAATATGGCTGGATGAACGTGGGCGTGCACAGAGGAGCCCTCTGGTCATAATGGAGCGCGATCCTGATGCTCCAAACTATGGATACTCCGCCAAAAGTTACATCAAGGCTTTGAAGAAAGGCCTCTTACGATCATGGCGTCGTTCACAGCTTTTCATGCAGGACAACGCGCGCGTACATACAGCTGCAGCCACAAGGAGATTTCTGGCTGAGCACCACATCAGTACAGTTGACTGGCCACCCTACTCACCTGATCTCAACCCAATTGAGCACCTCTGGTGGTATCTCAAAAAGCTCATGTATAGATCCTATCCTCAGTACAACAATTATAGTCAAGCTATAGAGGAGTGGGATGGCTTTTGCGCTGCATTGAAAAGTTGCTGGCGTCGCATACCAGCCAGCCTGATTCGGCGCCTCATCATGAGTATGCCACGACGAATTGATGCATGCAAGAAAGCGCGAGGGTGGCAAACGGAATACTGAACCCGTGCGCAACTACTGCTTCAAAAAAAATTAAATTATATTATATATTGGCTGAGATTCATGGTGTTGAAGTTTTGTGCCCATGTGCTGGTGAGGGTGGCTCGTGCGTGCGCGGCGAGAACTTTTGGAAGGGCACTGTAAAGGGCGCTCAGCAGATAGCACATGAGATTTTGTTGATGCGCGCAGAAACAGCGCGCCTGCGAGACGCAATTGAGGTTTCAACAAAGCGTAAAACCCGTAAGCGGCGCTACGTACGGGCAGAGGAGACTGCCGGGTAGGCGGCCGTATAGGCGGCCGTGGTGTAGCTGGATGTGAGGACCGAGAAGAAGGGATCAGGGGGGAAGGGACGGTCTTCGTTCATAGAGACTGTGGTCCGAGAAACAGCGTGAAAAAAAGAGGTTTAAGTACGCCGCTGGCAGACATGATGCTGACGCTAAGAATAAAGTATGAGGGTATTGTCGCAGCTGTGCCGCCGTGGTGCGGAAGACAGGAGACTGAGCACTTGAAGATTAAAGCTCATCCTCCATGCCTACCCCTACACCAATCAGCGGTCATGCCTAACCCAAAACGGGAATCCGAAGGGGGGGCGTGCGCTCGAACGGCGGTGTGGTTAGAAAGGTTTCGCGGCAAATTGGCGTCAGAAAACGGCACCCCAGGCGTCCCAAACCGACCGCCCAAAGGGAGTAAATAGTCTCGTCCGAATGAAAATAGTCTTTGCTTCAAAAACCAGTAATTGCACGGTTGTCGAACCCAGTGTTACACGCAGCGGGACAGTGACCCGGTGACCATTTAAAACGCAACACAGCGTGTACAAAGCACTTGCTGGGAGGCTCAGCTGTGTTGTGGCGTCTGCAGCAATTCATGCGCATGGTTTGTTCAGCGAGCAATGGGGCGCACAGGTTTTCAGCTGCGGGGTTGAGAACGCAATGCCCACTGGTGAGGCCGCCACTCGGCGCCATGATAATTTTGCTAAAGGAAACCTCATTCTGTTTCTCGATCCCACAATACCAGCTACCGGGCTAGAATGAATGGAACCGACTGCGCAGCGTTAGCATCACGAGCCAACTTCTTTTACGCAGAAAAATTCGTCAGAACCGGAAGGGCCCGAGTACAGGGCAGCAAACTTAACCTCATCAATCTCAGCACATTTCCAAGTAAGACAAGGAAGTCAATCAAGCAACCCAAGTCGACTTGATTGTTGGAAACTCTGCATATTAACAATGCTGTGGACACCGCTTCATTACGCCGCACGAGACGGGCACGAGGCGGTTGTTCGATTGCTTCTGGATAGAGAGGCGGATATATCAGCACGAGCTACCGATGAATGGACAGCGCTTCACTACGCAGCACGATACGGACACGAGGCGGTTGTTCGACTGCTTCTGGATAGGAGTGCTGATATAGAAGCTCATGATAAAGATGAATGGACAGCGCTTCACTACGCAGCATTCAACGGCCACGACAGTGTAGCTCGGCTACTGCTAGACAGGAATGCTAACATATCAGCTCGAAGTGTCGACAAATGGACGCCACTAATGTTCGCAGCCGAGAATGGGCATGAGAATGTGGCTCGACTGCTTCTAGATAGGAAAGCCGCCATAACTGTTCGAGATACTAAGAATTGGACGGTTCTTCATGTTGCGGTACGATACGGCCATGAGGCAATTGTTCGATTGCTTCTGGATAGAGAGGCGGATATATCAGCACGAGCTACCGATGAATGGACAGCGCTTCACTACGCAGCACGGTACGGACACGAGGCGGTTGTTGGACTGCTTCTGGATAGGAGTGCTGATATAGAAGCTCATGATAAAGACGAATGGACAGCGCTTCACTGCGCAGCACTATACGGACACGAGGCGGTTGTTCGACTGCTTCTGGATAGAGAGGCGGATATAGAAGCTCATGATAACGATGAATGGACAGCGCTTCACTACGCAGCACGATACGGACACGAGGCGGTTGTTCGACTGCTTCTGGATAGGAGTGCTGATATAGAAGCTCATGGTAAAGATGAATGGACAGCGCTTCACTCCGCAGCATTCAACGGCCACGGCAGTGTAGCTCGGCTACTGCTAGACAGGAATGCTAACATATCAGCTCGAAGTGTCGACAAATGGACGCCACTAATGTTCGCAGCCGAGAATGGGCATGAGAATGTGGCTCGACTGCTTCTAGATAGGAAAGCCGCCATAACTGTTCGAGATACTAAGAATTGGACGGTTCTTCATGTTGCGGTACGATACGGCCATGAGGCAATTGTTCGATTGCTTCTGGATAGAGAGGCGGATATATCAGCACGAGCTACCGATGAATGGACAGCGCTTCACTACGCAGCACGATACGGACACGAGGCGGTTGTTCGACTGCTTCTGGACCGAGGTACCGACGTGAAAGCTCAAAGCAAAACCGGCCGGACGCCGATAATGTGCGCAGCTGAGAACAATCATGAGGATATAGTTCGATTACTGCTAGACAGGAAAGCCGACATTACTATTCGAACTAATGACAATTGGACGGTTCTTCATTGTGCGGCACGATACGGACACGAGGCGGTTGTTCGATTGCTTCTGGATAGAGAGGCGGATATATCAGCACGAGCTACCGATGAATGGACAGCGCTTCACTACGCAGCACGATACGGACACGAGGCGGTTGTTGGACTGCTTCTGGATAGGAGTGCTGATATAGAAGCTCATGGTAAAGATGAATGGACAGCGCTTCACTACGCAGCACGGTACGGACACGAGGCGGTTGTTGGACTGCTTCTGGATAGGAGTGCTGATATAGAAGCTCATGGTAAAGATGAATGGACAGCGCTTCACTACGCAGCACGGTACGGACACGAGGCGGTTGTTGGACTGCTTCTGGATAGGAGTGCTGATATAGAAGCTCATGATAAAGACGAATGGACAGCGCTTCACTGCGCAGCACTATACGGACACGAGGCGGTTGTTCGACTGCTTCTGGATAGAGAGGCGGATATAGAAGCTCATGATAACGATGAATGGACAGCGCTTCACTACGCAGCACGATACGGACACGAGGCGGTTGTTCGACTGCTTCTGGACCGAGGTACCGACGTGAAAGCTCAAAGCAAAACCGGCCGGACGCCGATAATGTGCGCAGCTGAGAACAATCATGAGGATATAGTTCGATTACTGCTAGACAGGAAAGCCGACATTACTATTCGAACTAATGACAATTGGACGGTTCTTCATTGTGCGGCACGATACGGACACGAGGCGGTTGTTCGATTGCTTCTGGATAGAGAGGCGGATATATCAGCACGAGCTACCGATGAATGGACAGCGCTTCACTACGCAGCACGATACGGACACGAGGCGGTTGTTCGACTGCTTCTGGACCGAGGTACCGACGTGAAAGCTCAAAGCAAAACCGGCCGGACGCCGATAATGTGCGCAGCTGAGAACAATCATGAGGATATAGTTCGATTACTGCTAGACAGGAAAGCCGACATTACTATTCGAACTAATGACAATTGGACGGTTCTTCATTGTGCGGCACGATACGGACACGAGGCGGTTGTTCGATTGCTTCTGGATAGAGAGGCGGATATATCAGCACGAGCTACCGATGAATGGACAGCGCTTCACTACGCAGCACGATACGGACACGAGGCGGTTGTTGGACTGCTTCTGGATAGGAGTGCTGATATAGAAGCTCATGATAAAGATGAATGGACAGCGCTTCACTACGCAGCATTCAACGGCCACGACAGTGTAGCTCGGCTACTGCTAGACAGGAATGCTAACATATCAGCTCGAAGTGTCGACAAATGGACGCCACTAATGTTCGCAGCCGAGAATGGGCATGAGAATGTGGCTCGACTGCTTCTAGATAGGAAAGCCGCCATAACTGTTCGAGATACTAAGAATTGGACGGTTCTTCATGTTGCGGTACGATACGGCCATGAGGCAATTGTTCGATTGCTTCTGGATAGAGAGGCGGATATATCAGCACGAGCTACCGATGAATGGACAGCGCTTCACTACGCAGCACGATACGGACACGAGGCGGTTGTTCGACTGCTTCTGGATAGGAGTGCTGATATAGAAGCTCATGGTAAAGATGAATGGACAGCGCTTCACTACGCAGCACGGTACGGACACGAGGCAGTTGTTCGACTGCTTCTGGATCGAGGTGCCGATTTGCACATGGCTTATTCATGCGAAGATGTTGTAACGGTAAAGCAATTGTTGGAGAAAGATTCCAACCAAGTTGGAGCGACGGATGTTTACCGCCGCACTCCTCTACACGCTACGGTGTCCCGAGAAGCCAAGGAGGCTTTGGAAATCACATCACTACTTTTGAGCAAAGGGGCCGATATCGAAGCCAGAGATACGAATGGTAACTCGCCTCTGATGTTGGCTGCTAAGAATGGGCATATACCGGCTATTGAACTGCTTATAAAGAAGGGAGCGAGCCTCAAGGCCAGAAATGAAAATGGCTCCACGGCACTACATGAGGCCGCCGACAGTTACAACTTGAGCAGACAGGCATCGGAAGGGAAAGTTGATCTACTGCAGCTGTTTTCAGGTTCAGATTTCGAATCTACTGATAACGAGGGGCGGACGCCTCTTCTGGTAGCAGCCCAGAACTGTCGCAATGGGATGGTGCGGGCATTGATCAAAAGCAAAGCAAATATCAACGCCAAAGACAATGACGGCACCCCAGCTTTCCCACGGGCCGTAATGATGGACGACAGCACTCTGATATACCAATTCGAAGGCGCCGATGTGGAAGTGGGAGACAAATTCGGGTGGACCCCACTGGAGCTGGCAGCTGAGAAGGGAAGAGTAAGGGTGGCGCAACGTCTACTTTTTCTGAATGCCAATGTAAATGCGGCAAATGAAGACGGGTGGACACCTTTGTTCTTCGCAGCCAGGTCAGGCCACGTAGGTATGATGCAGTTCCTAATCAATAATGGGGCTTCAGTGGATATGAGCAACAAATCCAGCCAGACTGCCCTTCATTTAGCAGTCCTGAAAGGACATGAGGAGGTGGTGGAGGTTTTGTTGAGGGCAGGGGCCGCGGCCGATGCAAAAGCCAGTTATGACAAGACGCCACTCCATTTCGCCGCTGAGAACGACAAAGACCGGATTGCAAAGATCCTCTTGGGCCATGGTGCAAATATCGAAGCAAAGACGACACTCAAGTGGACTGCATTGCATTTCGCGGCCGCAAACAACTATAAGTCAGTAGTGCGAGTCCTTATTCAAAAGGGTGCAAATCCACGATCACAAAATTCCCAAGGACAAACTCCGCAGGAATTGGCCGCCGCCAAGAACCACAGATTCAGCCCCAAACTTTTTGAGAAGCCTCCAGAAGTCTCCAAAGACTACCACTATACTACTTTGGATAGCCCGCGCCATATTAGGATCCTGGTAATACGACCGGGTGACTTTGAGGACCCAGTCCGCTGCAGTCTGGACATCGTCTCTCTTGATACTGCCGCGTTCGAAGCTCTGTCTTACGTTTGGGGGAATGAAACAGCCGATAAGCAGATCGCCATTTCTGGAGGAAAGTTCAAGGTTAGAGACAACGTTCTATCGGCTTTGCTGCGAATTCGAAAGACGAAAGTGCCAAGGGCAGTGTGGATCGACGCAATATGCATCAACCAGGACGATATACTGGAGAGGAACCAACAAATTACACTGATGACAGAGATATATTCACGGGCCTCGGAAGTGCTGATTTGGTACGGGAAAGATGACAAAGGGTCTCAGAGCGCCTTCTACAACATTCGGTCTCACTTTATAAACAGGCTGGATGAGGGCGGGGACTGTAAGCCTAACTGGACCGCAGACATTGTCAAGTTTTTTTCAAACCCATGGTTTATGCGCGCATGGATTTTCCAGGAGATTGTCTGCTCTAAAGCCGCAACTGTTTATTGTGGTCTTTGGGAACCTATCGATACAGGTGAAGTCTACTTTGCTGGTAGTCCGCAGAACACTATCGCTTGGAGTAATATGAGTAGTTATTACGAGCAGGTCGGAGAAGATCGAATTCTTGAAGGAGTTCCGACAGGATTCTACAGCTATATAGGACCGATGGCGCTCTTTCAGAAACAGTACAACAGCAAGGGTGAAACTCAAAAACGTCTGGATCTATTGGCTCTCCTCGAAGCAAGGCGCGACAGTAGAGCGACTGACCCCAGGGACAAGGTTTTCTCCCTACTAGGTCTGTCTAACGAAGGGACAAACGGAACTTTACATACAGATTATCGCAAGTCCGTAGAAGAGGTGTACATCGATGCTGCCACACAACTTCTTCGATCTCGAACGGATCTCCGGCTCTTGAATGCGGTGCAGGAACGCTCCTCTGGCTCTCAGCCGCTACCATCATGGGTTCCTGATTGGAATGAACCCTGGAAGATCAGATCTTTGGTCTATGACCCCCTTCCGTCCGCTCAACGTCGTGGACGTGACCGGGAAATCGACACTCAGGTCCAGAAATTCAGCGCTACAGCCGGAATGTTGCGCGAGCTCGAGATAGATAACAGTAACCCGCTTCAAATCAAGATCAAGGGAAGAAGCTTTGCCCAAATTCAAACAATTGCGGATTTTACCTCAGATATCCTCAACAATGATGCTGATCACCTCCGCAAGATAGGATTTCCTCTTGAGGCAAATTATCCTTTAACCGAAAGCTCATATCTCGCCGCATTGTGTAAGACAGTAGTCGCGGATTTGTTCCTTGATGAGCTGGAAGAGTTGCGAGAGACGCCAACCTTTGAGGATCTCCTTAAGTTGACTAAGAAGAGGTGAGCATGGCTACCAAATCTGCGTTTGCGTTTTGTGAGTTAATGTTCAAAGGGCTGAATTTAGCGGAGCGAACTCTTCGCGTTGTCTGTTCCTTGCCGACAATGGCTACGTCGGTATTGCACCAGCACATGCCCAGAAAGGTTATGAAGTTTGCTTCCTTTATGGCGGCGACGTGCCTTATGTTGCCCAAAAGCTTGAAGCCAATTTCCAATTTATTGGCGAATGCTATTGTTTTGGCGTCATGTATGGTGAGGCGATGGACTTCGCCAATGGAAAGGACAAGGAAATGACTTACGTATTAAGGTGATACGCTATCACTATTAGGCAAATAAAGTTTTACATTGCTAAATGCGGCTGCAAGGACTGCCTTAATAGTTGAACAGCCTATGACTCGATTTTCTTCTTCTTCATAGACATACCCCTGAAATGTTGGCGCAAGGGCAGAATGATGAGCCTGAAGGATACTCTAAGCCATACACGGGCATCTGGTTATAACGGTTTTCGAGGAGGGTCATAACGAAAACGGTTTTCACCACATTGCCCTCTAAGGAAAATGGTTATAACCAGATAATCAGATAATAACCAGATAACATTAGGTAACCATAAACATCCTTAAGTCCAATTAACGAGGTCCATATCCTCATCCCTAATCTCTTCTAGGTCATCTTCTGCCTCTGGCTCCATAGGCATATACCATTAAGATTTAGTGGCCGAATATGCCCCTCTCGCAGCCAACTGCCGATACATTCGATTCTTTCGATGTTGCCACAGGATAGCCTCAATCTATCCCCATGAACATGACCTCCTAGCACCTGAAAACGTTCGTTCTGGCTCTGATGATTCCGCCGGGATAGATAGGATAGATATAGCCATTCGGCTCAGCTTGGGATATTGGCGTCTCTGCTCGCTACGACACCACCATTGTAAGCGTGTACAGTCAATCCGAAATGTAGGTGATTCTACAAATATCCTGAAATCATCCCTTTGAATACCTGTGGCCAATCTTCAGACCTGGCACAATTGTGCTTGTCCCTAGTTTCAAGGCTGACGAAGATGATTACTGTTTTAGAGCCGACTACATTACTAAGGAGAAACCACCAAGTCACGCAAAGGACTACAAGGAGAAATGGCTTATCGAGGGCCATGTGCTCAGCTTTGACGGGAAGAAATTTGGATACCTGGCTGTCGTAGTTGACATTGAGAAGTTTAAGGGTGCGAGAGAAATCCAGAGACTTGCATCAAGACTGCCCCCATATTAAAACAATCAAAGCGGTCAACAACTTGGGCCTTCTCTACGCGAAGCTGGGACGGCTTGACGAGGCGGAGGAGATCAGTTTCTTTGGCTGGGCCTCAGGAAGGAAGTCCTGGTCGATAAATTGAACTTCGCATTAATCTTCTTTAGCGCCTCGTGGAATTGTGGGCAATAATTAATATCGACCCAGTTTCGGAATCCGCGTGTTTAGTGTGACCTGTGGATAAGACAATGTGCCTTGCCTTGCACGATGTTTAGTGGAGCGAAGGGGAACCTTCGGAAACAAATGCCGCGCCACCAACTTCTAAACACTCGCCGCACTGCGCAGCCAGGATGTCCCAACGATACTTGTCAAAATGAGAGTGTTGGACGAGCGTAAGCCGTGAATCTTTGGCGGTCACTCGTCTACATGCCGTCCTTAAAATGCAGTCAGCCCAGCCTGCTCCTGTTCATGCCTGTATTTTCTCTACTCATCCGACCGACGACAATTCAATCATTGCCATTTTCATGATGGAAATCCAAGCCGCAGCCAACGCCAAGCATCTGTACCAGGTATCTCCCACAACTCTTAGCTTCAAGTCTGGCGCTCACTCCTCTTGACAGCTTGACTCTCGACAATTTGACACGGCGCTATATAATGCCCTGCTTTCCATCGATGCGAGCCGTGGCACGAGGAGGGAAATTAAAACGTCGCAGAACCCAGGCGAGCTTGTTGAATCATAAGTAAGCAAGTCAACTATAGTGTAAGCTTACATTTGTGCCAACAAGAAGCTGAAGGTTGAACGTAATGACCAAATCAAACCAGGAATATACCTCGCTTCTCGACCAGAGTGTAGCCACAATCTCAACTATGCCAGCAATACACAGCCCTATTAGGTCGATGCCAAACATTACAGCTAGAATCGTTTCCCAGTGGTACTTGTGTTGGGAATTTCAGCTTCAAATGTGTACCCTTCATGACGACATGGGTTGACATCAAGCTGAGCGCGAGGCGGGCCTTGGAAGGATTGGGGGCATAAAAGCGGGGCACCAAAGGTGAAGAGATATCGTAGAAGATGAGGGGGTTGGAATCTGTCATTGTCTGACGTCGTGGCAATGGCGATAGCGCATCCTCGAAGGGCGTGGTGTTGCATAAATATCGGACGGAACTTTATTAGCCGCCGATCGCCAACATAATACATCGCGCATGCGTTAGGTAACGTTGTACACCAGTCAACCCAGGCATTGTATCTGATATGTCCACGGCGTCTGGTTCGGCATGGCGTAAACTAGGCTCAGTCCCAACAGTCCCGGCCTACATTCGGCATCTCGGTCCCTCGGAGAGCGGCCTACCGAATGCGGAATGTCTCCACTCTCTGTCTTCCTCTTGCTGAACGTACCTCCGTCACTGCTTCACCAAGCATAATGTGGTTGTTCCGCACATGTCTCCCCCAGGAACAGCCATTCAAGAGCAAGCTGTCGGAGCACAAAAGGATATTTGCCGCCAAAGAGAACAACTACAACATCACCAGGCCTCGTGACCATTGGACCCAGACCCAACATTCCAGACTGAGTGCGGTATAACCTCCGGTTAAGTGAGTACATAGCACAGCAATTCTCAAAACGAGAACGCCCCTGCGCACGGTTTGCGCCCTGGGAGTCACGTAGGAGGTCCGGATAGGCCTGCGGATCAAAGCCAGGCTCGCCCTCCAGCCACTGGCATACGTCACACTTCGCTTGCCTCGTGAGGTGCTCCACTGCTTCGGATCTTGTCGTCGGAGCCCCATCGAACCCGATGTCGAGCGCATTAGCCACACCACCTGCGAGCAGCGTTATGAAAAATGCTACGTCTAAGGCCTCGGCCCCAAACCCGTATTGAAAATAGGGTCTTGGGAAAATGGGCATTGTGAACAATTGGTCCCAGACGGTCTGGGGTGAGATTGTTCCACTAGCGCCTTGTGTGATAGTCTCGGAAACAGCAGCGACAACGTCGACCCGGAAGCCGTCAGCTTGCAAGATATTCGGTTCTTCGATTGACCTTTGCACCAACGGGTTGTCGTGCAAATGCGCAAAGTACGGATAATGCCCTTTCGGCGGCACTCCGGCCAGGTACACATCCAAGACAAACGAAGAAGCGTTGCGAGGCTCGTAGAACTTGGGAACCCAAGTTGGAAACTCGTCCTGTCCGGCCAGGTCTGAGTGATGCTGTACGTGGGAGAGAGCATCCAAAATCCGAGTACCCCTGCGGATGCAATATCTCGTAAAGTCGCGGTAGACGTCGCGCACGCTCTTGTCATAATCTGGCCTCATTGCCCAATGTCGAAGGAACTTTCCATCAGGTCGCCGCTGGCCCTCCACGTTCTTTGCCAGCCAAATCAAGCCTCTCTGCATCAGTGCCAAGGTGGGATTTCTTTTGTTCCCTTCGAAAGTATTCACGCTCCCTAAGATCGGTTCTAGTCCCTCGTCAGTGCAGCCTAATAGCGCATAAATCCGATCTGCTGGATTTGTGGCCTTGAAGTTTCGAACCGACATGAGAACTCGCAACATCGGGCCGAGCGAACCAGTCGGTGCCGGTGGATTTGTTTGATCGTGTTCTTCTCCCTTCATAATTGCCATACCTTGCCACATTCTAGGCCTGATACGACAGGAGTGAGACCTCGATACACAAGGAGGAGTGGTACGACAGCAAGGAGCATGTCGAAATCAATCTCAAGGTCTTCGCATTTCGCAATGCAGTCTTTTGCGGCGGCAACAGCCACGCCAATACTAAAGACATTAACTGGATCGGAATTGCGAAAACGGTAACAGACCCATACAAAGTCAGGATATGTTTGAGAACCCCACGAGGAAGCCGCCAAAGCTAAGAAGCATGACGAATGGGTCCAGTCCCACTTCCGCGGAGCCCGGATACAGGGTGAACAATGGTACCCGGTCAAAGTCGATAGGGTTAGTAAGTTCTGCACGACTGCGCGGGCGCTACAGTCGACATCTGCTTCGTCCATGGCCTGACGGGGGATAGAACATGCACCTGGACGGCCGAAGGACAAAAGGAACCATGGCCGAAGACGCTGCTCCCGCCACGGCTCGGCAAGGCGCGTATTCTCACCTACGGCTACGACGCCTACGTGCTGAGAAAGTCGGTAGCATCGACGGACCGGGTGATTGACCACGCGACTAATCTTCTTAATGACTTGACGACGGATAGAGCGAGTAATAATGCGGCGTCGCGGCCTATAATATTCGTAGCGCATAGCTTGGGCGGCCTAATATGCAAAGAGGCGCTTTTGCTGTCGAGGAACAACCCCGAATCTCATCTTAGGAGCATTTTCAATTGTACAAAGGCGATAGTACTCATGGGGACGCCGCATACGGGATCTTGGATGGCTGATTGGGCCAAAATTCCTGCTACCGGGTTGGGAATTGTAAAATCAACGAACAAAAGCCTCCTCACAATCCTGGAGACGGACGACCAGCTCCTCGAATCCATTCAGATTCGTTTCTTGTCCATGATTCGAAATTTGAGAGAAAGTGACAGGCAGCTATATGTTACTTGTTTCTTTGAAGGACTGCCGCTACCCGTTGTCGGAGTCGTTGTCGCAAAAGGTTCGGCCACGTTCCCCGGCTACAACTCCATCAGCATTCGCGCCAACCATCGGGAGATGGTCAAGTTTGCCTCTGCCGAGGACACAGGTTTCAAAAGATTACTCGGAGAGCTGACGAGATGGGAGGCTGAGATCAGGTATTCAGCTACCAATACCCAAGACGCGTAGTCGGTATGAGCTAAGGACATCCAAAGCGCCCAACGCATGGCGAATGAGCTGGTTGAACAACCAGCGGCTGGGCCAGTGTCATTCGAGGCAGAGGCCGTATCGGACTCGAGCTCGGATTCTGAGTCGGATGGAGGGCCATCTACTCCCGATGATATCCTATCGACCGCCCTCTATCAATTCAAGATTCATTGTAATGAAGAGTCTGAGAAGGAGCGGGCACATGCAGCTATCTCTAAATATCTCGAAATGACAGATCAAAAAGATTTACTAAAGGAAATTACCCGTTATCGCGTCAAAAGATCACGCAAAACACGCGATAAGCGCAAAGAACTCGAGAAGCAGGCCAAAAAGGCATACTATGGCGCTACGTCGCGCTGCCTCAAGTCGCTGTCGTTCCCCGAAATGGGCGTCAGAGAGGCAAACATCGAGCGGCCGGCTGGAGACACTTGTACCTGGATTTACGCCAACTCAATATACAAATCGTGGGAACACGGTTTAAATACGCTCCTGTGGATAAAAGGAAAGCCAGGATCCGGAAAATCCACGCTGATGAAGAGCCTATTCCTAAAACGAAAGGGTCCTGTTTCCAATCCTGCAGTTGTCTATCTCAGCTTCTTCTTCAACGCTCGTGGTTCGGCTGTGGAGAAAGCACCAGTGGGGCTTTACATCACTCTCCTGCACAACTTATTGCATGAGATGCCATTGGCGATGTGCGAATTTCTTCCAGAATTTCTCGAAAAGGAACTTCGCAGCCAAAACGGAAAGGTATCTTGGCGACAAGCTGAAGTTGCCGACTTCTTTCACACCATTATTGGCCAAAAGCAGCCTAGACGCATTGAAATAATGGTGGACGCCCTCGACGAGTGTGAGGAGGAAGAAGTCAGACAAGTCATTCGCAGATTCGAAGCGTCAATTGCTGATGCAAGGGCCTCTGGAGCGGAGCTGAGAGTGTGCTGGAGCAGCCGGTACTACCCTAATATTAGCCTGCGATCGGGACATGGCCTGGAGCTTCAACTGGATAAACAGAACAACGCTGACATTCGTGAATATGTCGAGACTGAGCTTGCCGATGGAAAAGACTCCACATTTCCTGCTATTCGCGAAGAACTGATATCTAGAGCAAATGGAGTCTTCCTCTGGGCTGTGCTTGTCTCCAAACGACTGATCAAAGGAGTGGATCAAGGCAAGGACGAGGCGCAGCTGAAGGAATTATTCAGCTCAATACCCGCAAAGCTTGATGATCTGTTTGACGAGATATTTTCAAACACGGACATGTACGCGGATGAGCGCCAGGACTTGATACGTATTGCCCAATGGATCTTTTGTGCTTTTCGGCCGCTGACGCTTCGGGAATTCTCCACCGCTCTATCTTTTCAAGCTTCCAACACCCAAATAGCGATTGAGGACGTAAACCTTTCGTACAACTCCCTTTCTCGCCTAAAGAAGAGAATTGTAGATCTCTCAGGCGGCCTTTTCGAGGTTGTTGAATCGGCAGGGGTTGTCCAAGTCATCCATGAGTCTGTTCGAGAGTTCTTCCTAGGGCCAAAAGGACTCCAACTTCTACGCGTGTCGTCGAGGGAGCTCTTCATGACACTTGGCCACAAAGCACTGGCGTTGGGCTGTTTTCAAGCGCTTCTGGCAAAGGAGTTTGACTGGGCACTTGAAAGGTCTAAGATCAAGGACTCGAGCTCGATTACGGACGTGTGGAAATTTCTCACAGTCTCTTGGGAGCCTCCGGAAAACACATTTCTGACAAGTTATGTTCAGGATTTTGTGTTTGAACATTTCGACCTTTCGAAGGACCAATTTCGAAGCGAATACACTCCTGAGTCTCCTTTTGAGTCATTAAAAGTGCGCAGACGAGCTTTTGAAAATTTTCTTCGCTTGTGCTGCTCACAGATTACAGAGAACCAGACCTTGAGGCCGGGATTCAGTGCTCATATGCAAAAGCTTTCCGCCGAAGCTGCAGCCTTTGACCTCAGCGATACAGAATTGTCCAGGCTTATGGCTTTTCTGAATAACCTGTCTTCTTGTTCGTCATTTTTCACCACAAGACACATCTTCATGTACAATCCAATTGTGGCAAGAGCAGAACCTGAAGGAGAAACGTTTCTTGCTCTCTTTTATCTGTATCTGCACTCGGAGGTAGCAAACATTCCACTCTCGGTATTCTTTACAGCGCCAGTAGAGAAGCAAGACAATGAGCCCTACACATCAAAGATCAACTTTTGTTTCGGCATGACCTTCAAGACCAATAGGTGGGATTCTGCGGAAGTGCTGAGCCGGATGCACAGCTGGTCCCTAGTTGGCAGAAGACCGCATTCGGCCCCAGCATCCTTACCGATGGTTCTCCAGGACTGGAAGTTTGCGGAGGATATCGATGAGTTTGTCGAGTTTCGCGAATATAAGAGTGTGTTGAGAAGCTTCCCAAAGGCAAAACTTCACGAGTATTCGAAACCCACAACGCTTTGCCTTTTTTTGCGACGCCCTAGTAAGAAATACTTTCCTAAAATCAGTGGTAATGCGGATGTGAAACTCGGTAGCGATTCGAATTCGGAGCCAGGTGATGAAGACTCTTTCCCCGTAGACCCCAGACATAACTCTGGGGGAGGGGGCTCTTACAAACATAAGTTCGTCTTAGGTTATGGACGCGGATCTCTGCCGATGGGTAGCTGGTGGCGTCTACGCCACAATGGGTGCGATAGAGACATCTTTGAGGCTGACACCGACGACGAGTCCGAAGATGACAGCACCATTTCTGAATTCTCCTCGCAGTTTCGAAGATCGCCGCAGTCTAACTATCGCAGTCAGGATCAAAGCTCACAGGAGTCTTTCAGCTTTCACGGCCTTCGTTCGGCTGACTGGGACAGATTCTCCCTGTTCCATGACAGTTCTGATGACGGTGACGACGAGTGAAATGCTGACTACGAGGGAAGGAATTAGGGCTGGCTAGGGTCTTAACTAAGCTGCTTTGGTTCATATTTGATTTAGCGTCGCCGTTCATCGAAGGTTTTAGGCTCAGAATATTGCTCTTCCCTATGCAGGAATGGATCGATTTATACCGGGCGCTGAACACGTTAGAATCGAGTTTGGACATTAACTAGTCCTCCAACTTTGTAATTGCTTTAAACGTGTCTCACCGATCCCTTGGGCTTGCTTGATGATTGATTCGAGGCGATTTTCCCGCAGATCGAAGACACGGTCTGCCCTTCGCTCTGGAAATAGACATGATAAGAAGGCAACGGCTCCTTGTCCTTCTCGCGGAATAATTTCATCATGCTTGTTGAACCAGGAAACAATTATTTCAGGGCTAGGACCCAGGGTATTACGCGTTCTTGATGATTTTCTGGCACGGTTTTGGTCCAGTTCGTTGAGGAGGTCGCATAGGATACTAAAGTTAAAGGGCATGTTAACAGCAGGTGATGTTGAACAAATTTGGTCTTTGTGGGAGTTGTAAACGGATAAGTGGAACGTTTTGTATAGGAAAGAAAGGCGTCTATTTAAGAGATGTCATGCCGCGGGAGCGAAGCTGGCTAGGATTGGGTTCGGGTAAGCGCACATGTCCAGGTCTGTTGCGGATATACGAGGTGCAGTATCTGGAGCAGGGTTGGGAACAATTAAAGGTAATTGTTCGTATCAGTGGGCTATTTTCTCCTAGAACAGTCCATCTGCGTGATCCAGCATATAGTATTGCTATCGGAGGCCATTCAGACATACTCACTGCCCTCTTATTCTAAGGCCGTGGGATTATAACGTCTTCGAAACCCAGGGCATGTAGCTGAACATGAGAGAGGGGCTCAGCCACTTGGGTTGCATGACATATGGCCCCTGAGATGCTCAGGAGTCATTTAGGTAACAAGAAAAACAGGTCGATCAGCCCCTACCAGTCCCACGACATAACCTATACTCTTTATTGTGACAACGAGACAGACCGCCACATGGACTTCGCCTTGTCACATAGCAGATCATCGATCCCTCCTCAGTTATGAAGCAATAATGCGCAGTATCCCTGTGTAGCTACAAGCAAGGATTCACGGCCACTGTCTATACGGGCTCATCGTGGGCTTACACACATGAGGCAACACCTCACCTCTCAGCACACAGGACAGCTCTCTTCAGCGCCTCCGAACAACGCAACCCTTGACCATGTCGTCCCTTGAAATACCTGTTATATGGAGACAAGGCTCACCCTGCCTATGTAACCATCATGTGGCACAGCAATGAATCGCTGCACAGGGGCTATTCGCTCACACTCTGTAGACCAGGTGCAACAGCATCCAGAAGTGGTACAACGATCAACATCATTCATGCACCAAGGCCTCAATGAACCTCATACATGCGGCACTCTTGCTGAGGTGTGACGCTAAACCCCTGTACAAGAGCTCAGGCATGCGAAGCAGCGGCATCTTTGGGGGGGGGGGGTATATAACGGGGGTGCCTTTCCACGCTGGTGCAGCACCGCTGTCCCCTCTGTTCTTGAAATGGCGCTCATCTCTCTCATCTGCTTCCTCGTCTGCTTCTCAGGTTCCATCATACTCAGCATCGTGCTAATGTACTTCGACGTCCAGCTGCGCGAAAGGACAAGGCCGAATGAAGTTTCGGTATACAACTATGTCTGGGGAAGGAGAGTAGCGGCTGTATTCGGCTTTCTTCAAATAGGACTATCAGTATCTGGTGTTATCGCAGCCGTACAGGCGCATCACTCCAAAAGCCAAATATACTGGCTGGATATCGTTGCGCTTTGCAACCTGCAACTTCTCGTTGGCACCAATGTAAGACCTCCCAAACAAGACCTCCATTCCAGCTGACTGGTTTTTTGATCAGCTCGCTCGAATATTGCGCATTTTGCAGTTCCCTCCCTGGGCAATCTGGGCTACGTTCCTATTTACTGCCGTACGACATACAGCCTCTGCGTTGCTTTCATACCGTTGACAACAGCAGTCTCTTGTATTCAGGGCAACCTCTATCACTGGCTTTGTGTGGGCCGGCGCAGTTGGCGCATTTTGGGGTTTCGGAGGCGCAGTCACTTTCCCCGCGAATCAACTTATTCTTTCTTTGAGCCATACATATCCTCAAGAGTCTTGTCAGTGGCAACGCTCTCCGTATCCCTACCACGGGAACGTCGACTCAATAAGTCAAGGTCACTTCGCATGGACGCATAATTGCTCATAATAGTGGTAGGGACTAGCACTTGGCGACCAGGGCAATCAGCAAGAGTGAGGAATAACGGCTGGTACTAAACTGACACTGAAACTCATCTAACCAATCTTATGTCCTGGCATTGCTGATGCAATTTTCCGCCTCCAGCACACGGGTTTTGAAGTGGGTGAAACTTCTGCCAAACTGAATAATTAAGAGACCTATCCTGTCTGCTTCACCTTGCTTATTAATTCAGATTCTCCAACGTTGTCTGCACAACTTGCTTGTCGAGTACGGTAAGGTATTCTTACTATGCTAAACAGGTTACCCATGTATGAGCCGGCGACGCACCAGAAGGTATTTAGGTGGACACTTCTTCTCTGCGCTTCTTACCGCCTAAATTGAACACCACTTCCCGAACATGTTGTATTTCTACCCCAATTTCACTAATCTGTGACTCAACTTGACTGCGTACAGAACCCGAGATTTTCTCTTGGCTTAGCGCAGACTCTGCATGAGCAAGGTCTCGTTGGAGACGATTGATTTCCTCCATTATTCCTTGGATGTCCCTGCAAAACCCGTTGCTTGAGAACTCATCATTTGCTGCTCCAGTCGGGCACTCCATTTCTTTAGTGGCAATTTGAACCCAGCAAATCCCGACCGTGTCTACAGATGGTTAGAGTGAGAGATAAATATCGCATAGACCTCTATTCCCCTAATCACTTACGCCTTCTTTGAATAGATAATCCGATGGAATGAAGATCAAATGGTGGTATGGATGCATATATCTACACCAGAATGATCAGTCAAGGCACAAGAGCAGGTCGGAGCGAGCCATGCGTCCTTCAATCGCTGCAATTATTAAGATGATCAAATCATAGTCAAGCGAAACGATAGGTCCTTCATTTCGAACGGTACGCCTGATTGCATGACACACGCCATGCAAACCTAAAGTTACCTAACTTAGTAACTGTTCCCGTTCTAGCCAGATTTGTAGACTAGGTTATCAAAGTGGTGTGATTTTAGGGCTAAGATGGTATTTGCGCAAGGAACCACGACCTAGCTAATAATAATTATGATAAGTCTTCGAGGATTTGTGTAGTCCCTAATAGTTGAAAGTGTCGACCTGGCTCGTGAAGGCTGAATCTATGATCAAAGCTCGTCATTGGCGAGAAGAGAGGATCATGGGTCTTTGTATACCAGTTCTAGATCTTTAGCTTGTGACAACCTGCATTAGACTGGTTCCCGCGAATGCAATTTTCTTCCCTTATGGACGAGTGGAAACGCAAACCGTTGGTCGCTAAGGTCTATCGGCGAGCTTACTGATAAATATGCCCAAACTTTGGGAGCTTCGGAAAGCTCCGAAACATGTACTGTTGACAATCTCAAGCTTATTTCTTCCATCAAGTCAAACTCTATACAATTACGGGGGAATCCATAGGCGGATTGTTCCGCCTCCGTGCGATTCTTAGAAGCTCGTGGTTTCCATTACACAAATTCTGTCTGCGTTGTGCGACGCGGAATAGGCTCTTTCTTGCTCTCTCTGAGAAGTCGTTGGTTGTATTTTGGCTGGATGGCCGGGAAGTAGGGGTGGCGGAAAATAGGGGACCGAGCTTGCTTTGGGGGCGAAGGGGATTTCCGCCCTCCGGAGGATTCTTCCGAGCCTATCGATGACTTTGGTGAGCGGCGATCACAGGCAGCTCCTGTGCTTCCAAGCCACCAACAGGAGTGATAGCCGTGCAGCAAAGTTTACGGTACTTGAGGAAAGGAAACGGGAGAAGAGTTCCGAAAACTTCTACTTGATGCATGAGGGTACGGCTAACAAGTCAGTTTTTTGTTATTTTTTCCCCATGAATTAGCAGAGGTGGGGTGACATACATGGAGTGCGGGACGGCAGCCACTGTGGTGGCGCTGCTTAGATCGGAGTTAAACCTTCAACTTTTATCTAATAAATTCTGTGCTGTTTCTTATTGCCATTCCCTAAACCGTCTTTATCACAATGCGGAATGGCACCATGCACGATTTATATTGGACTTGAAACGAGATCTTCGACGTAAAACAACGCTACCGTTCTCACCTTTCTAAATCATCTTCTCCTGCGCTCCAGCGCTATCCAGCTGTAGAGCGTTTCATCGTTTGGCTGTGATGTGCTCTCGGTCTGGGTCTGGGGTTTGGCGGGAGAACGGAAATGTCAGAAGGAACGATGTGGCGTGAAGCTAGTTCCCATCGAAAACGTATCAGGCTGTCCAATTCCTTCCCGCTCTGATCGTATGGAAGAAAGTTGGGAGTAGCATCTCAGTTTTTCGTCCGAGGAGCGCATAACGCATAGAACACAATCTTAGCATCTAAGTTCGGGTTACGTTCGAGGAATTCTAGTTTCTTCAGTGAACGAGTCTGAAGTTTTCAGTGATACTTGATGAAAATTCATCGCGAATGGTTCGTCATAGAGAGACTTGTCTTCGCTGTCTCGCGATTTAGTGTTCAAGCCACCTTAACGCTAACAGAAATCTAATCTTCGGATATCAGGTTTTTCGTGCCATGAGCAATTCCGATCCCTCGCGGTTCCTAGTGCATCGACGTATATAGGTTAGCTTACAGATCGCTCCTCTTTCATCAAACTGTATTGTTTAAAGCATCAAATCAGCGGCGCAGATAGGAGTGAGTGGCGGGACTCAACCAACCTTTACAACGAAAAAGTCCACCAAAGCAGGATAGCAGTCATGAGGCCCGCGCAAAAGTTCAATTCAGCCACTTTGCCGTCTGCCACCTGCCACCTGCATGATCACTACCTGCTAAGCTTTACTGTTTATTGGCCAATACTGCCGTCTGGGTCTTAGGACTCTATCGTCACGAATCTGATACCAAGATTGTTGCATATATTGTTCTGCTCTCAGCCCAAGATGACTCTCATCCGAAATTTGAAATAATGTCATCCTCATCTGAGGCTCCATACATTTGTCCCATCTTTCACGTTAGGAATATTTGTAACTTCTCATTCGACTCTTCCAGTATGGCTTTAGAAATTGACGGGTTCCCAAGTTTCTGTCTAATCTGCGAGAGGCAGATCGATCAGGGCGTGTATTGCTCTAGCACATGCTGTTTAGCCGATATCAAGAACACGAAAGGCTCGCGAAAAACGCCCCCTCTTGTATTCTACCTTCCTCCTCCCATCAACTTCACGGCCTATAGCTGTTCAAGCGGAGTCGAAAGGTGTTTCACCAGGTCGCATCCAGAGCCAAGCCCACCGACTATGCGCATTCCCCCCTCCAAAAAAGACACATCCTCCTGTCGATTTATAACTTCTTCGGTGCTAGAGAGCATTGTAACACGTGGGTTATCTTCTAAGGCATCCGGAGAACTCGAGTCCTACTTCGGTTCCTTCGACCGTATCCGTGAGCTAAAGAGGCAAAGGATTTTACACACCCATCGAATTTGGTTAGGTCAACATCAGTAAAGGGGATGAGATCTCAAGGAAGAGAGCAGAGGAAATTGCATTTTGAATAAAACATCGTCACGGTGCGATCGTTGTCGTATACGATGTGCTCCATCCGCCTGATGTCGAATGGCTATCTCGTCAAACGCATTGTGAAATCGGCACAGCCAGACTGTATTGATGGTTCCTATAATTAGATGCTCTGGTGGCGACGGCCAGATTTGTGACTTTCAGAAGAGCTATTTCGGGCTCCTCGTCAGCGTAGTAGGTGTCTATATATAGAATCTGATGGATTTTGGGCTTTGCCCTGCGGCCATTTCGGGTTCTTTCGCAAAGACCAAAACATTTGCCTGAACTTGCTCTTTGTATCTATTCTTCTCAGACTGTTGATTTTGCACCATCACATTTCTTGTGAAGTCATTCGGTTCAAGATGCGCTCCCTTGTCTTAGTAGGTGACCAATCTCGGCAACGCCATTTCTAACATGGACCAGAGCTCTATTGTCGACGAATCGCTTCTGGACTATGCTCGAGATAAGATGGAAGATGATGAGGTATGATTTGATGTTGTCGTAGAAGCGTTACTGATGTTTGACAGTTTATCTTCCGTGGGAAAGCCTTCTTGGCCCTCCTTGCCTCCGCTGAGATTGACTACATCGGCTCCATTCAGGCAAAGCTCTTGCCGCATCGTCTTTCACAGGATGATGAAGAAGTACCAACGTACAATTATTCATCATATGCGGACTATACTAGGGTCCCTCAGCCGTTGCATAAGAACATGAGGAGGTTAAAGTTTCCTTATGGAAAGTTCCACCGGCGTGATGAAAGAGTCCCATTATATTTGCAAGCGCTCGGTTGCCAGAAAGGACTTTGCAAAAGGCCATAAAGAGCTGCTCTATAAATAAGTCTAGTGCTGAATCGGCCTGTATCATGGCCTTAGGACGAACGCCTCCCCCTCCCTTGAAGGATCGAGCCGCGAAGCAAGGCGATGTGAGCAGCTTTTGTAGCATGATGTAAAGTAATATCAGCTTGTCACTTGGCTCTGGCGCTAACAATCAAGCTCTTCTCTCGCAAATTGAGAGAGTCATAAATCTCCATCGCACTTGTTCGCTGTACTATTATAGAATATCTGTCCTGGGGTTGATATACTTTCGTTCTTTTTGGTAAGAGGGGCTCGCTCCAACCAGCTCATCTGCTAATTTTAGGTCGTACCATTCCGTAGTCGTAATGCCGTAGAAATTTGTAAGCATTTCAAAGATTGATCAGCTTTGTGAAGCGGAAAATCTTGGGAACTATTGTGGTACGAGCTTGTAGACTTTGAAACTGCCTCATTTGCGAATATAGGCCGTCTGGCGCATACGCCTGAGGTCGTTTCGAGCGTCTCCACAGCATCGTGCCAATCAACTGGCCTCATTAACGTCTCTATATGAGCAGATCTTGTATCATTCCGATTGGTGGGGCTTTCCTTGTGCCAAGTGGTAAGTATCAAATGAAGTCATTTGTCCCGTGTCAATGTTTATAAATTGGATCTCTCGCCATGTCCTTCTCACATTCGGCTCAAAAGGTGACTCGCGTGAAGAAAGAAACTATACGATCTTCTTTACGCTTAGTTGTTAATTCATCCCAACGAGCATTCCCCTTAGTTTGTTAATCCATCCCAACGAACATTCCCCTTCTACAAAGATCTACCTTTGGTCATGGTCGACGGTCAGCAATCGCTGTGTCTCCATTCTTTGGTTGCGCCTGTGCTGTACCACCTAGTCATCACATTGCCTCCAAAACAGAGGCATGCGCAATCGGATATCCGTGAGGCAGCTCCATTGGCCTCTTCCCCTCTAAGCCCCCCAGAGAAAGTTCCTGTGAAAGAGGACATGGTTCGCTGTCTGCAAGTCCTTGCTGCAGATAGATCGTAAGCACGTACGGGCTGCCATTACGACCATAGCTGATGCAAGTCAGAGGCACCGGACGTAGTCTGGGTCCGGTTGCTGTAGCTTCTGCACACCTCTCTGGTGTCACTACTGGGATAGTAATCACGCCACTCGATTTGGAAGGTGATTGGAACTCTGGAGGAAGGGCAAAGGGCGCTCGTACATGAATTTGATTGCCGACGGCAGCGTTACTGAATGAAATGCTTGTTCGGATAGAGATCTGCCAGACCTCCCGTGTTGATTGTGGCTTGCCAAGTGGTGGAATGCCCAGTGTTTGGTCTCGATGTGGTGCGAATGCCAAATGGTACGAGTGCTAAGTGGGGTTGAAAACTAAGCGGTATCGCTACTTATTGGTTCGAATGCAATCGGTTCCGTGCTAATTATATAGGTCACTACCTGCCACTACTCTAAATGCGTACACTGCTGATTACAGAAATTCGTATCTTCGAAATTCTTCATAAATTCTATAGGCTTTGCATCTAGCAATAAAGGACAATGAGTATGGACCATACGACCACCCAGGAAGACCTTGCGCACCCTGATGTCTTTCGCGGACGCATTTTAATTCCGAGGCAAGAAAAACTACCGTTTATGCAGAACGTTTCTGGGAGTTCTCGAACGAGCAAAGCTGTAGGTTCTGATCCTTCCGAGCAGATACGCTTACGATATTGATAGTTTCGACTAGTGTATGAATTGTCGCAAACGAAGTAAGGTCACATACTTCCTACACAGCACTGGCGTCATTGTTGCGGTGGCCGAGCTAATATTGCCATAGAAATCAAGTGTACAGGCGACAAGAAAAGATGCTCTGCTTGTGAGATGAGTGACTCGACATGCGTGTATAAGCAGGACCGTAGGGACCGCCTCAAAGAGTTGGAGAAGCAAAGAGACATCGTCGTTATGCTCTTGAAAGATCTTCATCAAAGCATGAGCACCTACCAGAAGAAGATCCAAGATACCCTAGAAGCGGTAAGCGATATCCCGTTGCGAAATCTCTCTTCTGAATGAGTACAGTGTAATGAGTCTTGTTTCGACGTACCGGCTTCAACCTCGTAGGTTGTGCTCGATGGGCAAAATCAAAACGATATGAGCAAAAATAAAGCTTCGGTGACAGGATGTTTCCGGTTTGAAAGAGAAGAAGAAGAAGAAGAAGAAGAAGAAGAAGAAGAAGAAGAAGAAGAAGAAGAAGAAGAAGAAGAAGAAGAAGAAGAAGAAGAAGAAGAAGAAGAAGAAGAAGAAGAAGCGCAGGACCACGGACTGGCTCGACAACAAGAGAGTGCTCGGTGTCGCTCGAGGACTAAGCAAGCAGTCTCAGCCGGGGGAAAACTCGCACTCTTTGGTTCCACAGTTGGTTGGAGACACCTACGATTTGATGCACATAAAGGACAGCGCAACATGTATGTTTCCTGCACATGCGACCTCTGCTCCTTATTGTCATAATAATAGGCTGGGTGATCCGACCAGTCAGCTTTGGCCACCTTTGAGTGCGAACTTGGACTCAAGGTCGATTGGCATGTCTTTCCAAAGCTTGTAGATGGCCCAATGACATGTATTCGATTAACCAGGTTACTCACATATGAATCAATTTTCGTCCCATTATGCCGTTGCGGAGATCCATATCAAGTTCTTCTGGGTAGAAGCATTAACGTGAGCGGAAGCGACTGCTTGTGGAGTAGATTTCGGGAGTCGCAGCTCTGACAATGCACGCTTCCCACAACTTTTCAGCAATCGAAGCAATCCGCGGTTACTTGCTCCCTTTAGCGCCATATCAAATTGCCGTAAATAAAGGCGTCAGCTTCTAAATTGGGCCCTCGCATCCACACCTCTC
The DNA here is from genome assembly GCA_003313425.1 of Pseudopyrenochaeta lycopersici. NCBI lineage: Eukaryota > Fungi > Ascomycota > Dothideomycetes > Pleosporales > Pseudopyrenochaetaceae > Pseudopyrenochaeta > Pseudopyrenochaeta lycopersici. Next base: position 2,517 of record NHZP01000041.1, on the reverse strand, counting down.
CATACGGAACGGATCAAGTCAGTTTTCTTTGGAACGAAGTGTCCCCCAAGGCTCCTCCTTCGTTCCTCGTTAGCTTTCGCTACTTCTTTTCGCCTGCCTTTCTAAGTAGTTTAGTAGAAACTATGCAGAAGCCACGCCTCCTCCGATTGCGACATCTTAAGAGACATCAAAGAAACGATAAAGTGATAGAAGAACATATAGGAAACAATCTCACAAAACTACACTACATTCTCGACTTGCCTCCCACATTTCGGCATACGACGCTGCAAAGCTTGACATGTTGCGTTTTCTCACGCTCACTCCAGGCCGAAAAAGGTCATCTGCACAAAGTTTACGCTACCGAGCTGCGACTCACATGTGCTAACTAGTGCATTGCGTATTCCCTCTAACTCCTTTATGCTACGTGTGTTTTGGATTCTATCAATGAATACTTCTTTAGCTATTTATGGCACAGTTCTTGCTTTCTTCCCATTCATCGTCCTCTCTGATACAACGCAAACAAAGGCCATTTATCTTCTTCTTGATTTGGTCAGTTCTTGCCGATAATGAGTTCAGATTTACCAGTAGCGGACAGTAAGTACCAGCTGTGCAGCTATGCTTGAGGTCTGTCTTAGCACTGGCAAATCGAAATGTAGTGTCTGAAACGGAACACAATCGAAACGGTATAGCTGTCGGCCATAACTCTACTTCCGTAGTACTGCAAAATACTCGGCAATCCTGGCCTCGCTTGTGCAGTATTTCACAGGTAACTCAGTGTTCTGGCCACGGATGACACTTCTTTGCTTGTCCAGGAAGGGTCCTCCCACACTCTACGCAGAAGAGCTGCGACGTATCGTAGCATTTGGAAGACTGGCATAACAGTAGTTCCACGCGCTGGAGCTCCGCTTCTAGCTCGCGAAGCATTCGCTTGATGCGGATATTCATGGCATCTAGAGAACGTTAGCTTGAATCGCAATTGATATCGTTATGTCTTGACTTACTAGATATACTAGTAGGCAGCAGTGCTAACGTTTCTTCTTCTTCCCACACCACGGGAAAGTTAGGGATTAATTCCTCTAAGGCCATCTTTGATATCTTTCTGAACATCTCCGAGTCGTTGAACAGATAAGCAGCGAGAAGCTTAAACCCAAACTCTATAGCAGGTTGGCCCATACTCTCCAGGTTCTTGAACCAAATTGATATCCATGGTCCTAATGCCCTGGTGCAGTCATACTTATCGGAATGAATCGCAAGACGTGCCAGTCGCTCAGCATCCATGGTGTGATCTTGGACGCCGGCCTTATAGTGGAGGACTTTGAGAATGAGGCTCATCACTGGAGCGTCGTCATCTTCGAGCACGATTACTGGACATTCGCCTTGAAGCAGACCTTGCCCTTCTCGAAAGCAAGGACTCAACATGCCATCAAAAAAACAGGCGATGCAAGCCGGAGGACTTTACTAGAGACCCGAAACGACATGGTAGTATCGGTGTCTTGATCTTGACATTTCAACACAACATCCCCGTCTGGATCAGGTCCTAGAGAATCGCTCATCTCCACCGTAGATTGGTTTGCAGTTTCAAAAAAAACTAGTGCAGTTAGCAGTCCTTTTGAAACGCACTGACATGTCGAGAGCCTAGCTACGTACTTCGTCCATATCACTGACCAAAGAATCTTGGGTCTATTCTGGAAACAATATGCCGCTTGGGCGTGCTAGAAGCCCGATCCCAGGCTATTGTATTATGAACTGTTGGGTAATCATCTAAGGGGGATGTTTTTCAGGTTCCAAACTTGAAAGTTTGCCGTAAACTGCTCTGCCGCCATCACTTATCGGCAGGTATACAGCACATATAGAAATAACGTGGATAATTCATTAGAAAGCTTGAGAGAGGCCAAAAGCGTATGACTGATGGTGGGTAACTCAAGGATCTATGGTAGTGCATACACCACCCTTTATGGTTCGACCACTCACATCATCTATCCTAGGTTACCCCGCTCGAAATAGCTTCGACTTGTACTTAGGGTGATCAGGTACTATTGAAAGTCATCCAAGCACTAACTTCCAGGGAGGGTAGCAGTCATTCTGGGTTGTAGCGCACTTTCGTCCTGCTCGGAATCTACCAATGACAGTGGGGTTCCATCATCAGTTCTGCAAATGTGCGGGGTAGCTATGCTGATCAAATTACTCACACATTCAGCTGATGATACGGATGTTCCTTAATTATTAGCTTATTCACTATCACAATCCTACATCTATCAGAGGTTTGTCTGAGAAGTAATCGTCTCTAATATACCAAATGACAACAGACACTCGTGCTGCGAGCGCACGACTTGTTTCAGATATCTCGGCGTACGCAGTCAGGTCTTCATATTCGCCGTTGCACAAATCGTTCGCAGATTGCGAGACTGAGGCGAGTTCACTAACCTTATGCTTTACCATCGTAACCCATTGTACGGGCACTGCACATTGTGTGGCCCGAGTCAACCAATGGAAGCCCTTCAAGCAAGGTGTAAGCAATGTAGAAGGGGAAATTCAGGG